>CM049796.1:41565113-41640393 GCA_027422405.1 Ptychobarbus kaznakovi | reverse complement strand
TGTACACAAACACTTTAGGCTTCATGAAAGTGAAAACCTTCAGACATGCATGAACATCTTTATTAAAAGCAGCCTGTTTTCTCCGACAGGTGACATTATTAAAGTACGGCGTCCATGAGGCGCTCTTCGCCATGTTGGCATCATACATGAATAAAGACGGTCTGCTGGTCGCGTACGGCAGCGGCTTCATCACCAGAGAGTTCCTGAAGAGCTTGCGACGGCCGTTCAGTGAGATGATGGAGCCCAAGTTTCAGTTTGCAATGAAGTTTAACTCCCTCGAACTGGACGACAGTGATCTCGCACTGTTTGTTGCTGCCATCATCTGCTGTGGAGGTATATTGGTTTAATATTTTAGTAAAATAAAATGTGTGTATATTTTGTTTTGTTGTGTTGTGTGTGTGTGTGTGTGTGTGTGTGTGTGTGTGTGTGTGTGTGTGTGTGTGTGTGTGCGCGCGCGCGTGTGTGTTTGTGTGTGTGTGTGTGTGTGTGTGTGTGTGTGTGTATTGGTGTGTGTGGTGCGTGCGTCGTTGTGTTGTGGTTGCGCGCGCGTGTTTGTGTGTGTCTGTGTGTGTGCACGTGCGCGCGTTTTTGTGTGTGCGCGCGTGTGTGTGAAATGCATTATTTATTTATGTATTGTTTATATACATTTAATTTACATTTAGTCATTTTGCAGACGCTTTTATCCAAAGCGACTTACAATTGGGGAATACATAAAGCGATTAATCTTGAAGAGGCAAACAGACAGAGGAAGTGCCCCTAACACCAAGTCTTAGGCATTGTTCAAATAAATACAAGCTAGCAAAGGGCAGGAGAGAAAGATAAAAATGAAGATATAGAGAAAAGAAAAAAAGATATATTTTTTTTTTTTTTTTTTTTTAAGATGAAGTCAAGTAGTGTTGAAAGAGATGAGTTTTCAGTTGTTGCTTGAAGATTGACAGGGATCCAGCATTCCGGATGGGGGTGGGAAGATCATTCCACCAGCCAGGAACGGTGAACGAGAATGTTCTGGAGAGTGATTTTGAGCCTCTCTGTGATGGTACCACGAGGCGTCGCTCACTAGCAGATCTCAGACTTCTGGAGGGGATGTAGATTTGTAATAGTGAGTGGAAATAGGAGGGTGCTGAGCCTGTGGTTGTTCTATATGCAATCATCAGTGTCTTAAACTTGATACGAGCTGCAACTGGTAGCCAGTGTAAGGAGACAAAGAGAGGTGTAACATGTGCTCTTTTGGGCTCGTTGAAGACCAGTCGAGCCGCTGCATTCTGAATCATTTGTAGAGGTTTGATTGTGTTTGATGGAAGTCCAGCCAGAAGAGCATTGCAGTAGTCCAGCCTAGAAATGACCAGGGCCTGGACAAGAAGTTGTGCAGCATGCTCTGTCAGAAAGGGCCTGATCTTTCTGATGTTGTGAAGTGCGAACCTGCAAGATCGAGCAGTCTTTGCAATGTGCTCTTTGAAGGTCAGCTGATCATCAAAGATTACACCAAGATTTCTGACCGAAGCTGATGGGGTAATTGTTGATGAACCTAACTGAATCGTGAAATCATGCTGTAGAGTTGGAGTGGCAGGGAAGACAAGAAGCTCAGTCTTTGCCAGGTTGAGCTGTAGGTGATGTTCTTTCATCCATGCCGAGATGTCTGCCAGGCAGCCTGAGATCCGTGCAGCTACCGTTGGATCATCTGGTCGAAATGACAGATAGAGCTGTGTGTCATCAGCGTAGAAATGGTAGGAGAAACCATGTGCCTGTATGATGGGACCCAGTGATGTAGTGTATGTGGAGAAGAGGAGGGGTCCAAGAACCGAGCCCTGGGGAACCCCGGTGACCAAATTGATGTGCTTTGATACCTCCCTCCCCAGGCCACCTTGAAAGACCGACCAGTGAGATAGGATTCAAACCAGCGAAGTGGAATCCCAGTGATGTCCAGTGATGAGAGGGTGGACAGGAGGATCTGATGATTGACAGTGTCAAAAGCGGCAGACAGATCCAGCAGAATGAGGACTGATGATTTGGAATCGGCTTTTGCAATTCGCAGGGCTTCAGTGACTGAGAGTAGCGCAGTCCTCAGTTGAATGGCCACTCCTGAAACTGACTGTTTAGCGTCCAGTTTGTTGTTCTGTGAAAGAAACAATGAGACCTGGTTGAAGACAACTCGTTCGAGTGTTTTGGCTGGCTATGAATGGAAGGAGAGAGACAGGTCTGTAGTTTTCTATAAGAGAAGTGTTTAATGTAGTTTTTTTAGCAGTGGGGTAACCCGAGCCTGCTTGAATGCAGTGGGGAAGATGCCTGTGAGGAGAGATGTGTTGATGATGTGTGTGAGTGCTGGTAAGAGTGTGGGAGAGATAGCTTGGAGAAGGTGTGAGGGGATTGGATCAAGAGGACATGTTGTAGGATGGCTGGAGAGGAGAAGCTTGGATACTTCCGCCTCAGTGAGGGGACAGAAGGAGAAGATGGGAGTTTGAGCAGTGGATCTAGTTGGTTGGAGGTCCTGTGTGAGTGAAGGTGAAAACTGACTACTGATTGTTTTAGTTTTGTCTGTAAAAAAAGTTGCAAAGTCATCAGCTGTTATAGAAGTGGTGGGAGGTGGTGGAGGGGGACAAAGGAGAGAATTAAATGTTCTGAAGAGATTACGCATATCTGGAGCACTGTTGATCTTGTTATGGAAATGTGACGATTTGGCAGTGTGGACTTCTGTGGAGAAAGATGAAAGTAACGATTGATACATACTCAGGTCCGACGGATCGTTTGATTTTCGCCATTTTCTCTCTGCCGCTCGGAGTCTGGTCCGATGTTCACGAAGAACATCAGATAACCAGGGGTTAGAAGGGGCAGTCCGTGCTGGCCTGGAGGAGAGAGGACAAATGTCGTCTAGACAAGAGGTTAAGGTAGAGCATAAAGTGTCAGTAGCTGCATTCACATCCAGAGATGAGAAATAGGTAGGTGAGGGAAGAGAGGAGGATATTACAGAGGAAAGATGGGAGGGAGAAAGGGAGCGTAGGTTTCGCCTAAAGGTAACTGGTAAGGGGGTTGGTGGCACCCGGGTAGCAAAGTGTAATGTAAATTTAATGAAGGAATGGTCAGAGATGTGTAGTGGTTGTACCAGAATGTTTTCTGCAGTACAATCGCGTGTGTAATTAAATCAAGTTGTGGTTGCCTGATTTGTGAGTGCTAGTAGTGGTAAGGCGTTTGAAATCAAATGAAGCTAGGAGTGAATGAAAGTCTGTAGCATAAGGCTTTTATAGATGAATGTTGAAATCGCCAAAAACTAAGATGGAGTGCCATCCTCCATGAAAGAGGACAGCAACCCGTCCAGCTCCTCTAGAAAGGGGCTATAATTTGGCCAGGGGGACGGTAAATTACCACAATCTGGAGTTTTATAGGAGCTATTACAGTAATCGCATGAGATTCAAATGAGTTGTAATTGCATCGGGGAGAGTAGGTTGAGTATTTCCAATTATTTGAAATGAGCAGACCAGTGCCCCCACCCCGGCCAACCTGACGTGGGGTGTGTGAAGAAGAGAGAAATTGTTAGAGAGAGCAGCTGGGGTTGCAGAGTCTTCTGGACGAATCCAGGTCTCAGTCAAGCCCAAGATGCTGAGTGTGGATTGTAAAGAAAAAGCGGAAATGAAGTCTGCTTTGTTGACAGCTGACTGACAATTCCAGAGAGCCATGGAGAAAGAAAGAGGTGTAGTAGAAGATGTAGAGATAGGGCGTAGGTTAGGAGGATTACGTTGCCGTCTGTGTGTGATGTTAGAGCGTGGTCGAGAGACAACCGGAATGGTTTCGAAACACATGATAGAGGATAGCAAAGGAGAGTGTGTGAGGGAAGATAGAAATGATACTTAAGTGTGTTGCTCGGTGTCGTTGCTCGGGTAAAGTCGCGCAGGAAAAAGTCGTCGGTCTTTACCCTCGTCTGTCTTCACACGAGCAGGCTGAACGCTTCCGCTGACGCTTCCGTGTCAGCGCTCGGACATCAAATAAATACACTGTCTAAGAGGCTAGAGTGAAAACAGCTGTGAACGGCTTCTGATTTGCCCAGCCAATAGACTAACAGAGTGCTAATAGAGACGAAACTAACACCTTGCCCAAGGAGCAATTGAGGCGCAAATGATTATAATTAGCACTAAGTGCAATCCAAAATATAAACCACAACGAAAATGCAGACTAAAAATAGGTAGGAAACGAAGTATTCCTTCCTAGCAGCAAGTAATAATTTAAACAACAGATCTATGAACAAGTATTACGAACACTTACAAGCTGCCGTCTTTTCTTCTGGTAACTAATCGGCTTTTCCCAACTTAAAGCAGCGCCAAGCTGTTTAAATACTTTAACGGTCGCTGTGAACGGCTTCTGATTTGCCCAGCCAATAGACTAACAGAGTGCTAATAGAGACGAAACTAACACCTTGCCCAAGGAGCAATTGAGGCGCAAATGATTATAATTAGCACTAAGTGCAATCCAAAATATAAACCACAACGAAAATGCAGACTAAAAATAGGTAGGAAACGAAGTATTCCTTCCTAGCAGCAAGTAAATAATTTAAACAACAGATCTATGAACAAGTATTACGAACACTTACAAGCTGCCGTCTTTTCTTCTGGTAACTAATCGGCTTTTATATGGATATAAATGGATACCTTTACTAATATATATTTTTTCATTATGTTTTATTTTTTGATACTAATTCTATTATATAATTTTGAAAGCTTCATATATATGATTATTATTATTATCATTTATATATTTAAAAATAATGATATTGATATAATGATATTTTCTCAAATGTTTTTCTGTTGTGATATATTATATTATATTTAATTCATTCATTTACGTATTTTATATAATCTAGTTATAGATACATTTTTTTATAAAAATGTTTTTCAATTAGATTTGTATTTATATATTTTTACATTTGATGTCATATTTAATTAATAAATAAATTAATTCATATTATTTATGTATTTAAAAATAAAAATGTAATCTCATATATGATTACATTTTGATATTTTTATTTTATTATTTACGTTTTTTACTTTTTGCAATAATAATTTAATAAAGGCTTAAAAAGCGCAACCGCTTTTAGCCACGCAAGATGGAATCTGTGCTGTGTTGTAGAATTATTTGTTTTATTCTAATAGACAAGTATTAACAAGAATAGATCAGCTTTTGCATGCCAGTGATTTGTTTTTTAGACTCATGCTCTTCCCCGTCTTGTCTTCCAGATCGGCCAGGCCTGGTGAACGTCCCACACATCGAGCGAATGCAGGAGAACATCGTAAACGTGCTTCATCTGCACCTCAAGAGCAACCATCCCGACAACGGATTCCTCTTCCCTAAACTCCTGCAGAAACTAGTGGACCTGCGGCAGCTGGTGACGGAGCACGCTCAGTTAGTGCAGGAAATCAAAAAGACAGAAGACACTTCGCTGCATCCCTTACTGCAGGAGATTTACAGAGACATGTACTGAGTCGCCTTTGGCTCAATCTTCTGGTTGATTTCTAGAAGACCACATGCTCTGAGAGGGCCTTTCTCTCAGGGGCCCTCAAAACAAGTCCCCTCCACAGCTACACTGTGATCTTTTTTAAGGGGCGTCATGTGAACCACTATTTTGGGGATTTCTGGATGAAAACGCCAGGAACATCAGGGCTCTTCATTACCGTTGAGTTAAACAATGCTTTATTGGTTTAAAGAGAAAAGACAATGCCAATTAAAAAGCATCCTGTGGTTTTAGAGTTTTGGATATTTTATAAATGCTTACTGGGCCCTTGGGCCAGATACTGTGAATAGAAACCCTAAAATCCAACTTATTCATACAGCAATATGTTTTTTTATATTGACACGTTAACTTTTGATAGTGTACGCTTTAAACACGCAGTTCTCACCCAAGTGACTTCCACGTAGACCTGCCATAACTAGTGAAACTGACCGTATTGTAAAGCTACAGGGATTTTGCAGAATTCTTCTTTTTTTATGTTAACCTGGGAAAACATAAATACGACACAATTCTTAATCAGTTTCCAGCTGTCATATTTCAACATTTGCAAATGTTTAGTGGTATCTTTTTCCCGTTATTGTGAAAAACATTAGTTTTATCAGCTCAACTCCCAATATTACAGTCTCAGTCCATAACTGTAGTTTTCGAGTTATAAAATGCAGTGCTCAAATACAAAGCAGATCAATACCTCACGACCGATGCCTTCTGACGGAGCACAAGCGCTCCAGGTTGTGCAGTTTTACAGTAATCTACTGTTTAAAGGGCTAAAGGAGCGAGGAAACCACAAGTGAGGCCTGTTACAGCATTTATACTGCAAGCGTGACACTGCACGAAAAATACAGTGAAAATGCACTGTTGCAACGTTGGCTTTTTTGAAGCAAAATTCAATATTTGAGCGAACCACACTCCTGTTGTTTGAACACAGGTGTCTGTTGGGCTTGATGCAAGTTAAACACAGATTTGTTCTGAATCTTGAGGTTTGAGCTTCGTTCTGTGTAGAGTTTGCATGTTCTTCCTCATGTAAATTTGGTTTAATGATAATAACAGTTCTCAGAGAGCCCATTTATGATAACCATTTTATAATATATGGCCGTTTTTAAAGGAAACAAGCAGTGCAGTGACCCAGAAATCACTGCACGGAGTTGCATTTGCACTGCTGCTGCTCACATGCTGCAGATGCAAAGCCTAGCTTGCTTTAATATCCTTCCTGTCTGAAGGAAAAGATTCACACCGTTTGTCTGTCTGTCTCTCCAGCAGTCTGTCGCTCTTCTACGTTCTTGACGTTTCTTCAGAACCACAGTGCCTAGTCTCGACGTCGCAGTGAAAAACATCATTGTTTTTTTACTTCCCTATATAAACCAGGAACAAAAGCTAATTAAAATATGTCTGTGTCCTACCAGCTTTTGTAAACGTAACCTCTATGTGTAGTTATCTACGTTAACAATTTGTTGCGTAAGGGGCCGTTCACACCGAATGCATTTTGCATTATACTGTGATGCTTTCCCGTTATTTTTCTATGTAAACATGCGCTAGACAGACATGTATGACCACTCGCATGTTTTAAGGTGACTCTCTCATGAGACTGCACTCAAGTTAAAACGAGTTCAGTTTTTCAAAACATGTTTTGAGACCTTTCGTTCCCCCCCCCATTCTACTGCACTATCACTTTTTTAAAGGGGTCATATGATGCTTTTTTAAAGCTCATTATTTTGTATATTTAGTGTAACAGAATATGTTGACATGCTTTAATGTTAAAAAACATTATTTTTCAAATACTGTACATTATTGTAGATCCTCTATGCCCCGCCTCTCTCAAACGCTTCGTTTTCTTCAAAGTCCCTCCTTCCGACAAGCGCAGTCTGCTCTGATTGGCCAGCTGACACAGTGCATTGTGATTGGCCGAACACCACAAGCACAAGTCGGAAGTGTAACGCTCTTTAGCATAATTGCGAGCTTCAGCTTTCAAAGTAAATATAAAAACAGTTCATAATGTCCTTACAGTTAATAATGTGTGTTTGCAGTACACAAGCCGCTCTGTGATGTGACCCTCTCTCTCTCTCTCTCTCACACACACACACACACACACACAACGCATTTGAACAATAGCAAATATTTAAACTAATAACAAAACATACTTACAGTCGCTGATTCAGAAGCGCCAGATTGTCATAGCAAAGTCGGAATTAACCCCTTATTGTTTTTTTTAAATAGCCTTCATGCAGCCAGCCTTGTGCTCTCCTATGTTCACAAAACGGTCATTTATAAAATGCGTTGTACAAATTCGAACATTTGGGTTGTGCTGTTCTGTTGTAAACAAATGTTAACCAATGATTTCTAAATGATTCCACGCTTTCTTTCTTTGCGTGAACATTTGGGCGGCAGATATTTCCACATCGTGACGTAGACATGTGGGGCGTGTTTGAATGAGGCGTTTTAGCCCGGTCTGGATCAGCCGTCTCTTTTAGATCGAATAAATCCTTTTGTGGGAGACTTTGAGCTTTGTAACTCTGCAGATCTTATACATGCACAAACGGCTACATAACACGCTAAAGAAAAGGAAAAATAGAAATCACATCATATGCACTTTAACACAAAAACTCTGTGAACCGGTCCTAAGAGTGTAATACTACATAAAGGGTTTTTTAATGGATTAGATTGTGTAAAGAGCCTTTCTTAAATTAAGATACAAATTGGATTCCCAGGAATAATATGGAGCCCCTAAAGGGACATGGCGATGCTAAATAACATGGGATAGGAGAGAAAAAACATTTGTTTGTAAAATTAGTAATTTGTTAATTCAAAGAGAAATTTTTTAGTGTGATTACAAAATTTTGCGTTCCTCCACGAAATGTTGCGTTCACTCGCTAAACATTTTTGTTCGCTCACAAAAACATCGCGCTCCAACAAAAAACCTTTGCGATCACTCTTAAAAAATATTGCATTTGCTCACAAAACATTTGCGTTTGCTCGCTAAAGTATTGCGTTCCCCCAAGAAACTTTAACTTCAAAAAACCTTTGAGTATGTTTGCTAAAGTATTGTTTATATAAAGAGTTTATTGCAAAGGGAAATGCAAATATTTAGTGAGAACGCAAATGTTTTACAAGTTAACGGAAATTTTAGGGAGCGAATGCAATACATTTGCAAGAGAATGCAAATGTTTAGAGAGAGAATGCAACATTTCTTGAATGAATGCAATACTTTTTTAGCGAACGCAATGTTTTCTCTGGGGAACGCAGTACTTTTGCGAGAGAATGCAAATGTTTTTGTGAAAGAATGCAAAGTTTCTCAGGGGAACGCAGATGTTTTGTGAGTGACCGCAGAGTTTCTTAAGGTAACACAATACTTTTATAAATGAACGCAAAAGTTTGTTAGTGACTGCAAAGTTTCTCGGGGAAACATAATAGTTTTTCAATAATCCAAAATTTGATCCAATTTAACTCAACTCTACACTTTTTCAAATAGGCAAAAATCCCTGTTAGTTTCCCGGGGAAATAATAACCCAAAGCACAAAAAAATACATAACACCCTACCCCAAATTGCAATAGAAGGCACTACATTGTCATCCCATCTCTTATTAATTCTGTTCTCTTAACCTTACTACATTACTTTCAAGACTGTCTTTAATCAATTTCTGTCTGTTTCACACAACTGACTCTGGTGTAATTATCCGCAACCAAGGGTTGCACACTACACGAGCTGACAACAACTCAGTCACCCAACGACTCTATTCGGTCCCTAAACCATGTTTTGTCATGAAAACACACGCGAGAATTGGACCGGTAGTGATGGGCAAATGAAGCCTCGTGATGCACGAGGCTTTCCTCTGACTGTTTCAGGAAAAGATTCAAAGCTTCGTGTGTTGCTTCAGCACTATCTGGTGGTTATTAAAAAGTATAGCAGCCAAAAGCCTGTGAAAGACGCACTGTAGGACGAAGCATCTACCACACATTCTATAGATCGATGCAGGTTTTATGTGCAAAAATAAAAGCCTAACTTTCTTTAAGCCAAGTTGCTGCTGTTGTTTTTCTTCCGGTGAATTCAACCCATGCCTTGTTCTTTCATTGGCTGTAGCTCGTCAGGACACCTGACACCACGTGATGTCGAGTCTGCCGACCGGTCCAGATATTTGTTTGGCATCGGCGAGGTGTCGGCGACGCATCAGCGAGCCTCTTTGATGCATCGTTGTGTAGTTCACACATAAAGATTGCGGAGCGCCGATCAATCTCTGATTTTCCCCCGATTACAGCCCGACCTGTTGGCGAGCTCGTTAATTTGCAAATCGGCTTAAAATCCTGTAGTGTGAACTAGCCTTTAGGGGCTCTGCAAAACAACACCTTCAGTTCATTTCTTGTGTTTACTTTTCCACTTCACCAGCTTTTCTGTTCCGAAGTTGTGAACAATTACTAGCAATAACTTATTATCGTCTATTTTCACTTCAAAAAAACTACTTTTTGCATGAGGAAAAAAAGTGTAATGATTTATAGTAAGTACTTGGATTGCAATAAAGCAAGTGATTCGTTTTAAAAATGCGTTCACACAGACAGCGATTAAACGGCTGGAGGTCATCGAGTTCGCTCTATTCGTTCCACAGCATGCCGCATCTCATTTGCATAATATTTAAAGCTGCTCATCAACAGTCACCAAAAAAATGACATGCATCTTAATAAAAACATCGTATTGTTGCTGCAAATTGTTGTCACATTTATACGACGCATCCAGCTGTACCACTTTCCCACAAAGGGATGCACTCAAACTGTAAGGTTATGTTTGTAACTGGAAATGCTGAAGCTTTGCAACCCTGTAAATAGCGGATGCTTGATCAAGACATTGATTTTTTTTATAAATGCTTTTTAACGGCTAAAACATTGTATGCATCTAGGTATTATGCACTACCGAGATTATGATATTGTTGATTTAAATGTAGTCTTTTTATACTAAAACAAAGGTATCTTTATTAATATATATATATCTATAGCAGATGTGAAATGAAAGTTTTATGCAGTGCAACGTAAATATGGGGGAAGATTAGTCATGGAACGACATTTGCATGGGAATTAATGTCGTAAACTCCACATTCCTTTTTAATTCAGCGTGAGGACCTGCACATTTCCACCCTGATTGGAAAGATTAATGGAGCGGCTTATAATCCTGAAGATTTGATTGTGTTGTATGAGTTTCACTAATGGTGAATCATCCATTTTTACTTCATCCCTGTTTCCTCTTGACTAGTATGACATACGTGATCATTTTTATTGAAGCTTGTTTCTGTCATGGGATAAAAAAGGGTAATTGTAAGGTAATAATCCACTTTAGACATTCTACTAACTATAAGTAACTTTGTAACTACATGTCAACTAATTCTCATTAATTTGCTACTACAAGTCTACTAACTCTCAGTAGGTTGTAGGTTTAGGGCTCGTAGAATAAGTTGACATACTTGCACAGTTTCTCATAGTCAGTATGTTGTATGTTGTGGATTCATCAAAATAAAGTGTTAGCAGATATTAATCAGACAGTCTACTAATACTCTAATGACTGCTAGTTCACATGTAGTTGTAAAGTTACTTACTGTTAGTAGAATGTCTAAAGTGGACTATCAAAATAAAGTGTTACCTATTTTTTTAATAAGCATAAATAAAAATATATATTTAAATTCAAAAGATTAAACACTCAATTCATGTGAAAATGTTGAAATCGGACATTGCGTACCTTAAATCCTTTTAGCGGGCAACATTTACTCCAGTATTTTATAAATAAAACTGCATCAAAAGTAAAGTTAAGTATTTGAGTGTCACCCGGTGGCTAGTTTTGGTACGATGCTTAAAATCTCGCAGGAACCTTGATTTTTGTGATGTCAACTTCAAATTTGGAACATAACATAGTTAGACATATGTCTTTGACTTTATAGCAATTTTAGATTTCAAAATATTGGTTAATTACTTGTATATAATTTTTTTTAAGTACAGCACATGTTCTTTACAGAGACCAACCTTTGCAAGATATATGCTCAGATAAAACGTCAGAATTGCGAGATGTAAATGGAAAAGGAAGACAGAATTATGACAAACTTGTAAATCTGAAAAAGGTCCAAATTGTGAGAGAAACATTTTTCGTGGCAGAAACAAGCTTCCATATTTTTGCCATAAATCAGGGTGTTGGAAACCCTGCGCTGATCCATGTCGACCAATCACATGACGATCATTTTGATCGCCGTCTCATCTCGGGGTGTTTGGGATCCTCACCTGCTTACTGTACTGTGCTCCATGAGGTCTCAGGTACTGATGATATCGATCAATGCCTGTGATGCAAGTCAAGCCAAATGGTTTGTAAAACCAGCGAGATTTTCTCCATCCATCGTCATTGTGAAATACACTCCCTGCATCATACTGTTATTTTCAGAAATAAGTATACACGTATTTGCATGCTGCAATTTACATTTTTGTTTTGTGTTTCCAAATATTATTTTCACAAGTTCATATGCTTATATTAATGTGGTTTAAATGTCACAAAAATTGTGTTTTTGCTATACTTTGTACTGAATTGCTCCGCCTCGTTCACTTGTTAGTACACTTGAGTTCGGAATGAAACGGTAGCTTACTACATACTGAATCCTACTGTAGTCACACTGGACATGCAGTGTGCTGGTGTATATTGCAAATGTAGTGATCATATGCATACTATTTCTACAGTATACAGTAAGCAATATGCTGTTCTGATTGGTCTCTTCTGGTGCCTTAGATCCAAATTGTAAGAAACTATGAAGTTTTATGGCATGGATGAATGAAATTCACTTTAGAGTAAAAATCGGTAATGTTTCAAATCAAATGTCATTATAATCCTTGGTCAATATTTGTTGATTGAGCAAACATATGCATAAAATATTTTCTTTTCAAATGAAAATGAAATGTTTGATTGTCAGCAGCTTTGCTTTTGTCACTAGAGTGCTTGGTGTTTTATTTCGAAGGGATTTTAACAGTGTGGTATCAGGGAATTGTTTCGGTCTTCCCCGTTCGTCCCTGTAGCTCAGGTTACAGTAAAGTACTGTTCTGCCTCTGACGGCATCATTTCTAATAAATGCTTGATTTAAGATACAGCTCTGTGACTTTATACTAGCTGATTATTATTAATATACTGATGCAAATAGGCCTCAGTGGTGGTGTTTTTACTGTACTTTGACAAATGTATATCTAGTCCTGTGTCAAAATAAAAGACATCTTTGTAAAACTCAAATGCAGAAACGTGTCTTTAATATACAAAGTCCAATTAATTTGGAAAAAGACCAACCCAATTCTAATTTCCCAAACTTTATCTAATATTTCACAAAAGTAGACTCGTTGTATAGCGCCACCCAGCGGTGTACAGTCCAAAATATACATGCATAGTATATTTTTTATATTTAGTACAAATTCTTTCTTCATAGCTCATACTATTTAGAATCTAATTAATCATCTAAAATAGTTGTTTACTAAAATGTTTACTAGTTTATTGTCTTTTTCTGTATTACTTTTTAAAAGGGCCATTACACTTTCAAAAGGGTCCACTTATAACCTTATCAAGATTTTTACATCAAAAAACAATTTAGATGTAATATGCTATTTTCTGTCCTGTGTTAGACTAACTGAGACTCGTCACAGAACCTGTCTCTCGTTGGTCTGATTGCTTCTATTGTCCTCATTTGTAAGTGGCTTTGGATAAAAGCGTCTGCTAAATGATTAAATGTAAATGTTTTAACCCCCCTCATCAGAACGCTCTGTTTGAATAGGCGTGGTGGATTGTGAGTGAGTGAAGTGACGTGTGGCCAAGTATGGTGACCCATCCTCAGAATTAGTGCTCTGCGTTAAACCCATTCAAGTACACACACACACACACACACACACACACACACACACACACACGCACACACAGGGCAGCCATAGTGTTGTGGTGCCCGGGGAGCAGTTGAGGGTTCGGTGCCTTGCTCAAGGGTCTCACCTCAGTCGTGGTATTGAGGGTGGAATCGGTGGGCGGGGCTAAGCAGGCAGTGCGGAGGCGGTGCTTATCCACACTATTACATCATAGAGTAGAACATTCCACAAGCTGTCGTTTTGGCTTCAATATAAGCTGGTTTTAGACTAACGAGAACGTTTGAGTTCTGAAACTCACAGGATGTGTTTTTAGTACAGTGACCACTTCTATGTAAAAAGATCAAGTGAATTTGGGTTTCTCAGTTCATGATCCATTTAAATAAGTACTCAGCACAGTTAGAAATAGTTAATCAGCAATTCGAAGTTCTTACTGAATTTGATCGAAGATATAGTGCGCTGTCACATGCCACAAGTTAATTTTCTCAGAGCTGGTCTGTGTGGACCAATCACAGTCGATTGTCATTACAGAATTTTTTTTTTTTTTATCATTTGAAAGACATCGCTAACTATTTTTTTGTATTTATATCAATGCAACAGATCACTATGTAGTAACATAAAATGGAGCATATCAAATAAGAATAATATAAATACAGTAATCAATAAAAAAAACTATTTTCCATGTAAACAGTGTAAAACTTTCAAATGTAACATTTCCTCTTTTAAAAAGAACACTAAGTTTACTGCCGTGAGTCTACAACTGAAGTAAAATCCTCATAACTGGTGTAGACTCTGCTATTAAGTCCTTTTGAGGTCGACATCATTTTCACAGGGCAAAAAGCCTTCTTCTTGTATTTTTTGTGCCCCTGAGTTTGTTGGCTGCATAGTGTACAAACAGGCAATTTTTGTACATGTGACTTCTTGGCTCCAACATTTGTAAGATTGCCTGTGTGTTTCCGTTTGTACAGTGTAGCCCTGGCCCAGGCTGAAGGGCTGTCAATACTCTGTGATGTGTCAGCTCGGCTGGTGGACATCGACACTGGTGTTGTGTTGGTGGAAGTAGCTGGGATCACGCGTGTGGGAGATGAAGCGATTTTAGCTAGAGGTTTGATGATGATGGAAGTGATTGGCGTTTCTCTTTCGGTCACATGAGATACTCTGACCGGCAGTAGTAAGTGGGGAATTGGCACAGACTCCTTTGGCAGCAGGGCCTTTGGAACTGGCATCGCAGCGCCTGTCCTTCCTTTTAAAACCTTGGTCCCTGCTTTGCTTGAAATGTGTTCAAACTTCATCTGTGGGAAGTCAGGTGGAGGGAGAACGGACGGTTGGCATGGAGCTAGAGGTAGCTCTTTTGAAGAGATTAACATGGTCTTCAGCACGGTAGCAGATGGCAATTTAGTCGACCGCAGGTTGAGGAGTCTCTCTTGATGGCGGATAAAATCACAGACTGTTTTGGTGTCAACTTTTGGCAAAGGAATACCCAGTTTGCTCAGAACTGGATCTTCTACCAGTACGCGATGCTGAAGTCTCTCATAGGCTTTTACGATGGTGCTTTCAGGGCTTGCCGGAGTACTCTGCGGTGACTCCAACCAGAGAAGTTTCACTAGTGTGTACATCAGCCTGTTGTGCTGAGAACTGATGTCTTGCTGGTCCAGTGCAAGATCGTCTCTCTTTGTTCTACAATAAAGGGCATTACCCCAGTGTGTTTTGTAGAGCTGGTGAAACTTCGGGGGCTGTTTGTCGTGTTCCTCTACAGCACTCCATGCTTCGATGAGCCTGTTGCTCTGTTCTGTTGTTAGGCTCAACATGTCTTCAGTCAGACCAGTCTCCATCAGTAGAGAACAGAACTTCTCCAGCTGTTGGGAGCCAGGAAGCGGGTTGGAACTACAAACATCCTCCTGTTGAAAAGTTTCAAAAATTGTATATTAAGTTAAAATGCTTACTCAAAAATAAAATAAAAATGGTCATATTTTCTTCTAGGCTGGGCGACTTGGCCAAAAATGAATGTATTGGTAATACTATATGTATCTCAGTAATTTCTACATTGGACCACAAAACCAGTCATGAGGGTCATTTTTTTTTTTATTGAGATGTATACATCATCTGAAACCTAAATAAATAAGCTTTCCATTGATATATGATTTGGACAATATTTGGCCGAGATACAAGTATTTTAAAATCTGGAATCTGAGGGTGCGAAAATAAAAAATCGGCTTTAAAGTCATCCAAATTAAGTTCTTAGCAATGCATACTACTAATTAAAAATTAAGTTTTAATATATTTATGGTAGGAAATTTACAAAATATCTTCATGGAACATGATCTTAATATCCTAATGATTTTGGGCATAAAAGAAAAATCAATTATTTTGACCCATACAATGTATTGTTGGCTATTGCTACAAATATACCTGTGCTACTTATGACTGGTTTTGTGCTCCAGGGTCACATATTATGCATATTTCTACATATCGCCCGATTCCGAATAATGTTCTGATAATATCATGCATCCCTACTTTTAATGATCGATGGTTGAAGGGCGAGTAAAATAATGTTATCTCATTGTACCCAGCAAGGTTATTTTCGTAAACGAAAACGAAGACGAAACGATTGATCACAAAAAACATTTTCGTAAACTGAAAATAAAATGGTAAAAAATGAAAAACTAAAATTAAACGAAACTAATAACAGTTTTTGAAAAGCTAACTGAAATAAAATAATAGTTATTAAAAATAAATAATCGTTGCCAGAACAACCGACCCGTTATCCGACAGCAGCACTAATTTAATTCTGTACCCGACCCGACCCTGCAAATGAGAGCGTAAATAATATTCTGTTAATTCTGCTAAACTGTAATCAAACTAAATCTAAAACTGAAACTAAACTATATAAAAACTCAACAAAAATGTGTTCACACACACAAAACAACTCAACTAAAACTAACTAAATTATAAAAACTAAACTGAAATTTGAAAACGATATTCAAATAAAACGAATTTAAAAATGCAAAACTAATAATCTTTTTGAAAATGCTTATTGTGTTCATAGAGCAAACCTATAGCTGATTGTTTTCAGTGTAAATGGAAGTTACTCTCATAATTTGCACAAAGCATCATGGGCTGTAGGAAAAAGATGGATAAACTATACTATATCTTACAAGTTTTTAAAGCCCTTCATATAACGTTTGTCACATGTTTAGAACAAATTGGGTTATGCACTTTCTCTGCAGCAGCTCACTCTGTGTCCACCGCTACATTTTTCAGATGCGCTCGTGTCAAATCACTCTATCCATATGAACGGTATTGGTTTAAAAAAAAAGTTTTTTTTTTTATTTGTCCTCATACCATATCGCTCATGTAAAAATATATCGATACACACACACACACACAACATCACACACACACACACACACACACACACACACACGGAGCAGTTCATACAAACTCGATATGCCGTTTGAAACCCACTAAAACTATATTAATATTTACTATAGCCCTATTTCATTCTGATGAATAATTAATTATCAATGGTTTGAGTATAGTTCGAATTTCTCATAATTTAGAATGACCATTTTAATAATTCTGATTATAAAACATCCCAGTTAAGAAATGCAATAAAATACGGTTTGTATCATTTCAATATTCCAGGTTTTAGAATTATTTCTCCACTCTTTAGTCACGGTCTCATAATGGTTTTATTTTCGGTATGTGCTATGTTTATAAATAAAAAATTTTTTATTGGGGGGGAAAATAAAGTTGTTTGTTGTTGTTAAACGGCTGAAAGCGAAGAATAACAACATAATCTAATTACATGCAACAGCACAAATAAATACAATAGAGCAAAGACACAAATAATGCGCCCAGCCCTATAAAATGGTTCATTTTCTCCGTGTTTTTCAGGTTTTAGGTCTAAATGGTTCATGTGCTATTTTAGGGGAAAAAATAAAGACAATAACAACAAATTAATTACAAGCAACAGCACAAATAAAATAAACAGTGTTTTTCAGGTAGGTCTAACAATTTTTTTTAGGTACAGAAATTTTATAAAGTAATCAAATGTAAAATAACAATGCATATTTAACTGTATAAATGAAAGCTTATTCTCTTATTAAAGTAAAAAAAAGCTATTCAATCAAGAGCAGTGAGTGATTTCCTTGTCTTTTGTTGTTTAAGTTTAAAAAAGCGCTGTCACTTTAAGATAATCAGCGCACTGATACTGTACGTTCAACCAACTCTGTCTGCTAGGATACAGGCATTTTTACATAACTTGTGTGAATTTGTCCATTCAAGCTCAAGACATAAAAACAAACTCAATATTTGTGCACGTTTTGAGACACAGCGCACACACAAATCTTCTCACTGCTCACGTGAGTCACGTCTCCTTGCTCTTGAATGTTTAAACAGGCAAGGATTAAATGAGTTCAGTTTAAACACAGATAGCAACGTGTATCAAGCCAGAATGTGTATGCATCAACAAAAGCATGCATTAACCCAACGCTGTCTGTTTTATGTGTTGTTATTTTTAACAAACCAGATTACAGATGTGTTGTCAGATCTAAGTTCTGAACTGAACCGCGGTGCACGTGCGTGCCGAACCGTGGGCGCAGAATGATTTTTTACAGAGAACCGTTAGACCCCTAGTAAACACAAAGTTACTTACAAAGGCTGGAGAGTGAGCTGCAGTGGTCTCGTCAGTAGTAAGGGTGATGTGGGCTGGGATGGCAGGCACTATGTCGTTATCTGCCTCTGGGTTACTGTGGTTTGCCTCATCGTCCTCGTCTGGGTCAGACTGGCCGGGCTGGACCACCTCTTCCTCTGGACTGGGTCCATCCTCGGAGAGGTCACTGAGGGAGAAAGGACCAGATTCTCCTGTGCTTTGGCTGAAGAGGTATTCCAAACCAAGCAACTCATTCGACGTCACATTAGCAGGTGTGAGGATATTCTCCTCGACAGAGTCTCCAAACAGCTGCTGACATCGGGTGTTGAGGCGTTCAATCCGAGGGGCCGAGTACGCTCTGTGGCGTCGACCTTTGCCACCGAACACAGCATCAGATCGACGGCCTGAATTCCAGCGAGCGACTCCGCTAATCAGGTAAACCTGATAGGGACGTGCTGCACAGAGGGGACCTTAAAAAATATATGAATGCTATTACATTAAACGCAGCGGTTCTCAATTCCAGTCCTCGCGCCCCCCCGCTCTGCATATTTCGTATGTTACTCTTATCGCTTCAGATGTTTGTTCTATTCGAACGTAAGTGCCCTGCGAAGTGGACATCACAGGATATTCCACCATGATTCCAGTTCGAAGCGAACGTATGATTGAAGTGTGCAAGACGTGAATTAAAATTGTATATATTTACAGAGGTATATGATGTCACACTCGTCCGTGCGTGACCCAGCGCAAATCCATGAATGTGTTCCGAAATACCCCTGAAGGGAGCAAATTGGCCTGTGAAACAAGACCCTTGTAGGGAGGCAGCGGATTGGACACTGGTGTAGGGTGAGGGTGCAATGGACCTGCTCAGGGAGTAGGGAGCAATGGACCCTGTGTAGGGAGCAATGGACCCTGTGGGGCAATGGGCCCCTGTGTAGGGAGCAATGGACCCTGTGTAGGGAGCAATGGACCCTGTGTAGGGAGCAATGGACCCTGTGTAGGGAGCAATGGACCCTGTGGAGCAATAGGGAGCAATGGACCCTGTGTAGGGAGCAATGTGTAGGGAGCAATGGACCTGTGTAGGGAGCATGTCAATCGGAACACAGTTCATGCATGGAGCGCACTTCTAACAAGCTGATTATCTGAATCAAGTGTGTTAACAAAGAGAGACATGCAAAATATGCAGAGCGGGGGGGCGCGAGGACTGGAATTGAGAACCTCTGCATTAAAGTCATGATTACAAATAACTGAATCCACCCATATAGTAAAGATATAACTATGATATTCAAAATAATATCTTGAGTAAGTGCGATCACAGATGTAGCATTTATGAGTAATATGCAGATGTTGGAAACTCAATTCATTAATTTGCTGAAATGAACTTGTACCTGGAATCATGTTGGGCAAAGCTTTGTGGAATCCCTCCAGGCTGTTGCTTCCACGGAGACATTTATAGTAAGGGACGTCGATGCCGTTGATGGTTGTGGTTCGAGCCAATCTGTACATATTCATATCTGGAGGATCCTGAATGCACTCTAAGTGTCGCTGCTGGCTTTTCCACACATTGTCTATGGCCTCTGTAAATAAACCATAATGAACAGAGACACATTATATATATATAATAGATATTTAAAAATATTCTCAACAGGTTAATGGTTTTTCCATTCTGTTATTTTAGTTTTAGTATAACATTATAATACCATGCATATTTCTGTTTTTATATAAAGAAACCAATCCTGTGTATAATTGACATTTAAGGGCTTAATGCAATAGAAAAGCAATACAAGATTTTTTAGTTAGATTGTTTTCTGCTTGTTTATTTTCATATAAAAATGTGGCATGCCGTTTCTTTAAACAACATCATTCAATGTAAATTGTGATGATCGTAATTAATAATCGCAATTATAATTTCAAGGGAATAATCGAAATTATTATAATTTTTATTATAATCGTGCAGCCCTTACACACACACACACACACACACACACACACACACACACACAACACACACACACACACACACACACACACACACACACACACACACACCACACACACACACACACACACACACACACACCACACACACACACACACACACACACACACACACACACACACACCACACACACACACACACACCACACACACACACACACACACACACACACACACACACACACACACACACACACACACACACACACACACACTTCAAAAGTTTGGGATTATTAATGTTTTTTAACAAGGTTTCTTATGCACTTCAAGGCTGTATCTATTTGATTAAAAATACATAATTTTTTTTTTTTAAATATTATTGCAATTTAAAATAACAGTTTTCTATTTTAATATACTTTAAAATATAATTTGTTCCTGTGGTCAAAGCTGAATTTCCAGCATCATTACTCCAGTCTTCAGTGTCACATGATCTTCAGAAATCACTCATGTGCAGACCTGTGATACTCTTTTCAGTATCCTTTGATAAATAAAAAGTTAAAAAGAACAGTGTTTATTCATATATAACTTTTGTGTTACAATATACACTACTATTCAAAAGTTTGGGGTCAGTAAATTTTAAAGAAAAGTTTATTTTAAAGAAGTTAAATGGATAAAAAGTGATAGTAAAGACTTCTAAAGATTTTTATTTTGAATAAATGCTGTTCTTTTTAACGTTTTATTCATCAAATAATTAATTTTAAAAGTATCACAGGTTGCAAAAAATATTAAGCAGCACAACAGTTTCAACACTGATAATAAATCAGCATATTAGAATGATTTCTGAAGGATCATGTGACGTATATAAACTATATTTTAAAGTATATCAAAGTAGAAAACAGATATTAGAAATTGCAATAATATTTCACAATATTAGTGTTTTTTTCTGTATTTTTGATCAAATAAATACAGCCTTGATGAGCTTAAGATACTCCATTAAAAACATCTTACTGATCCCAAACTTATGAACAGCAGTGTATAACATTGTCTATGTTTACATCACATTATATACCTGATGACTTGAAGAGGCTGACTCCGCGTTCGTCTATCCCAGCAGGACCTTTGAGTTCATCAATGAAGATCTGGACTAGCCGGAAGGTCTCCTGAGCCCCGAGTGTAACTCTGCGGACGTGGTGCTTGAGTTCTTCTTTTGACACATAGAGTCGCACCATATCTTCATCGGTGACAGAGTTAAAAGTTCCTGGGTCCTTTGCTTTGACGGCTTTGATGAGCAGCTCTAAGTCAGTGCGATTGTATGCCAGCACTGCTCCTGCTAGGGCAGACTTGAACACTGCATACTTAGAATGGCTGTCAGTGCAAATGGCCACATCAAAACGATGGATCCAATGAAATATGTCCAGACGCACGACCATACCATTATCTACCCAATCTGGGAACAAGGTCTCCACAGCAGCTTGGCCTTGAGCACGGCAACACCCACGGTCAACGTACAGGATTTTAGGCATAGGTTGTTTGGCCTGCTGGAACCTGTCCATTACTCCACGACACATGGGCTCCAGGCACTCGATGGACTCCTCACACGTGAGAACGAACGAGACAATCTGGGAATTCTCATTGCCTATAATGGTGAACCACTCAGCTGAGCCTTTACCCTCCCCAGACAGCTTCTTCACCACCTGCAGAATGGAACAAGTCTGACTGTGTGTTCACACTACTGCCGGCGAGAGCGTCAAAATTCGCCCTGGCCGCCCTGCCAGCAACGCTGTAGAAAGATTCGTGGACGCTCTGACATAGATCGAATGCTTGTCATGTATTTAAAGGAGACGTAAAGCAAACAAGCACGTTGATCTTGTGCAGACTGACTACAAGTAGGGTATAGGTTAACCTGAAATATTTTAAATGTGAAAGACATTGATCGATCGAACTATAACAATTATAGTTGCATGTTTGCTAACCAAATAAACCAATTAAAAGCCATTTGTGTGGTGTGGCTTTTGTGTTCATGGTTAATTTCAACATGCAGTTTATAGGAGACGTTTACTAGCCTTGGTCTTTAATTAACATTAACGTTCATTTGTGCGCAGCCTACATTACAAACTGTCCTGGTTGAAGTGTAGCCTTAATGTAATTGGTCAAATCTATGTTGTTTTGAGGAAATTAATAGCATTCCCGCTGAAAAACAAAGCGTTCCTCTAGCGCTAAAATGCTTGGGAATGTGGTCGGAACCAAAGTTTACAGGAGTTCTCTGGAATCCTCTCAAGCGGAGGACTTCTACATTACGATTGGTTGCCGCGTCATAGCTCATTACCATAAAGTTGATCTGATTTCAACTCTCCTCGACGCTCTCACCGCCCAAGACTCGCGCCGCTCGCCGCCGGCTCACATTTGAAAATGAATGACTTCCGGCCACTTAGACGCTCTTGCCGCCTGCGGTGTGAACGCACGGTGAGACTCGGATATTTCCAGACTGAGATTTTTATTGGGGATGACCATGTCGATTAAACTTATATTAAAACCACCAGTAGGTGGCAGCAAGTCACTGTTAATCAGTGAGTCATTGTGATTGAATCATTTAAAAGGTTGATTCATTCAGAAGCTAAACACATTTTGTTGCTCAGAGAAGCAAAACAGTGCTGTGGCTTTGTTTGGAATTATTTTTGTTGGCAAAATAAAGCAAAAACAGTCAATTTGGTGTCTAAAACTTAAGTCTCTTAATTAACTTGTTTATTTAAAAAAAAAAGTCAATATCACATTTGTAATTATCACAGACGATATATATCGCACACCCCAACTTAATATTACATATTACTTCAAACTTGTATGACTTTCTGGTCACTCTTTTTTTTTTTTCCCCACAGTGTTCATGTTAGTAGGTATTTACCCAAATTATTACGGAGTACTACTAATAGACACTCTATGCACTTCTTTTGTGTTCAACTGATGAAACCAAAGTCATGCAGGTCTGCTATAACAAAAGTATAAAGATAAATGGTATTTATCGGGTATGTATTACACTGTTTTGTACATACCTTTTTAGTGGAATCCATTTTTAGCACTGTGCCAAAAGTGTAGAGAATCTGGTTCCTGTAGTCCTGTACGTTGTTGGCCTCTGCAAGCAGGGACGCATGACGAAGAAGACGAGCAGAGGGCAGCTCTCTAGGAGGAGGTGGAGACTCAAACTTGTGTCCTAAGGCTGACATGATCCCCCCAGGCTTCGTAATAGCCATGAGGAGCGTGGTGTACAGGTCTTTCCTGTGAAGATACTCCTCAAAGTGATTCTCTTGGATTTGTCGCCACACTTTCACCATGGTGTTCCCTTCAGTCCAGTCCCGCAGAAGGCACACCACGTTTTTGTCCACACCACGCCTGTAAAGTGGTATGATTAATAAGCTGGTAGTACAGTGGCCAGGGAAGCAAATAGAAAAAGCACCATCAAATTAAGAAAGCATATTCATCAGTTTGACAGCGCATGTGCTGCAAATACTTGCAACACAACCAATTACAAAAACAATAAGCAAAAAAAGAAAGTGCACAAAAACAGAAATGTGCAAAATACAACAAACAAAAACGTGCTGCAAAAAAAGAAACATGCTAAAACCAAAACGAAAAACGTTGCTGCAAAAAGAAACAGAAAATACAACACAACCAAAAACGTGCTGCAAAAAAAGAAATGTGCTACAAATACAACACAACCAAAAACATAAACGTGCTGCAAAAAAAGAAACGTGCTACAAATACAACACAACCAAAAACATAAACGTGCTGCAAAAAAAGAAACACGCGCAAATACAAATCAACAGTAAAAAAACAAGCTAAAAAACAGAAACACGCGGCAAATACTCACAATACAACTAAATATAGAAATGCACTCCAAAAATAGAAATGGGCTGCAAATTCTCGTACACAACCAAATACAGAAAAAACAAATGAAAATGTTCTTCATTATATTAAAAAGGGATGATTACTATTGTTAAGCATGGTAAAGAATATAATGTCACCTTGATTACCTCCTCAGTAACCTCTGGATAACCTGTGCCTGGCTTGGTGAGAACAATATCCCCACACACCAGACCAGTAGACACTGGGGTATGTTAGATTAATTATTGATATTATATATAAACACAAATAAACAGTGTATTTTAAAGTTGCACTACCGTATTCATTCATGTTGTAAATCTGATTTTGTTTAGATTGCATGTGACTCTTAAAACAAAGTTAGCCAGCTTACATAACGTTTACATAATTTTCATAGTTACAGTAATTGTGTATATTGTCTGACTTATTTGGGCTATACTATCCCTCAAAAAAGCTAAGGAATCATATGATCAGAATGTTAAAATAAGCCAAAATCTCACCTTTCAGAGTAGACTGATAAGCATGTCCCAATTTTTGAACTGAAATGTGTGTTGGCAGTGTGTGTACACAACCACCCTATAATGATACAAATCCACCAGTGTTTTTTTTATCTACTAAAATCTTAATCCTTTTCTCAAATTTATTCAAGCCATCTGTCTGTGTGACGTCATATAGACGAGGCCCCGCCACGATTGTTGATTGACAGCAGCGTTTCAGCATAGACAGTGACAGACTGCACTGGTGTCTTAAAAGACCCTCCTGAGTGAGGTGTTCAGTTGTTTCACCGCCGGTGTTCTGAATATACGGTGACGCTGGCGGAGCATACATGAATATTCACGAGTTTCCTGTTTTGCGTTACAAGCATCCTGAAAATATTGACTCTTCGGCACAAACAATGGTGGATTAACACAAACTGAAATTTCAGAATAAGCGTTATGCTTCAAAGTGAGATGAAGTTCAGCAGGTATTTAGGCTACTGTTAATCAGGCACAATAGTTTGTAGATTGTGTCATTTATGTTTAATTGAATTATTACAGCAATTGATTTGTTGATGTGCCTGAGGAAACCACTCCAACTTATCTGAGCCAACAAACATTTTTAATTTATGTAACTAATTTATTTTGACAATCTTTAAAACTATTAATAACATATAAATGTATCTTTGGTGTTGGTGTTGGTGTCACAAAGTTTCAGTTGTGATCATTTGTGGTGTTTCTTATTGTTTGCTCAGTTGGTAGCCTCATAACATCAACCCAACTTTAGTAATACATTATGTTACCATTTTTTTGTATATTTTAAAATATTTATATAGAACACAGTGTTGCAAATGGTAGAAACCATGGTGAGATGATAAAGCTAAAGTCATTATGTGGCTATTTTGCTCCGCCCAGAGTGACCGAAAATCTCAGACACCGAATATTTCAGAACACCGGAGCAGATGTAGACAAGAATGACTCCTAAGAGATTGAGGTGTTTTGTTGTTGGATGTAATAATGAACATAGCAGTAGTCATTTACTCTCGTCATCTGAGCGGCTGAAGGGGATTACGTTTGGTTTTGAAGTGAATGCGCCGATCCCAGATCTGCCTAAATGCGTCTATGTTCGCACGAATCATTCGTGATCCAGCTTCATCTACAGAAGTAGTGAGTACAAGGTTTTTTAAATGAATCTTTGCAAATCGCCTTTCCTAATAATGTGCTAATTAGCAAGTTTCACGATGAATGCGGCTAAAGTAAACAGTCCCTCAGTGAGCGCTCAGAAGAGAGGGGCGGAGTCAGCAGAGCTCATTAACATTTAAAGGAGAATCACACAATACGGATTGCTCTGACAAGAGCTGTTTTTGACAGGCTAAAAAAGGTGTTTTTTACACCACCAATGAAAATTTTTAACCAAACGATGTTACAGACTTTTCATTAAGACCCTAAAGAATAATATCAACTTGTGGAAAATGGGCATTATATGACCCCTTTAAACATTTCTGATGTGGTCTGTGTGTATTTGCGGCGCGTTTACTTATTCGGTTGTGTTTTTAGTATGTGCAGCATGTTTCTGTATTTGTTCCTGTTGTGCGTATTTGCAGCACGTCTCTGTATTTGGTTGTGTTGAGAGTATTTGCAGAGCATTTCTGTGTTTGGTTGTGTTGTACTTGCAGCACATTTCTGTATTTTGTTGCATTGTGAGTATTTGCAGCACATGTATTGTCAAATTGACGAAGATGTTTTCTTAATTTGCGTGTGTTGTGTTTTTTTTTATTTGCAGCGCATTGAGCTCTCTCGGCCACCATACGACAGTGGCTAGTGCAACTAATTCAAGGCATGTTAGGCTTACACCAATCTTCAGTGTACTCACGTGTCAGTGAGGACAGCAGGGAACATGGCTTGGTGAGCCTCACTGAGTTGGCACAGGATAGCAGGATCCCATGCCAACCAATGCCCCATCCTTGCCACTGCCATGACCCCTGGCTGCTTTGGTGCATGGTCCACAGCACAGGACCTCCGTCAGCATACAATACCAGCTGGATACATCACAAATGTGACAAACCTGCAATATAAAAAAAAAAGTTTAATATGCTTTTAAAAACAGCAGTGCATTGTTTGATTTAATCTGTAGGTGTATTTGCATAAAAACAAATCATAAAATTGTTGCGTTGCATGCAACTGTAATATTAATGAAAAATATATAATACCCTGGTGTGGTAGCCCGACTTGTAGAGGTACACTGCCTTTCCTTGACCCACACATTCTGCACCCCGAGGACACTTCAGTAAGTATTTCCATACTCCAACAGGCTGCCACACAAAGATGCGACTTCGAAAAAAGAGATGCGGAGTTGGCAGAGTACCACTAATGTAGCCTGGAGGTTCTGGAGGGTAAAACCACATCCGGTCAGATTTTAGTACTCGACTCCTCTTCGATACTCCGGTGTTGTCACGATACACCTGAATGGGGCCAAAGAGTCCTCGTTCGGTGTCGTCCTTCACCCAGGAGAGGTCAGCTGGTGGGATGCCATTGGGATTTTCCCACAGTTGCACCCAACCCTCCAGCTCGACCTGAAACATGTCAAAACAGAAAACGTAATTACAAAACAATACATAAGCATAATTTCATTCCAATTATAATTATTGATGGTTAATACTAGGGGTGGCACGGTACATGTATTCGTACCGAACCGTCACGGTACGGACATCTCGGTTCGGTGCATGAGGCCTTACAACGAATACAGGCAATTCACCCCCAATCCAGAAGGGGGCGCACGCAGTAATGCCACGCTGTTTGATAACCGTCAGCGCCAGCAGAAGAACAGCGAATGCCAGGAGTTGCGCACTTGAAAAAAAGCCCCCTAGACAGTGACCATGTGTTGATTCTGAATGCGTCTCTCACATAGACTGACAAAGGAGTATACTTTAAAATCAGGGGTCACCAAGTTCAGTCCTGGAGGGCCGGTGTCCTGCAGAGTTTAGCTCCAACCCTAATTAAACACACCTGAAGCAACTAATTAAGGTCTTACTAGGTATACTTCAAACTTCAAGTCAGGTGTGTTGAGGCAAGTTGGAGCTAAACTTTGCAGGACACCGGCCCTCCAGGATCAAGTTTGAGGACCCCTGCTTTAAAGGCTTGCGCACTCAACTGTTTGTGAAATGGGGCTTTGTGCTCGTGTATCCTACCTCTCTCATTCGTCACAAATCCAAATATTCCATAATATTTCCATATTTGCGATGTAACGTATCTGAATGCTAAACTATTAATTATCTTGTAAATTATAGGCTTTGTACTTCAGTCGCGTTCCAACGGTGACACAGAGGCGGGCGCGCTGATCTTTGATTCACTGTATTTTATTTTGATAAAGAACCAACTGCGCTGTCAAGTTAGCATTAGCAATGCTGGAACTGATGTGTTTTTTGTTTGTGTGTGTGTGTGTGTATGCTCTGCCGCGATCACTTCAACTGTTTCCTTTTACCAGCAGAATCAACTTTAAACACTTATTGTCTAATTAATAATCACTGTATAGAGGTCTGCTTTTATTTGTGTACACTCACAATGAAAACAAAACAGATTATATATATATATATAACATGTAATAATATTTACTATTTTCACATCTAGATTGTAATTGTAATTTACACTACTGTCTGTTCAAAATAAATGAAAAGAAACCGAGCATAGTAGATTTTTTTTTTTTTTATTGTACCGAAATCGTATCGAACCGTGACCCCCGAACCGAGGTACGTACCAAAGCGTGACATCTGTGCACCGTGCCACCCCTAGTAATACATTTGCGTATGTAAATATTACTCACCGGGGAGTCACATGGTTCTGCAGAGGAAACGTGACTTATGGCTGTGGATGAGGACTTCTTTGATGCCTGTGTGGATGTGGATGTGGATGAGGATGCTGGGGTGTAGATGGCCGTGGATGGATGCTGGGGTGTAGATGGCCGTGGATGAGGATGCTGGCGTGTAGATGGCCGTGGATGAGGATGCTGGCGTGTAGATGGCCGTGGATGAGGATGCTGGGGTGTAGATGGCCGTGGATGAGGATGCTGGGGTGTAGATGGCCGTGGATGAGGATGCTGGGGTGTAGATGGCCGTGGATGAGGATGCTGGGGTGTATGGCCGTGGAGGATGCTGGCGTGTAGATGGCCGTGGATGGATGCTGGCGTGTAGGGCCGTGGATGCTGGGGTGTAGATGGCCGTGGATGAGGATGCTGGCGTGTAGATGGCCGTGGATGAGGATGTTGGCGTGTAGATGGCCGTGGATGAGGATGCTGGGGTGTAGATGGCCGTGGATGAGGATGCTGGCGTGTAGATGGCCGTGGATGAGGATGCTGGCGTGTAGATGGCCGTGGATGAGGATGCTGGGGTGTAGATGGCCGTGGATGAAGATGCTGGCGTGTAGATGGCCGTGGATGAGGATGCTGGCGTGTAGATGGCCGTGGATGAGGATGCTGGCGTGTAGATGGCCGTGGATGAGGATGCTGGGGTGTAGATGGCCGTGGATGAGGATGCTGGGGTGTAGATGGCCGTGGATGAGGATGCTGGCGTGTAGATGGCCGTGGATGAGGATGGCGTGGGGTGGATAGATGGCCGTGGATGAGGGCCGTGGATGAGGATGCTGGGGTGTAGATGGCCGTGGATGAGGATGCTGGGGTGTAGATGGCCGTGGATGAGGATGCTGGGGTGTAGATGGCCGTGGATGAGGATGCTGGGGTGTAGATGGCCGTGGATGAAGATGCTGGGGTGTAGATGGCCGTGGATGAGGATGCTGGCGTGTAGATGGCCGTGGATGAGGATGCTGGGGTGTAGATGGCCGTGGATGAAGATGCTGGGGTGTAGATGGCCGTGGATGAGATGGCCGTGGATGCTGTGGCGTGTAGATGGCCGTGGATGATGCCGTGGGTGTAGGCCGTGGGTGAGGATGCTGGGGTGTAGATGGCCGTGGATGAGGATGGTTGGCGTGTAGATGGCCGTGGATGGCGTGTGAAGATGGCGTGTAGATGGTCCGTGGATGATGAGATGCTGGTGTGTAGATGGCCGTGGATGAGGATGTTGCGTGTAGATGGCCGTGGATGAGGATGTTGGTGTAGATGGCCGTGGATGAGGATGCTGGCGTGTAGGCCGTGGATGCTGGCCGTGGATGAGGATGTTGGCGTGTAGATGGCTGGGTGTAGATGGCGTGGATGAAGGATGCTGGTGTGTAGATGGCCGTGGATGAGGTGCTGGCGTGTATGCTGGTGTGTGGCGTGTAGATGGCCGTGGATGAGGATGCTGGCGTGTAGATGGCCGTGGATGAAGATGCTGATGTGCAGGTGACTGTGGATGATGTTGTGGAAGCTGTGGACTCTGCTTTGATCACTTCTAATAAGTGAGTGTCATCCAGACACGAGGGATCACTGATGGAAGAGCTTGACATCTTTGTAACAAACAAAAGTCATAACATTCTGATTAACAATTTTGTTTTATCATAAAATAAGTAATTTGCATTTAAAGTTGTGGTAAAACGGTTTGTGGATCACACAACTCACTTGATCTTTCTTGTCATAAATGTACTTCCTAAACCTCTTCATCTGCACGCTGGCGATATGGGTCACAGGCGTGTGTAGCCACTGGCTTACAGAGCTGTACGCGTTTTGGATCATACTAAAATTCTCTGGCCTGTAATTCTGGGCAGAATACTGACTGTAGAGCTCCCACATCTCCTGAAAGGTATGGTACTCGAACCCTTTCTGTCCATAAATGCATTGGTGGACATTGGCCTCCAGGACCATTGAGACTTGTGGAAAGCTCTCTGCGTATTCTGCCAGGTAGTCTTTTATCCAGTGATGTTGGATCTTCCCCTTTCCAGGTTTGTTAGAGAGTTCTTCTCTGTGCTTGTCAACCAAACTGCAATTACATGCATCAATTGCAAAATTAAGATAGGTATAGGTACAAATAGGTAACAGTGATAAGAGCCATGGACTTACATAAATAACTAGAGAGAGAGATTATTTGCTATCAGCATCTTTTTAAGCATAAATAAAAACTTTAAGTTGAATATGCTTACTGCTTCATGTAGACAACATCGTTAGCCACAAGCCAGTGAAACGGGGCATTGAGATACTGGCCAAATGGCAGGACCAGCTTCCCCAAGCACTGCTGTCGTGACGGCACAGGGATCCCTTCAGCATGAAGAGCCCTTTCAGCATGGGCTAGGGCAGTGGACTCATTCAGCAGCTGTGCAGGGGGGGGAGGAAAAGTCTTCTGTCTGTCTCTGTAGGCACAGGCCTCATTCGTCGATACCAGTAGGGCCTGTTGACGATCCTCTGGAGCAGTGGGGTTTTGTAGACGGATGATGGGCGTCGCCATATCAAGGTGCACTGAAATAAAGACACCACCTTGACGTTAACTGTATTGTACTTAAAATAGTACGATTTCTATTAGGGGTGGGCGATATGAGGCTTAAATAATTAGCTAAAAGGTAATGCACTGATTATTAAATGGTGAATTTAGAAATTAGGGGTGGGTGATATGACCAAAATCTTATATCGCAAAATGAGTAATTTTATTTCACAGTAACAATATGCATCATGATATAGTTATTTGTGCTTTAAATAAGGTCTTTATGATTTAAAAATCTTGATAACAGAGAAATGCCATAATGTAGACACGATTAACCGGTAGTAATTTGTCAACCGGTAGAGTTTTCGACTATCGTCTCTGTCGCGGTTACACACTCAGGTGACATTGCTGTGCTACGTGGTCAAGAAAACGTATAGCTTGCACAAGTTTTTAAGCATTGCGTCTAAAAAACAAGTGATTTTAAGCCGTTGAAACGCAAGATAAACTAATTTAGCGCTATGTGTGCGCTGTCTGAGCGGCGCGCACACATGAAGACAGTGCTCATAGAGCGCGAGAGTATTGAACAGAGATATTTCTGCCGTTTTATAAGACTTGAACTGTGTCAAAATGCCCGTCTTTGGAAGTATCCTCGTAAACACAGTCATTTAGGGTCTTAAGTGAAAGCAAACGGCTGAGAAAGAAAACATGTAACAGTCTATTGGATCTGGGTAGCTCTTAAAGGACAGCTGTCTGAAGTTCATGTTAGTCAAACAACAAAAGAGAGAAAATCTCTCACTGCTCTTGACTAAATCACATTTATAACTTTAATAAGAAGAAATATATATTTAATGTACACAGTGAACAATATGCAGTGTTTTATACATTTGATTACTCTATACAATCTATGTAGTATTTCTTATTTATTTGTTCTACTGTAGTTTTTTGGCCTGTTGCTTTAATTAGTTTCTTATTCTTATTTAATCGCTGACTGTTTACTTGTCTTCAGAAAATCATCATCCAGTCTGTCTGGAATGACATGAAGAAACTGAACTAACTGAGACAGACTAAATCCAGAAGAACTGTCTCCAAGACGCTTCAAGAAACTTGCAACGCTTCCACACTTAAGTTGTTTGAAATGTGACACTGAGACGGCGTTTTACATCTTGGAAAAATTTGAAGACGCTATAGTGTGGACTGTGAAACCGGAGGCTTATGAAAACGATGACGCTTGTGTACACTTATTTACGTAATTAAACTAGTAATAATGTAGTTAATGCTCATATTTAAAAAGATAACGTCAGTATTCATCAAAATGAATTAAAATGCAAACTCAGAATATGACAAACCTGCAATAATTAAAATGTTAAACATAATTAATCTCATTTTATTAACCGATAACAGTTCAACCATACTAATAAGCAAATGACTTTACTAACAATTGCTGAAGAGTAGTGTTCTTCTGTACAGACGTGATTTACTCGTCCTTCAGTCTGAGGTAGTACACTTTTTGCTTTTACATTTGCTATAAATAGAACTTTTTGTATTAAAAACAAACAATCAAGCCCTGCTCATATTGTAACGCAACGTAACGCATTACTTATCCTAAAAAGTAACTAACTAGTTACTTTTAGGGAGTAACGCAATATTGTAATGCATTTGTAACAACACTGGTCATGTGACGCATATTGTACCAATAGACATATATGTTTATACTGGTAATTGTACCTGTTATGTGCAATTCACTTTCACACTATTGCTAAAGATATTTACTTTATTCACTCTTCATATTACAGTCCTAAAGAGATGATAGAAAATGTACTCACAATTGCTGTCCTGCAGCAAAACAAGAGGGCAGCTGCTTTTTAGATCAAACATTGAGCGCGAAATGGATGCATCAGTGAACGATGAGATATTTCCGTAAAAAAATATCGTGCCAGAAGATTGCATGAAAACATATTATGTCTGTTCCATCTGTATCATCTCAGTGAGCTTTTTTTTTACACATACGCAGTAAGGCGAATTTAACGTTTTCTGTCGTTTCAGTGTGGACGAGAAACTTTTGGAAAACGCTAATGTGGACAAGAACTGGAGCAAATGTATCCGGATTAATGTAGACATAGCCTGAGAAACTCTGCTCAAGTGCACCGAGGGCAAAAGCTGCTTTAAACACAAATGATGGTCACACCAAATGCTGATTTAATTTAGTTCATAGAAGTTCATTGATAAAGAAAATCTATTTATGACATTATTTTTGAAAGCATCCTCTTTTTACAGCATTTTTACACAAGCGCCTAAACTTTTAACTGTTCTGTATCTTTGCAGGTAGTTTTCTTGAAGCGTCTCGAGACACAGTTCTTCTGGATTTAGTCCGTCTCAGTTTCTTCAGGTTACTCCAGACAGACTGATGATGATCAGATCAGATCTCTGTGTGGAGAATCTCACTGGATTATTACAAATAATGGCTAAATTAATGTTTGGAATGTAAACAGATATTTCCTACTGACACACGATATAAATAACTGACTTAAAACCATTTTTAGCTGCTGAAAATACTAGTGCTCTAATAATTTTAGCCCCCACTGTATAGATTTAGTTTTTGAATTCAGCTTTTTCAGTGCCTTTTGCGCGCGTGTCCTTTTGTAATAGTCTCGTTACAGTATGTATAACCCTAAACTTTGAATCATGTTTCTTTCTACACTCCCACATCTGTCCACTAGCTGGCGAAAGCGTCCATCAAAACTACCGTTCAAACATGGCTGCGTCCATTGCGCGGTCATGCTGTCGAGTTCATTCACGAGTCATATTCAGAAAAACATCTTACTTAAAAACTTCATTCCACTGTTCTCCATCTAGCAGAAGCGGGCTGCTCTTATCCCTGCACAACCGAGGCCTCCTGAAGGAGTCGTTCCCGGAGCACGCGGCGCAAGCGGAACTCCCGGATCTGCTCTGTTCCGCTCCGCAGACCGTCTACTGCGGCTTCGACCCGACCGCGGACAGCCTGCACGCCGGGAACCTGCTCGCCATCATCGGCCTGCTGCACTTCAGAGCCGCGGGGCACGACATCATAGCGCTGCTCGGCGGAGCCACGGCGCAGATCGGGGATCCGAGCGGGAGGTCTGCCGAGAGAGAGCGCCTCTCGCCGGCTGCGGTGGAGCAGAACTCCCGCGGGATTCTGGAGAGCCTCCACCGGATCTTCACCCACCACGAGCTGTACTTCTGCCCGGACTCGAGTAAGCTAGGCCGGGTCACGGTGCTCAATAACCGCAGCTGGTACAAGGACTGGAGCGTGCTGGAGTTCTTCTCGGAGGTCGGCCGGAGTTTTCGGATGGGAACGATGCTCAGCCGCCACAGCGTTCAGTCTCGGCTCAAGGGCGCGGAGGGCATGAGCTTCACCGAGTTCTCCTACCAGATCTTCCAGGCGTTTGACTTCTACCGTCTGCATCAGCTGCACGGCTGCAGGATCCAGCTGGGCGGAACCGATCAGCTGGGAAACATCATGAGCGGACACGAGCTCATCCACAGGTAGGATTTCACGGTCGCACGTGGCGTTCTTACTTTATGAACACCAATAGGAATTTGAAGTTGTATCGAAAGGATCGATCCTCACATAAAAACATCGATTATAAATGTCTAATCTAAAGTGCATGTTTAACCATTAATTGTATTTATTTAGCAAGATATTCGGTGCATAAAATAATCTTCTAAGTGGAATAATAGACGGTGTTAATTAGTGAAATTAGTTAGTGAATAATTGTTTAGGTGCGAACTGTTTCTCCTGCTCATCGGAACATACACAAATACTGAAAGACAGAACCAATCGATCACAGACAGCGTTCGCTGCTTCGCTCAAACAGGGCTCCCTCACTCCTCTGTTTAAATCAATGTGATAAACAAGTCAGGTCAAAGAAAGTCCGATTATATTTCCTGAAATGTAACGCAATCCATTAAATTACACTAACTACAGTTTTTTTGTCATGTGATTTGGAAACAGCAACTGATTACAAGTAATCTACCCAGCTCTGTATGTAATGTGTCTGTGTATGTATATATATATATATATTGTTCATCAAATTCTGAAAAATGTATCACAGTTTCCACACAAATTTTCGGCAGCACAACTGTTTTCAACATGGGTAATAATCATGTTTCTTGAGCAGTAAATCAGTATATTATTATGATTTCTGAAGATCACGTGACACTGAAGACTGGAGTAATGAAGCTTTGCATCACAGGAATAAATTACATTTTAACATGTATTCAAAGAGAAAACAGCTTTTTTAATTATATTTCATTTTACTTTGTTTACAGTATTTTTGATCAAATAAATGCAGCCTTGCTGAGCAATATGAGAAAAAATCTTAAAAATTGCACTGATCCCAAACTTATGAACAGTAGTGTATATACATTAAGTGGCATATTTTCAGACATGTACCATGAAAACACGGTGAAGGACTGGATGTAAATACAGTACAAAAATATATATTTTTTAAGCATGGCACTACAGTGAAAATTATTTATTTTAGATATGTATCTCCATAGCATTATCACAAAAAAATTAATATAGTTCAAATAAGACCTGACATTATATGATTACAGTATTGGCACTAAATCATTAAACTTGAAATGCTAATAAAGGAGTTTAGTGGCACGTTTGGGATTTATAGTAATTAGCATTTAACTTCATTTTATGACAAAAAAGTCATAATAATTTGTGCAAAAAATATTTCAGAATCTCTAATATCATGAATGTATTATAGCTTCATATGTGTGTCTATATAGGAGTGCGATCTTATGTTTTTCTTGTGCCACAGTTATTACAATAATACTAAGATAATAGATAACTAGTATTTATTAACATTTAGATTTTTTCAAATTTAGTTTTTTAGCCATTTTATTGCTTTTTGTTTTAAATATTTCTGTTTAGCCTTATTTTTCTTTCACTTTATGTTTGTCGTTTTAATATTTCAACTTTAAAAACGTGTTATGTCTAATAGTTGCCAAACCAACATTTTTAATTTGAGCATTTGAGGTTAAAAAGTATTTTTAATTCTATTGTAAAACACCTTAAATCAACTACGGTTGTGTTAAACTTGTGCTCTATAAATTAAATTGGCCTTGCCTTGCCTTAATTTAAGGTTTTGTATGTTTCCACCTAATATTTCTATGTCAGTTTTATTTGGATGACTGAATGGTGTTTCAGAAGTTGAAGTTAACCATGCGGGCTCTTGTGCAGAAAGACGGGAGAGGACGTGTACGGCCTGACGGTTCCGCTCGTCACCACCTCGATGGGGGATAAACTGGGGAAGACGGCCGGCAACGCTGTGTGGCTGAACAGAGAGAAAACATCGCCCTTCGACTTCTACCAGTACTTCCTGCGCGTGCCAGATAACAGCGTAGAGGGGTGAGTTACCAACGCCAAACTCTACAATATACTCTCAAAAGTGTCAAATATTATTACAATTCAAAGTCACTCTTTTCTATGAGAATATCTTGTAAAGTGTAATTTATTCCTGTGATGCAAAGCTGAATTTACTGCAGTATTCAGTGTCACATGATCTTCAGAAGTCATTCTAATATACTGCTCAAGAAACAGTTCGTTGAAAGTAGTTGTGCTGCTTCATAGTTTGGTGGAAACCATGATGCATTGTTTTCAGGATTGAATAGAAAAAAAAAACAGCGTTTATTTGAAATGGATATCTTTTATAACATTATAAATGTATGTATTATCACTTTTGATCAATCCTCGCTGAATAAAAGTGTTAATTTCTTTCAAAAAAAGATATCTTCTTAATCCCAAACGTTGTGGTTAAAATAATAATAATAATTCAAAACTTCAGAAACCCTTTTGTCCTGCAGGTACCTGAAGCGCTTCACCTTCCTGTCTCTGGCTGAGGTGGAGAAGGTGATGGAGCAGCAGAAGCAGGATCCGGGCAGACGCATGGCCCACAAACGCCTGGCCGCTGAAGTCACCAAGCTGGTGCACGGGAAAGAGGGCTTAGAAAGCGCCAAAAGGCAAGATACTCTGAGTTACGTCTGTAAAGTCAGCAGCATGAAATCAAAACTAAGGGTGAATCCCAATTCTGTCAGTAGAGTTCAACCAATATTTTGCGAACTTGAAACCAAGTACTTCATCTATTTACCTTAAATAATTTATTTAAAATTACGACCTTGTTTTGTGCTCTACACAGTCCTGTAACTTACATATATATTTGCAATGCTCTTTATTGAAACTTTTTAAAAATTGCTATTTTTCCACGCTCGTTACATTGCTGGTTTGCACAACAGTAATAGATAACATCACTAAAACCCACGCAATCGACAAACACTTTTAGACGTACCTGATCAACACTTGTCTCCTCGGGTGACGTGCAGCAGCTAGCGACGATGTATGATGACGCAAGTGGGTCTCGCCACCCCTAGCTGGTATAGGGGTAAGACGAAGGGGAAGGGTAAGACGTCTGTGAAGAGCAGCATGATTCATGTCTAGTATTCATAACCATAACTCAGTACTTACTTGAAGCACCTTTGGCAGTGATCACAGACTCAAGTCTTTTGGGGTATGATGCGACAAGCTTTGCGCACGTGCGTTTGGGCATTTTCTGCCATTCTTATTTACTGATATGTATACAGAGCATAACATTAACACTCACCAAGCGCCAGTTGAGTCAAAATCAGTGTTGGCGAAGATATGAAATTCTAGCACCTTTTCTATTAATTGTAACAATGTGATATGGTTTGGTGCAATAAGCAATTATCAAATAAAATACTGTAAAGTTTAATAGTATTATAATGATATTTCCTTCATGGCTCATTCCTTTCATTTTCATTAATACAATATTAATAATAAATATTACTAATAATAACAACAAAAATTGCAATTAGATTTTTCCCTAATTTGTTCTGACTGTTTTTTTTATGAAATAATGCACACACAGTTTCATGGCCGGTAAAAAATATTTATGGTCGATAATTTTCCTCCTGTCACTGGCAGGCGTGGCAAAATTTTATTTTAATTAGTATTTTTGATAGTAATAATACTATCAACAATAATAATAATAACAATTGTTGTTATTATTATTGTATATTAAGTATTATTAAGCATTTAAGCATTATTATATAAATTAAAATTATGAAATATTTAAAAGTTCAATAGCATTATTGAAGTATGAATTCCTTTATTTACTTAAATTGTATTATTTGTTTAAATAATAATTCAACTAAAAATAATAAATACAATTAAATCTGATCTTTAATATTATATTCAAGTCCACACACACATATATAATATACATGCACACTGATAAATAATAATTAAACCGCTCCATCTGTCACACAGGTGCACCAATGCTCTGTACCACAGTAATATTGAGGCTCTGGAGCAGATGAGTGACACTGAACTCCAGGAGCTTTTCCGAGAGGCTCCGTTCCACGAGCTTTTCCTGGATCCAGGAACGACGGTGCTGGACGCCTGCAGGAGAGCGCAAGCCATTCCCGAGGGACCACGCGGGTCAGTAGTGTTTCGGAATGTTCCATTTAAATGTAACACACACTCTTGACACATTTTGTTACATTGTTACTTATTATTCAGCCTATGAGTTACAGTTCTGTTACTTTGTATCACTTTCAAGTGACTTACTATTTGGCTCAGTCCAGGTCTTAAACAATTAAGAAAAACAAATGAAGGAATGGTTTTTAATTGACGCCTTTTTGCTTCATGTTAGTTACTAGTTTATCGTCATTGTTCCTTTCTGAGCAGGTATCAGATGATCATGGACGGTGGAGTTTGGATCAACCACCAGAGGGCAGCAAACCCCGAGCAAGTTCTGGTTCTGGGTCAGCACATTCTCTCTAACGGACTCAGCCTGGTCCGAGTGGGAAAGAGGAACTTCTACATCCTCAAGTGGCTTAGTATGTGAATCAACAACTTGGAAATACACATTTTTGTTCCATAGACAACCCGACCACCATCCCAGACTCCTCCAGGATTTGTAAAGACATATAAAAAAGCTTTTTGCATTCAAAACAAACTGGAAAGTCCCAGCGCTCGCCAGCAGTGGTCAGTAGAGGTCTGTTGTGTTTCAGGACAGTAACCTGTGCTCTGTCTGCTTGAGCGTGTGTATCAAAGACTTTGAAATGATATGTTGAATTGAATTGTGCTGTTGAGAAACCCCATGTGAATGTCTGTGGATTCTATCAAAGACGTGAGAACAGACTTTGCCTTGTTTGAGCCTGTTTTATTTGAACAAACTACACGGTTTGATGTGTGAATACGCTCCTGATTTTAAATCACACTGGAAAACTGGCTTCCGTTCAGCTCTTTAATTAAGTATATTATGATGTTTTATTTTTTCCAGTTAGGCTTCTGAGGTGAAACTGGCACGAGTGTGAAGCAATATGATGGTTATACATAAATTACAATTAAATATGATTTAATTCATACAGTTAAAGCTCATTTTAAAAACCTAGAAAGCTAAATAAGAGCATAAATGTATCTGTTACAGAAATACTAGGAGTGGAAACCCATTTCTGTCACAGAATCTCACAAAAGGCAGAATTGTGTGATATTAACACAGAATAGCAGGATATCAATTCTGACTAAATCTGAGTTTATATCTTGTAATTCCGGGTTTTATTTTTACCACAGGATAAAAGGTCATTGCAACAATGTTTCTTGCAATTCTGAGTTTATATCTCGCAATTCAGTTTTTTTTCTCCTTCACAATTCTGACTTTTTCTCAGAATTTCTAGAAGTAGTCAGAATTACAAGCGATACACTTGCTGTCATATGTTTTGTGAGGGGCAAATCTTGCAATTAGTTGCAATGACTTTTTTATCTTTTATTCCGTGGCGGGAAAAAAAACAGGAGGGGGGAAAAAGTCAGAATTCTGAGTTTATAATCACACAATTTTGTGGTTAGAGACAGATTGAAAATTGTGAGATAAATAGTAATTTATTTTCAGTGGTGGAAACGGGCTTCCACAGTAAAGTGATCTGACAAACAACCATTATTAAACAGCCTTTGAGTGCCTAAAAACCCTGTCAAATGTTTCTGAATTTAAGTTTAGGTCGAAATCATGTAAGTTTGTATTGAGCTTTCTGAAACGGACACAAGTTTGGTGTGTTGACAGGAGAAGAGATGCAGGTATGTCATCATTATAGTACACAGCTGTGAGTTTAGAAAGATGAAGACACTTCTGTAAACTCACACAGACTCGGGTGTGTGTCGCGGGACTATTGCGAGGTCTGATCGGGGCAGTGCTGTTCCTGGAAAGGTTTTGGCAACTGCAGCTTCTCACTTCTAGGAACAAATTAAACCTGTAGTGAATCTTTTGTTGTACTTCCACATTTTGTGAGTTTAGTGTCTCAAACATCATCTTCAGATACTAGAGACTAACACATTACAGGTAATGAAACCAAACCATCTTAAATCCATATCTTAGTTTGTGAATCATTTCTTTCATCACATAGGAAGTGTTAGACTTGTGAAGGTTAAAAAAATCATTTATTTTAAGCTTTATTGATTACTTTTAGATTTACTAAGTATTCTCATAGAATTTCAAGAACAATATTGAGGAACGATCAATATTCATTGTTTAGGCCATGACCACATTGTTAATAACTAAGATCAAGTCTAGTCTTAAACTAGTTTGACAGTACATCTTAGTCAAGGAACTAGACTTAAGTTCGGTCTTTCCTTATGTAGTTATTCATTACTTAATCATTGTGTTTTGCATAGGTTTTTAAGCAGCACATGATTTATTCATGTGATTTCTTGCACAATATTTAGACCAATCATACATTTCCTGATAAAGTTGTTCTACGCGTTTAGTTTCGGTTTCACAGCGATAGTTTTTTTGCATTTGAACAAGATTCCATTGTTCTTGTTTCAGAACTTGACATTCAACATCACGAAGCGTTCGATTGTGATTCGCAAGTGAATCGTATAAATGATTCAGTCGAACCGATGTGAATCACTCGCCTGTAGGAAAACATTATATGAAATCTACATATTACGTTTTTTGAGCCAGCGGGAAAAAAAAATATTGTCAACATGTAAATAAAATTGAAAACTATTTTTTTTAATTAATTTGTAGAAATGTACCGATATTGGCGGCGTTTAAACAAATAAACACAGTCTGTGAGTGAAACGAATCAACTGATCATTTAGTGAACCGATTCGAATGAACGAAACGACTCGTTCCAGTCAGATCTCGGAGGCTCGTCAATGGTGTTTTTGTTGATTTTCTTTATCTATTCTCATGTGATTTATTGCACAATATTTAGAATAGTCATAAATGACCTAAAGTTCTAAGCTTTAACGGTGAGTTTTTCGCATTTCCACAAGATTCCATTGTTCTTTTTACTGTTTCAGAACTTGACATTCAACGTCACGAAGCGTTTCGATTGTGATACGAGAATGAATCGTTGATTTGAACTGAATCTTATAAATGATTCAATCGAACTGATGTGAATCACTCGCCTGTAGGAAAACCTTATGAGAATCTTTTGAGCCAGCAGAAAAAACATTGTCAAAATGGAGCACATACATCATGATAAATAAATACATTAGAAAACAAAATTTAAAGCAATTTATTCGAAAACGTAAAACAACATTAGCTGCGTTAAACAAATAAACACGTTCTGTGGTCGATGCTGTATGTACTGATATCCTACTTTAAGTCAAGAAATGTTTTATTCTTTTTTAATATCTGTGAAATAAGTCATATTTTATAAACCATATTGTGTTGAAGTAATTTTATTTGGTGCTGAAGAAATTTTAAATCTGGGTACCGCGTAATGGACAAAATGAATGTTATGATGTGCTTGAATCATCGGATCATTTAGTGAACCGATTCCACAATGATCCATTTGAACGAATCGACTCTTTCCCGTCCGAACTCGGAGGCTCGTCGAGGGTGTTATTGTTGATTTTCTTTCTCTGGGTCTGTGAGTGGGGGATGTGCGCTGAGAGAAGGCGGATCTCCGATGCACCAATCCGCGGCGTTCATCTCGTCGTTTAAAGAGCTCTTTGTGTCAATCACGCGTTTTTTTCATCGCCATATTGGGTGCAGTAAAGCCTCGCCTTGTTATTTCTCTTCCCCTTTTTTACTACGACGCGCAGTTGACAGGAGCGAACATCGCGAACGCTGCTTTTGTTTTGATGATCATCGCGCGTCCGTGTTTTCCGCTCATGCGGCGAGTTTGCCTTTACGCCCGTCGCTTTGGATCGCGTTAACGCAGGAGGGAACGCTCTGTAACAGCTGTGGGGTTTTGTTTTCGACTTAATCGCCTTATTATGTCCAACGTTCGCTTGTCTAACGGCAGCCCGACGCTGGAGCGGATGGAGGCGCGACCCTCAGACCAGCCCAAGCCGTCGGCGTGTCGGAACCTGTTCGGTCCGGTGGATCACGAAGAGCTAAAGAAGGACTTCCAGCGGCAGCTGAAGGCGATGGAGGACGCGTCGTCTGACGCGTGGAACTTCGACTTCTCCACGCACACGCCGCGCACCGACGGCAGATACCAGTGGGAAGCGCTGGATATTCGCTCGGTGCCCGGTTTCTACAGCAGGTCGGAGCGCGGCAAGGGCTCGGATCTTCACACTGGCTCCTCTGGGAATAATAACGACAATAACGTGGATGTTAATGGCAATCACGACTGTCAGGTAACGGAGCAGAGCGCGGAGACGCCCGAAAAAGACCGAGAGCCGAGGAAAAGAAGCTCCTGTCTCGGTATGTGCGGAATTACCTCATTAATCTATCACGAATTTCAGAAAACTAATAGCTTTGTCCAGTGCATTGAAAATGATATGACCCCGGACCACAAAACTAGTCATAAGGGTCTTGTTTTTGGTAATTGAAATTTAAACATCTTTACGCGTTTATACATAACAGTTACATGTATATGTCACCAGGAAGCTGAATTAACCATATTTCCATTTACGTATGGTTTGTTAGGATATGACAATATTTGGCTGAGATACAACTATTTGAAAATCTGGAATCTGAGGATGCAAAAAAATCTAAATATTGAGAAAATCACCTTTAAAATTGTCCAAATGAAGTTCTTAGCAATGCATATTACAAATCAAAAATTAAGTTTTGATACATTTATGCTAGAAAAATTACTTAATATATTAATATGCTAATGATTTTTGGCATAAAATAAAAATCTATAATTTTGACCCAATACAATGTATTGTTGGTTATTGTTACAAATATACCCCAGCGACTTATGACTGCTTTTGTGCTCCAGGGTCACATATCTGCTTAGCCTGTAAATATGAATTTTCATCTATCTATCTGCATGTATTTTGATTTAACTGTAAGCCCAAAGTTTGATAGATGTAATACATGTAGATGCAATGTTATAAACTCTTATACATTTCAATGTGCGAAATGTGTACATTACAAATAAAAGAAGCATAATTGCATTAAATTTGAAATGCTCTAAACTTACAATAAACCATTCAGATTGGTGGATAATGACATTTTCACAATTTGTTATTCAAATGTCAGTATTTGATTCGATTTGTAACCCATGTGGGATGTTTTGTTTGTGTCAGACTCGTCGTGTCAAAGCAAACGCTCACACATCTGCGTGGATGAAGTGACCCGGACGCCCAGAAAGCCCAAAAACCCCCGAAAACACCCCAGCCCGACTCTCACATAAACCCGGGAGGTGAGCACAACTCGCTTTCTTTGTTCTCTTTAACATTTGAGTCATTTACTGTTTTCAGTTTGCACATACATATATAATAGCACGTTCATTTGAATCATATTGCATTGGTACCCAGTTTACCTTTATTTTCCTATGTTAAAATGTTCATCTGATATAGATATTAAACATGTTTTATTTGAAGTACACTGTAAAAAAAAAATCCTAGTTTATTGGAGTACATTTTACTAACTACTATAGGTTTTCTAAATCAAAATTTCGCTTCATATAATGCATTACTGCTGCTTATTTGTTAAAGTTACTTGCAGTTTCTTTGTATTTAGTTTCAGCGTGTAACTGAAGAGCAGTCTTCGCGTCCGTGAAAGGGTTAATATGCTGGGTTTACTACGAGAGCTCGAGTTTCCTTCAGAGTGAAAAACCTTTTCCACGTCAGCAGTGCGCTCACTCATTCTCTGCTGTATTTACACGTGCACAGAACCGACCCTCGTGTGCTAGACGAGCTACACTCAAAGGCGTTCTGTTTAAACGTCTAAATCGATTGATTGTGAATCTGATGTAACTGCATGCTAGTGTTACCTCGGCTAGTCATGTGAGGAAACGTCCTGCCAAATCAATATGTCAATGAGCAAATAACAGCCGGCCGCGCACATTTGTACAGTCATAACATTAGTAATGAAGGTTTGCTTTGGTGGGACTCAAAGCGTTTCATGATCTCATCTTCCAGCGTGTTTTTGTTTTATTCATTCAGTTTTTCGTCTGGTTTGTGGTGTGCTGTGACTCACGTACTTATCTCTGCGATAGTCAACGGGGTTTTATTGCCATGATTGTTCACGTTTACAATATTGCACGTAAAAAATACTTATAGTATGCATAGTGTAGAAAATAAACAAGGTGAATAATTACTCGGAAATATGCATGGGATAAAAAAAGAAACAGGCAAATTGCAACTTTTTATTTCACAATTTGGGCTTTTCTTGCAATTCTGAGCCGATATCTACCAATTCAGACTTTCTTGCAATAAACTCGGATATAAACTCATATTAAAATCTGAATTGTGAGATTAAAATACCTTTTATTTTTATTGATTGTGTGTTGGATAAAATTGTGAGATGTAGACAGAGCGTAAAAAGTCAGAATTGTGTGGTGTTACCGTTATTATTTATTATGTGTCGGAAACAACAATTAAAAACTGATTTGTCAGAAGAATTAGCGATAAAGTCAGAATTGCAAGATATAAACTGCATTTTTACATAAACTTGCAACTGTGAGAACAAAAGTCAGAATTGTGTGATTGGAAATTATTAATTATCTTTTTCAGTTACCTATAAGATTTTATTTAGTGTAAAAAAAAAAGCTTAATTGCAAGATCTTACTCACAATTTGTGTATTTTAAAAAGTCGCAATAACCTTTATTTTTTATGTATTGTGTGTTGGGGAAAATAAATCACAATTAAGACTAAATGAATTCAGAGGAAAAATAAGTCAAGCTCAAAATGTCAAACTATATTTTCTTTTTCTTGTGATTCTGAGGAATATTTCTCTGAATTGACAGTTTGTGCATTTTTTCCCTCAGAAATGAAAGAAAAGTAGTGAGAATAAATTCTCAATGATTTTTTTATTCCATGGCTTTCATAATACCGATGCAGTGATGCTGTGAGATGTGTAATAAAGATGTTATGTTCATTAAAAGCATGTTTCTGATGACTAATTCTCTCGTGTCTCCTGACAGGCCTGAAGTTGACGTGGGTTTGATGACCTCAGTGCTTGCTGAAGGAAAGACGGAGGAACGAGTGGAAAATAAAACATATCAACTCTAAGAGTGTGTTCAAGCACTGAAACAAACACTAAAGTTCTGGCACTCAAGACAAAAGCAGTGTATGTAGCAGTGTGCAATTAGGTTGAATTTCCTTTTTTGCTCATGTTTGTTTTTCTTACTACCTGTGTATATAAATATATATTTGTTCCTTTTCATATGTAGCACATAATTAGTATTATGTTGGAAAAAATTCTATTTTTTTTTTTGAGGTGTGAGTTTGGTTTGACTTGAAGAGCCACCGTTGCCGTGAATTAGTCGATTATTTCCGTGTTTATGTCACGCTTTGAAGGCCTGTTCATATATCGGCAGTGTAAAACAATCTTTTTTCTTCAGATGAGGTACACAGAATAGCTGTTCTACGAACGGATCCGGTTGGATCCGGACATCTCAGCCTCTTGTTTTTGAAGGTGATGTAAAAGTTAAACTGAGGTCAAACCTTGTAGCATCGACCAGTATTACCAGTATCAGGCACTTCCGTGGAGGAGAAACGTCTCTCTCCCTCTTAAATTATTTCTCTTGATCATCTGAAATCTTCTACTGATAATATTTGTTCGACTCAATCACCCTTATTTTCTTGCGTATGCATCTAAAACACTCGTCGAATAGATTCTGTGGTGAAACCTGATGCATAACTGTATTTATAAAGTAAATATTAATATTTGAACGATTTTCACTGCTTGTGTAAACTTTGAAATGTACCTGTGTACATAACTTTGTAAAAACACTGAGAAATTAAAACTAACTTATTTATGTCAAGCTTTTTTTTGTGGAAATTAAAAACTGGGGTTTTTTTGGTCAAGGTTTGAGTCGTTATTTTTGTAAATGCTTATTTTTTTTTTGGTGGTTTCTTTATTCTGACTTTTTAAAAATATTATTTTAACAATTTGTAAGAGGTTGCAAACTGAGCCTGATTAAACCATTTGATAAGTGCTTTTTGTCATGTGTGGTTCTACAATTAAAAGATAATTAAATTATTTCAACCCACAGCTGTCTTATTTGAACATTATGTATTGTCATTTCAGACCTTCAAATATGCAACCTGTGCAAGACATTAAAACATTCACAATTCCTGCAATAAATGCACATTTAAAAGTTTTCAATTTAAACCATTCAGCTATTTTTAAGTGATTAAAAGGTTAAATGGAAAATCGCATCAAAATTCTTAGGCAAAATATATTTTTAAATAATTAAATGTGTATTTATTTTTACAAATATATTTTTTACAAATCTATAAAAATGGCCTAAAATAAACTTTATATATATAAAAAAAAATACAACATGCTAAAACATGTTTTAATCACTTTTTATGCTAGCAAATAAAGTGATTAAAAGGCCAAATCAATATTTGCATACAAATTCTAAAAAATATATATTTTCAAATATCTACAAAAATTGCTGGTACACATAGGTATTTATGTAAATGTTTTTTAAAATATATATGTTTAGAATGTATATATATTTTATGGCCTGTATGTTTTTTTTTTTTATTAAAATATATTTGGGAAAAAAATTGTTAAAAGATTCATATAAATTATTGTGCAATTTGAGTGTTTAAAAGGCCAAACCGATATTTGCATCCTCAGTTGCACATGAAGTGATTCCACCAAAAAAACAAAAAACAAACCAGGATTAAATGCACAAATGCTTTAAACTCAAATGTTTTATTTGAACATCACAATAAATTGTCAATGCAAACCTTCAAAAATGCAACCTGTGCAAGACGTTTAAACATTCACGATCCCTGCAATAAATGCACATTGAAAGCTACAGTTAAGAAAACAAACATGGTGGAGCTGTTAAAAATGCACTAAATGTTGCTTGCCTTCTATAACACTACAGTAAAAATATCTACTGCATATATTTTTAGTCATTCCAGTGACTAAAACAATCTTTGTCTTATGCAAGAAAACAATGTGAACACTGACTTCACATCCTTGCTCTGCGTGACCTTTCTTTTTGGCAAGCAGCCGCTTGTGTCATGTACCCGTCTGAAAGAAGCACGCATGCCAACGGTTAGTCACAGCGGCGACTCAAACACAAACTGACAGTGGGTGTGGTGATCCGGCACAGGTGCTAGTTGTCATCCCACTTGTGTTTGGTACTGTATTAACCCGCAAGTCATCTAACTACAAATGCTTTATGTTTGCTGTCAAATAGAAAATACAGAAATGCAATTCGTTTGATTTAAAGGAATATTTCACCCACAAATGTAAATTTGCTGAAAACATACTCATCCTCAGGCCACCCAAGATGTGGATGAGTTTTTTTTTCTTCATCAGATTTGGAGAAATGTAGCATTACATCACTTGCTCCGCAATGAATGCTCAGCAGTGAATGGGTGCCGTCAGAATGAGAGTCCAAACAGCTGATAAAAACATCACAATAATCCACAAGCAATCCACACCACTCCAGTCCATCAGTTAATGTCTTGAGAAGAGAAACAAATTCATAATTTTTTAACTTTAAAGCATAATTTCTAGTCAAAATACGAGTGAATAATCCATAATAACACTTCCTCCAGTGAAAAAGTCCATCTCCTGAAATCAAAATCCACCCACATATTTGTTTAGAGCTGTTTTGGTTTGTAAACGGTGCTTGATCTGTGCAGATTTCTCTCCTGATTCAGACCAGACCACTTTTTTTTTCACTGCAGAAAGCAATATTATGGATTATGGACGTATTTTGGCCAGAAGCAATGGTTTGAAGTAAAACATGTCTTGCTGGATTTGTTTCTTACAAACGCATCTTTTTTATTCTCAAGACATGAACTGATGGACTGGAGTGGAGTTGATTACTTGTGGATTATTGTGATGTTTTTATCAGCTGTTTGGACTCTCATTCTGACGGCACCCATTCACCGATCCATTGCTGAGCAAGTGATGTAATGCAACATTTTTCCAAATCTGATGAAGAAACACATTTTCCTTCAATCATTTCACATCAAATCGGAAATGAAAGTTGCCAAATGTCAAATTGTATTTGCCCTACAGAAGAGTCTGGATTGTCACCAGTTCATCGCCCTTCACTCGACTCTTGCTCATCCATGACATTGTTCTGATTCTTGCCAGAAGGAGTGAGAATAAAGCCACAGTGATATTTTAATTGCTGGTTTGAATGTGCCAAACATAGCAGGAGGTGTGTTTATTCACGTGGTATCAGTCGATCGGCCCGAGAGCGTCTTAACCGCACAGATCAGGGACAAGCAACAAACACAGGTCTTTTGGAAAGACAGAGGGAATTTCATGGAGTTTCCAATCCGATTACGAATGTTATGATTCGACCTTTATGAAATGCAATTAGAAACTGATGGGTTTAGAGCTAAGTGCCCATTGCCCCAACTTTTATTAGTAAAATAGCTTCGATAGGCTACTGACTCACAACGTTATATTTCTCTGTAATGACGGGACTATAGCCTCGTTGCTTGTAGAGAGAGACGCACAGACACAGGTTCACACGCGCAACTTTCCTCCCTCTCTCTCTCTCTCTTGCTAATTCAAAGAAATTATTAATTAATTAAAATAAATATGATCTTACCGCACTACATCTCCGTGTCTGATTTAGGAATGCTAACGAGCCTTAACTGACAAAAATGACCATAATTTGCACGGTGGAAGAATTATGGTCTTGTCCATACAACCATTCATAAACTCGGCAGAATGTATGCGACCGCTGCACCTGATGTTCACAAACTTTCATAACTGGTAAGTGTTTTTTATTTTGCCTTGTGAAATGGCCGAGCCTTGATGAATCTGGTTCTTTATGTATTTGTTTACTGACCATTGCATGCAATCGTGAAATGCAGCATCTTTTTTTTTTGGCTAATCGTTGTGGGAAAATAAAAGTTTTCGGGTTCGGGCTCTAAATTTAACTGTGCCGCTCGGGTCGGGTCAGCCGATCTCGAGTACGGGCTGGGTTCGGGCTTCAGTGTAAAGCCCGTGCAGACCTCTAGTGCTGCCAGTATTACTGCCAGCATTGCTGCAGAGGTTGAAGGGGTGGGGGGTCAGCTTGTTAGTGCTCAGACCATACGCCACACACTGCATCAAATATCTGCATGGCTGTCGTCCCAGAAGGAAGCCTCTTCTAAAGATAATGCACAAGAAAGCCCGCAAACAGTTTCCTGAAGACAAGCAGACTAAGGACATGGATTACTGGAACCATGTCCTGTGGTCTGATGAGACCAAGATAAACTTATTTGGTTCAGATGGTGTCAAGCGTGTGTGATGGCAACCAGGCGAGGAGTACAAAGACAAGTGTGTCTTGCCTACAGTCAAGCATGGTGGTGGGAGTGTCATGGTCTGGGGTGCTGCCGGCACTGGGGAGCTACAGTTCATTGAGGGAACCATGAATGCCAACATGTACTGTGACATACTGAAGCGGAGCATGACCCCCTCCCTTCGGAGACTGGGCCGCAGGGCAGTATTCCAACATGATAACGACCACTGCCTCGTTAAAGCAGCTGAGGGTAAAGGTGATGGACTGGCCAAGCATGTCTCCAGACCTAAACCCTATTGAGCATCTGTGGGCATCCTCAAATGGAAGGTGGAGGAGCGCAAGGTCTCTAACATCCACCAGCTCCGTGATGTTGTCATGGAGGAGTGGAAGAGGACTCCAGTGGCACCTGTGAAGCTCTGGTGAACTCCATGCTCAAGAGGTTAAGGCAGTGCTGGAAAATAATGGTGGCCACACAAAATATTGACACTTTGCCCAATTTGGACATTTTCACTTAGGGGTGTACTCACTTTTGTGGCCAGCGGTTTAGACATTAATGGCTGTGTGTTGAGTTATTTTGAGGGAACAGTAAATGTACACTGTTATACAAGCTGTACACTCACCACTTTACATTGTAGCAAAGTGTCATTTCTTCAGTGTTGTCACACGAAAAAATATAATAAAATATTTACAAAAATGTGAGGGGTGTACTCACTTCTGTGAGATACTGTATGTATATATTTACATTTATGCATTTAGAAGACGCTTTTATTTTGTAGCTTTTATTCAAGCTATACATTTTTTTGTCAGTATGTGTGTTCCCTGGGAATTGAACCCACAAACGTTTGCGCTGCTAACGCAATGCTCTACCACTGAGCCACAGGAACACACACACACATATATATATATACATATATATTCTGAATAACTAAAGCAGTTTTTCTTATGTAGTTGTGCATAATATCAACTTTTCAATGTCAAAGTCCAACTTGTCATGATTCTCATAATTACAACATTTTATCTAGTGCTGTTAAACAATTAATCGCATCAAAAATAAAAGTTTTTGTTTACATAATATATGTGTGTGTGTATTGTGCATATTTATAATGTATATATATATATATATATAAATACAAACACATGCATGTATATATTTAAGAAAAATATTTTATGTTTATGTATTAAATATATTTATATATAACATAAAATGTAATGTAATAATATATAAATGTATATATGTTTAAATATTTTCAAAATATGTCCTGTGATATATACTGTATGTGAGTGTATTTATACACATACATATATTATGTAAACAAAAACTTTTATTTTGGATGCGATTAATCGCGATTTGTTTGGAAGCACTGTGTGTGTGTGTGTGTATATATATATATATATATATATATATATATATATATATATATTTATTAGGTACACCTGTTCAATTGCTTGGTAACACAAATTGCTCACAGCCAATATACATAAGACACCTGACACACACTTTGAACGTGGAATGGTTGTTGGTGCAGACGGGGAGTATATGTGATTTGACATGGGATCTCCATACACACACACACACTCACCAGCCACTAACTCAAATAACACTTTACAACCAAGTAGTGCTCCAAAAAAGTGAAGCTGCGGCTCTTTGATCGCCCCCTGGTGGCTGGCTATATCGTCTGGGACTGCTCAGACTCGATATATGGCATCCAAACGTTCTCTATTCTCTACGGGAGTGCGCAGACTCGGGCTCCAAACGAACTCTACTGCGCAGACTCTGGCTCCAAACGAACCTCTGCGCAGACTCTGCTCCAAACGCAGCGCACTCTAGCTCCAAACGAACTCTACTGCGCAGACTCGGGCTCCAAACTCTACTGCGCAATCTCTGGCTCCAAATCTACTCCAAACAAACCTCTACTGAAACGCTTCAGACTCTACTGGCAGACTCGGGCAAACGAACCTCTCTGCGCAGACTCTGCTCCAAAAGGAAACTCTACTGCGCAGACTCTGGCTCCAAACGAAACTGCTCTCCAAACGAACCTCTACTGCGCAGACTCTGGCTCCAAACGAATCTCTACTGCGCAGACTCTGGCAGACTCCTCCAAACGAATCTCTACTGCGCAGACTCTAGCTCCAAACGCTCTGGCTCCAAACGAATCTCTACTGCGCAGTCTCGCTCCAGACTCTGGCTCCAAACGAATCTCTACTGCGCAGACTCTGGCTCCAAACGAATCTCTACTGCGCAGACTCGGGTCCAAACGAATCTCTACTGCTCCTCCAAACGAATCTCTACTGCGCAGACTCTGGCTCCAAACGAATCTCTACTGCGCAGACTCTCCAAACGAACCTCTACTGCGCAGACTCCTCCAAACAATCTCTATCGCAGACTCTGGCTCCACTCTACTGCGCAGACTCTCGGGCTCCAAACGAATCTCTAACTCGCAGACTCTACTGCGCAGACTCTCCAAACGAATCTCCAAACGAATCTCTACTGCGCAGACTCTGGCTCAAACGAATCTCTACTGCGCAGACTCTGGCTCCAAACGAATCTCTACTGCGCAGACTCTGGCTCCTCCAAACGAATCTCTACTGCGCAGACTCTGCTCCAAACGAACTCCAAACGAATCTCTACTGCGCAGACTCTGCTCCAAACGCTCCAACTGGGCTCCAAACTCTACTGCGCAATCTCTACTGCGCAGACAGACTCTGGCTCCAAACGAAACGAATCTCTACTGCACAGACTCTGGGCTCCAACAGACTGACGTCAATTTACTCAAGATGGCAGCAGCCATACTGAGATGTATTCGCTTCACTTTTCTATAGTGGAAAGAAGCAGAGATGCTTCGTCCATCTTTTTTACAGTCTTTGCTCTGAACGCACAACACGTCGAACCCTGAAGCAGATGGGCTCCAGCAGCAGAAGACCACACCGGGTGCCGCTCCTGTCAGCTAAGAACAGGACACGGAGGATACAATTCACACAGATCACCAAAACTGGACAATAGAAGATTGTAAAAACGTTGCCTGGTCTGATGAGTCTGGATTTCTGCTGCGACATTCAGATGGTAGGGTCAGAATTTGGCGTAAAGAACATGAAAGCATGGATCATCCTGCCTTGTCTCAACGGTTCAGGCTGGTGGTGGTGGTGTAATGGTGTGGGGGATATTTTCTTGGCACACTTTGGGTCTCTTAGTACCAATTGAGCATCGTTTAAACGCCACAGCCTACCTGAGTATTGTTGCTGACCATGTCCATCCCTTTATGACTACAGTGTACCCATCTTCTGATGCTACTTCCAGCAGGATAATGCACCATGTCACAAAGCTCAAATCATCTCAGACTGGTTTCTTGAACATGACAATGAGTTCACTTTACTCAAATGGCCTCCACAGTCACCAGATCTCAATCCAATAGAGCACCTTTGGGATGTGGTGGAACGAGAGATTCACATCATGGATGTGCAGCCGACAAATCTGCAGCAACTGCGTGATGCTATCATGACAATATGGACCAAAATCTCTGAGGAATGTTTCCAACACCTTGTTGAATCTATGCCACGAAGAATTAAGACAGTTCTGAAGGCAAACGGGGGTCCAACCCGGTACTAGCAAGGTGTACCTAATAAAGTGGTCAGTGAGTGTACACACACACACAAAACAAAAATGCCCCAAAAATATATCGGTAGAAAATATATGTAAATATATTTTAGTTTTTGTTTAGTTTTTCTGGTATATTTTGCAAAGTATTTTAGAACATTTTGAAAAATATATTTTTTGCCATATGGGATAAAATCTTTTTTTGCAATCTCATTTTAAAGTTGATGTAAAAAGTATTTGGAGGGCAAAATATATTGTTAAATGCTTTAAAAAAAAATAAAAATTCATATATTTTCAAAAATATAAAAAAAAGGCCAAAAATATTTTTTGGGGAAATACATTTATGTATATATTCTGAAATACATTTTAGAAAATATAGTTTTTGTGTATAAAAAAAAAAAAAAAAAAAAAGCCATACGGGATAAAGTGCAAATTGTAAAAGGCCAAGCCAATATTTACACGTGAACTGGTTCCACCAAAATGAATGCATATACCAGACCAATACAATCAGACATTTCAAAACAAAAGCAAACAGGGATTAAATGCACATAATAAAAACAGGAAGACACCTGCGCGGGCGCTTTGAGGTCTCGTGAGGCGTATGCAGGTGTGTGACCTCAGCCGTCTTTGTGCTGTGCTCTTCGCGGTTGAGAGGTTCAAACACCGCTCTGTTGTGTCTGGGACAAAAACACAGAGAAGGGACATTACTCGTGTAGGCTTAGGGTTAGGGTTAGACTGTCCTGACCTCGTCCAATCGGCTGCGGGGAAAGTCAACACTGCAGAGCAGAAAAACACTCCAGCCTCGTTCAATGGGCTTTAATGGGCAAAACCTAAATTTCCTCTCCATTGTTTCATGGACGGGACTCGAACCGCAGGGAGTCTATTGAGTCACGGGCCAAACGGGGAGAAAACGGTCAGAAAGAGAACATAAAACGTCTGTGCTTCTCCATTCATTTCAGTTTCAGTGGTTTCGGAGTCGATCATTATGAAACGTGAAGTGCTGAACAGTAAAATAATAGTGTAAGCGTGTGACATTAAACAACTAAACGTTCTTTAAAGGTTGATGGGAATTAACACACAATGACACATTGTCTGTCTTTGTAATACTATAGTAAACACTATGTATAACTATATAACTAGTATAATGTTTTTATTAGAAAATAAAGTTATAATAAAGAAAATTATATATAAATAATATTTTTTTTACAAAATGAGAGAGACAAAATAATGAGAGGCAGCAATACATATATTGCATTGTATTGTAATTTTACATTTGTTCTGTAAAATTATTGTTAATATTAATAATAAATACTTTATTTAATTTACAGTACTATATATACACATGCTTATGTATTGTATCATATTATAACAATAGGCTTATATCATAACTATAATATATACATTACAGTTCAATAATATTTCTTCATTAGAAACACCGTAACTTATAAGTGAAAATGAAACTTCATTTGAAATATAATTCATCATCATTTTCTCACCCTCATGTAGTTCCTTCTTTGAAACTATGAGTTATGAGTTATTTGACACAATTTCTGAGCAGATCTTCTGTACAGCGAACGCAAGCTCCAAAAATAACAAAATGCATCATTATATTTTGTGTGATGCTTGTTCATTTTGTGTCATTTAACTAATATTTAACATTCAGTATCAATGAAGATCTCATATTTATGCAAAATGACTCTGGAATAAAATTAATTAGTAAATCAAGCATAATTGCAGCTCTGATCTCATTTGGTTAGTTGACTTAACAACTATTAACTAGGAGGTCCATTTCAGCCACATAACAAATAAATACATAAATCACAATTATGACCAAATCAAAATTATGAGATAAAACAACATGATTATGACATGAAAAATTAATTATTGAAGAAAAAAAGTACAAAAAGTCAACATATGTGTTATAATTACGACTTTGTCATAATTTTCTACATTTTATCTCATATTAATGATTTAATATCTCAAAATTCCATCATCGTAGCATTTTTTTCTAATGTTGTTTCACTTCAAAGATTTTCTAAACTTTTGATGTTAAATATGACATATATCAACATTTTTGTTAAAATTAAGCTTTTTTATTACATAATTATGACTTTGTCTCACAAGTTTCTCTCAAGTCCACTTTTCCCTGAATTATGACATATTTTATTTCATAATAATGGCTTGCTATTTCAGAATATCAACATTTTATGTCATAGTTTTCTTATGTGGCTGTGCTCATAAAAGTTAAACTTTTGATATCTATTATTATTATTATTATATAAAAGTTAAAATGTTTGTTATAATTATGACTTTTCATGCCATAAGGACAATCTCATAAGTTTCTTTTTATTTCATAAAAATTAATTTTTTAGAATAATAAACTTTTTTTTATTTTTACACAAAAATAGTATGTTATTTCATAGTATTTGCATAGTTCATTCATATTTTTATGTCCTAATTAAAAATAAATGTCCACATTTTTGTTATAAATTGTGACTTTTTATGTCATAATTATGACTTTATCTCCTAAGTTTTCTCTCAGAAGTCCAACTTGTCATAATTTCTATATTTTATCTCATAACAATGACTTACTATATCAACATTTTGACATTTATGTCATAGTTATGAATTTCTGAAGTATTTTTGTTTTACACGTGGCAGAAATCTGCTTCCATGTTTAACCTCAAGACAGCTTCACTGGAACCTAAACAGTCTTTAGATCTATTGTTCAACGTCCCTAAAAGCACCTGCTAGTATGTTAAACAAGAGATAATTCAAATGTATGGTTATGATAATCTAGCTGTACTTTCAAAACAGCTCACAAAGTTTGGATAAAATGCGGTAAAAAACATTATGCAGAAGCAGTAATTTGACTGTTTGTTTAAAATATTCTCTCTTTGGCCGTCCCCCAATAAAATAAACATCATTTTAATATTTACATGACCTTATAAGACATATTTAAACTCTGTGTTTGCACCTAATCAATGATATTTTACAGCACATCTGCTCAGAAAACCAGCCAAGAACTCAGAGAATAATACGTTTTTTCTTTAATTCATGCGGGTGAACGAGCCTTCAGGTCCCTCCACACAAACTACAGGAAATACTCAGGTATATTATCTGATTTCCCATTAAAGCCCTCTGCGTTTCACTTGTTTAAGGACAGCAAACACCAAACCTTAACCTAGTCTCAGTTCATTCCACCGTCGGGCCCTTTGGCAATGAATGAAAACCGTTTTCATAGTTTATATACATCCTGTAGGCCTATGTAGCATTCAGACTACAACAAATACAGTCTAATCAAACCTTTGGAGATTTAAAGAGAATAACACACTCATAAACTAGGTTTCCTGACTAAAAATGCTTCATATTCATGCAAACCACATGTCTCGTACCCTTTCCTGTAAACAAGGGCTTGCGCAGTTCATTGAAATCTCCGAGCTTCCCCGTTTGGTTTCCTCCCACGACCGCAATGTACGTCATTAGATGAAATTCTCAATAAAGGACTTGCGTGTGACCTCATCGGCTGGTGAACTATAGAGACGGACAGCCGTGAAGAGGCCAAAGCCATGCAGCGGCTCTGCTGAAACACGTCGATTTCGGTTACAGAAGTGACGTAGTTCCTGTTACACATGCCGTCCTCGAGTCACTTTGAGGAAGTAACGCAGTGAAGACGCAGTTTGGTGTGAAATACGGCCACATCGAGGAGGTACCACGGCCCTACAGGTGGCGCTCGTGAGGACGGGACATGCACAAGATGGCAAGTCCACATCAAAAGCACTATTACAGGACCAGACATGTAGCCAGCTGTAACTGCACAAAGAAATTAATTCATTAAAAGACAAGTGGAATAATATAATCCCAGTTTGTACTGCGACAAGCTCAAAAAATGCATCCAAGATGACTGTTTTTGCATTGAAAAATACGTTTGTGTGTCATGTATTTTAATTGCAATATGTTTACATTAAACTCCATTGAAATTAATAGTGAATCAAGCCTCCATTGCACTACATAGGCAACAACTTTGTGCCATACGAAGTCACTTGGAAAGAATATACATTAGCATACTGATTTAGGGGCCATTCACAGACAGAATGTGCTTTTATGCTGAAAAAAAAAGACGTGGGATGAGGGAAAAAACAGGAGTTTACTTTAACAGGAGTACCACGTATTTCAAATAAACAATGGGAAAGCATTGCAGGACAGAACACAGTTTTGCTATTAATAACACAAGACCAGTGTTTTTATCGTTAACTAAAACTAAAACCACAAAAAAACATTTCCTTTACTTAAACATTAAAATTAGATAGATAGATAGATAGATAGATAGATAGATAGATAGATAGATAGATAGATAGATAGATAGATAGATAGATAGATAGATAGATAGATAGATAGATAGATAGATAGATAGATAGATAGATAGATAGATAGATAGATACAATATAACACAAAATATTAAAGGTAGGGTAGGTGATTTCGGCGAGGTTAGCAATAGCAAGCTAGCTTTGAAAGCATAAGATCCCACCTCCCTGCAAATCCCTCTCTAAAGCCACACCTCCTCCAAAACACATGGCTACGCACAGGCTGACCAGAGGCTGACCAGCGACACCATGAGAGACTGCATTGGTGGAGGGTCGAATGCCAAAGTTGTGAGAAAACATTACAGTACAAAGCGCATATTATTGCAATAATTACGGCCTTCATTCTCGCTCGTTCTGCAATAGCGTGATGAACACTTTGATGACGTATAATGTCTGCACGAACAGGGTGCGCAGAGTTATGCAATTTTTTTTTTAAATGCAACATCTAGAGACACGATTTCAAAAAAAGCTGAACTACTTTTAACATTGAGCGTAATGTATTTTTAACTGCCGAAACGCGGGATGCAAACTCAACAGTCAAATACATCCATCTAGCAAGTTTATGTAGAAAAGGAAATGGAAAAGTGCAAGTTGCAATTTAAAAAAAATCCACTGCCCTGCAAGGTCTAGAGACATGTTTTTAAAAAGTGTAACTACTTTTTGTTTGATAAGGTGTTTTAAAAACATGGTGCTCATGCATGAGATGCTGAAAAAGACGTGAGAGTAGGGTAAGACCAACGCTATCTCATGAACAATTCATGTATTTTATGAGGTGGCTAACTCGTTCAAATCCGTGTGACCTCACTCATTCGATTTTGTACGATTTGTCTAGACCGCACAGTGACGAGTAGGTTTAGGGGCGGGGTTAGAAGTAGGTCATTCGTACGAATTAATACGAATTGGGGAACAAAAGCAAAATCATGCGAATTCGTACGAATTAGCCACCTCATAAAATATGTATGAATTGCCGTGAGATCAGGTTGGTAAGACAGAACATGTTTTTGCATTTAAAAACGCGAGATGCATGGCAGCAGAAAGAAAGAAAAAGTCTAGACAAGTTCTAAAAATATGGTGCGCAGACACGAGACCCTGCAAAAGAAGCAAAACACAAGCACAAGCGTTTTTAAAAAGTGAACCAGCCTACTTTTAACTTGTGCATCGACTTTTTATTATTATCCAGTGTCGTGCGTGAAACGCTGCAAAAGATGCAAGCGCAATAAAGACTCTGTCTCTAGTGCATGTTTAGAAAAACAGCAGAAAAGAATCACAAACGTGTTTTGAGCAAACGGATCCTTAGAAGACAGTTTACTATATTTGACAGAGAATATCACACACACACGCTCGCGTGTGGACGTGTGTGTGTGTGTGTGTGTGTGTGTGTGGGCGTGGTCGTGCGTGTGTGTGTGTGTGCACGAGCGTGTGTTGTGTGTGTGTGTGTGTGTGTGTGCGTGTGTGTGTGTGTGTGTGTGTGTGTGTGTGTGTGTGTGTGTGTGAGTGTGTGTGAGCGTGTGTGTGCGCGTGTGTGTTAGCGTGTGTGTGTGTGCGTGTGTGTGTGTGAGGTGCGCGTGGCGAGCGTGTAGTGCGTGTGTGCGCGCGTGTGTGTGTGCGTGCGTGTGTGTATCACATAATGTCCGTCTATGTATTACCACCAACGCATGCATTCTCGTTCAATCTCACGTATCAGGACTCGATATAAGGACTGCCTGAAGGCACAAGGCGAGCATATAAAACGCTCGGGATTGTTTGAGTAACAGTCCAGCGCTGTGTGAGAAGAGAATATCGGTTACTGGCTGCATACAAATAATATTAGAATATTAAACATATACACATATTTCCATTTAAGGCTTTTAGTGGCTAAAACAATGTTTCGCTTCACATAGAAGTTATAACATACATATTAAGTAAAACAGAATCGAGTGCTAAGTAATCACACCATATCTCATATCTCCAGATAGCAGTGGCACAGATGTCACAGCGTTCTTCAGACGAGCACCTGCAGCCAATCAAAGGCTTTTATCAGCTCGTGTTCCTGAAGCGTGCTATCGGCTCTGAAGGGCCTTCATTATCCGTCCTGTGCTAATCTGCTCAGCTATGCGTGAGGGCTGCGGATACCTTCAAAACCTCATTACGCCCAGATGACATGTTAATGAAGACATTCCAAAGAAAATATTAATGTCACTCAGATGAGTTTGGTTCAGACAGTGCGTATAATATCTAGCATGATGGACATTTTATACAATTTCTGACGCATTTTCACAAAAATAAATAAAGAAATGTTTACACATGGACACATATTTAATTAAGATTAATATAAGTAGCCTATCATATAATATGAGTATCTAGTGTTACCTACATTTAATGCTATAATCTATAGGCCTATATTTTAATACATTTATTGGATGCTTTTCACAGACTGTGATGACATTTACCACCAATAATTAATTATAAATATTATAAATAATTAAAACAATTATAAATTATTTTAAAGAAGTAAATATATTTATATAATTTGTAATCATGTATTTATTATTAAACAATAGTTATTCACTGATTAAACTATATACTATTAAACTATATTTATCATGTATATATATCTGTAGTAAAATATAACATTTTGCTATATTTTTTATATATACTACATATTTTACCATTACCATTTTAATAATATAGTTTTAAATGACTATTTTTAAATGTTTATATGTAATATATATTTATAATTTGTATGATAAATACATCATTAAATAAATGACACACAGTTATAGCAACATTTATTTTACATATAAAGATATATAAAAATACAAGTAGTAATTATATATTATGATGTGAATATTTCTAATATAAAATTATTATTTTTATTTGTTTAAAATAGAATTATGAATATATATTTTATTAAATTATATATACATGTATATTATATTGCTGAACATATATAGTACAAATGTGTATATGTAATACTGTATATCTTTATAATATGATACATATAAATATATCATACAATAAATAAATATATTAATTTCAATAAATACATGAATATTTATATAACAAATTTATTTATTGTTTTCACGACTTTCCAAAGCGGTAAAAACAGCGTTGGATACCAACCAGTTGTTTATTCCCTTCTCTAGTGTAGCCTATTTGACTTCTTAGCAGCTCTGATCTGTGTTTAGGACTATATCATGTCCTTCAGAAGATTTAAAGGGCTTTAACAGCAGCAGCTGGACGTGTGTGTGTGTGTGTGTGTGTGTGTGTGTGTGTGTGTGTGTGTGTGTGTGTGTGTGTGTGTGTGTGTGTGTGTGTGTGTGTGTGTGTGTGTGTGTGTGTGTGTGTAAGTATGTGTGTGTGTGTGAGTGTGAGTGAGTGAGTGTGTGTATGTGTGTGTGAGTGTGCGTGTGTCTCTGTGTGTGCGTGTGAGTGTGTGTGCGTGTGTGTGAGCGTGTGCGTGTGTCTGTGTCTGTGTGAGCGCGTGTGTGCGTGTGTGTGTACACATTGTGAGCGTGTGTGTGTGTGTGTGCGTACGTGTGTGTGTGTGTGTGAGCGTGTGTGTGTCTCTGTGTGTGCGTGTGAGCGCGTGTGTGTGTGTGCGTGTCTCTGTGTGTGTGTCTGTGTGTGAGCGTGTGCGTGAGCGTGTGTGTGCGTGTCTCTGTGTGTGCGTGTGTGTGAGCGTGTGCGTGAGCGTGTGTGTGCGTGTGAGTGTGTATACATGTGAGCGTGTGTGTGTGTGTGTGAGAGGTGTGTGTGTCTCTGTGTGTGCGTGTGAGCGCGTGTGTGTGTGTGTGTGTGTGTGCGTGTGTGTGTGTGCGTGTGTGTGTGTGTGCGTGTGTGAGCGTGTGTTATACAAGTGAGCTTTGTGTGTGTGTGTGTGCGTACGTGTGTGTGTGTGCGTGTGGAGCGTGTGTGTGTCTCTGTGTGTGCGTGTGAGTGCGTGTGTGTGTGCGTGTGTGTCTCTGTGTGTGCGTGTGTGTATACATGTGAGCGTGTGTGTGTGTGTGTGTGCGTACGTGTGTGTGTGTGCATGTGAGCGTGTGTGTGTGTGTCTCTGTGTGTGCGTGTGAGCGCGTGTGTGTGTGTGTGTGTGTGTGAGAGAGAATGTGTGTGTGTGTGTGGTGTGTGTGTGCGTGTGCGTGCGTGTCTCTGTGTGTGCGAGTGTGTATACATGTGAGCGTGTGTGTGTGCGTACGTTGTGTGTGTGTGCGTCTCTGTGTGTGCGTGTGAGCGCGTGTGTGTGTGTGTGTGTGTGTGTGTGCGTGCGTGTGTGAGAGAATGTGCGTGTGTGTGTGAGAGAATGTGTGTGTGTGTGTGTGTGTGTGCGTGTGAGCGTGTCTCTGTGTGTGCGTGTGAGCGGACGTGTGTGTGTGTGTGTGTGCGTGCGTGTGTGAGCATGTGTGTGTGTGTGTGTGTGTGTGTGAGTGTGTGTGTGTGTGTGTCCGTCCCCGAGCCCAGACGTTTGCTCAATAACAACATAATGTGCTTCACTCCACATTCCCGCAGCTGGTAGAGCTGCAGCAGATCTGGCACGAGGACAGACACGGGCCGCAGACAGCAGACAGGCGCTCGCTCTGCAAGTCGCTTTGGCTGGTCTTACCATATTTTAGGCCATTCTTACTAATGCAGAAAATACACTAGTTTGTATATAGCCAATAGCGTGTCAAGAAAACTTCGGAGAAATTTAGTGCAAACAAGTACAAAAATCAACAGGGGATCAAATACCCCCCCAAATGGTAAATTACCTTTAACTTGACCCTGGGGCACGTTCAGGCTCACACCGGTGTCCAACGTTTTGCTACGGTTTCCGGGTTGAACGACATGTTTCCTGGAAACGGTGTGCAACGGGGTTTGAGATACGTTTTCTCTTGTTTGGTGGGTGTGTCAAAAATGTCAGCCAATCAGCAGCAACGTGTATATAAACCACGCGGTATTAAAGAGACAGCGCGCACAATGTGATCATTTAATCAGTGAAGTCATTTAATATGTGTCCGCTGCAGCTCGATATACACAACAACTGAAGATATTAGAAGACATGTTTGTCATGAGAGTTTAATAGAAACATAGCATATCAACATGATGATGATGAATTTGTAAGTAAATGTAATTAACATCAAAATAAATTCACAAGAGCAAGTATATTGTTTTCACGTGTTTATTTACATTAAAGGCAAAATAACTGAAATAATAAGAGCACAAGTATAGATCTGGAACTTCTTTAAGTCTGTCTAAATATCATGTAGTAATTGCAATGTCTTCTGGTGTGCTAGACACTGATTAATGTAACATAAAAATACTATACATATTTATATATTTTTGCTATTGTATTGTGGAGTGACACTTTCATAAACTTGTCTATGCTCCTCTGATTATATAATGGTAAATATTACAATATCATAGCACAACAACAGTGATCAGCAATAATGATAAGCCTAATACTCACAATACAAATAATAAGGTCATATAGATCATAACACAGTCTCGGAGGTAAGAAGTGGATTATCCTTTACCTGAAATGTCCTGAAATGCGAGGCAAATGTTGGATCACAATAATTAGGAACCACAGTTTCCACAAATCTCTTCACTCGATTGGGATGTTCTCTTTTATTCTGGACGGCAAGGGCGGTGACTGTAGCATCGAGCATATTTTGCAGTATTAAACACGTATTTATACCTATTTCACCAGGCTCTGAACATTTTTCAAAGAATGTCCTTCTCAGCTGCCATAGTTTCAACTCTTGCGTCATCAGAACAGTGTTCAACGCTTCACCGTTTCCGTTTAATAAACGTTTGCACCGTTTTTCTGGGCTGAACGCAGCCCTGATCTTCATGGCAATCATCAGTCACTTGACTTGTTGAGGCAGTCACATGACTTTTTTGTCGTGCATCTAGTAATTTATAAATGTGCTTTTCACATTTATTCTAGCAAGAAAATAAAAATAAATGAACATTACTCCACCTAAAACGAGGATGTACATATTTATGAGCATTGTGGAAAATGTATTTGCGTCTTGGTGTTTCCGTCCAGTGCAATAGGCCTACCCAAAAAATTCACATAGAAATTACATGGATGGAAGCCGGGTCAGTAAAGAAAAAAACGAAAAAAAAAAAAAACGAAGATAACAATAAATTAAATCAATTTATGTCTGTTTTTCTCAAACAAAAACTCTTGTATTGTATATTTGTGCTCTTTCCTCACACATACACCACACACGCACGCACGCACGCACGCACGCACACACACACACACACACACACACACACACGCGCACACACACACACACACACTTACATTTATATACAATATTAAATATATTATTTTTTATATAGATATGTATAAAATGACATACTTTATATACACCTTTTTTACTTTGTAAAATTGATAAATAATTTTTTTTTAATTTTCGGGTCTAAGAACAAATCAAGCTTTGAATTTAGTCATTTAAAATTGCCACTTTATCTTTCAAGAAAGAGGGACAGCAACTCTGAAACTTTGTCTCATGAGCACTTCTTGTGTTTGTTTGCCTCTTTATGATGAATCTGTTGTATTCCTCCTTTGTAAACCGCTTTAGATAAAAGTGTCTGCTAAATGAATATATATAAATGTAAATGTAAACTCTGAACTGATGGACTGGTCACCGTTGCCCCTCCGTCAAACACAACAGCCGCCGATGCAACTGTTTGCTGCTCGCTGCTATTTCTAGAAGCCACGAGGCGCAGCTGCCCGCGTCCCCCGCCGCACACCTGTTCATACCAATATCTGCTTTCATGGGGCACCGCTGCTCCTCACGGGCCCTGGGGCCACAGGTGGCCCCCCAGTAATGGGCACACGGCTCAGGCCTGTCATCAGGTCAAACAGGCCCTGTTATGGAGGAGGTGGCTGGGTGTTTGGTGAACTTCTGTTTTAACAATCAACCTACAGGACTGGAAAACCTGACTGCAGCAGCGGTATTATCGTTCACTAAAACAAATGGTAAAAGATAAATATTAAATAATTATTTTTTTACAAAATATTATTCTAAATATATTATAATTATAGTATAAAAATACTAAAACCATAGAAAATTATACTTGAAATAAAATAACGTTAACAAAAAAAAATATTTTATTTCAGCTAGTTGCAAGCCACCATTTATCATTTCATTTTAGTTTAACTTGAAGTACTAAAATAACTAAAAACAGAAATGAATAAGAACTATAGAAATTTAAAAGAAAATAACAAAAATGATAAAACAACAACATTTCCAAAACTTTAAAAATCTTTATATATATAAAGATAGAAATAAAAAGATTAAATATATTACAAAAACACATCATAAAAAAACTTTTAATATTATAAAAAAAATAAACCATAGAAAATATTCCTGAAATAAAGGTTAACTGAAAATGAAACACAAAAATCTGCTGGTTTAGCTTCATAAACACAACATACACCAGTAGTTTTTTAGCAGATTTTCTAGCTATAGATTGTTAAAAGTTGGTTCATAGACTTTTAAAAATGAGTTATAAATAAAGATTAGTGATGCAAGTTTTACAACAAAATGCTTTTTCAGTACAACTTTGCATTTAACTCAATGCTACTTGCTGTTTCTTGTGAAATGCACAAGCACTTTCTGAATGAAGAAGTAAACCCTACACCAAATGCTGGCAGGAATGCAATGATCACAGTGTATTCTTAGGCCTTTGAGCGAGAAAGAAGGAAATATGAGAATGTTTTCAGCCTTGAAAGATGTTAAGCATGCAGAGCGGTGAATCAATCATCAGCCGGGTCCATGTGCTCTAGAGCAGTGAACCTCGCCGTTTGCATCCCTAATGCTTTTCCAATAGCAGACGATCGAGCGCTCCGACATCAAACGGCCTTCTCAAGCATACAGACGCTCAGATGAAAGGCCGACGCTGTCTCTCTTGTACACAGCTGGGCCTGTAGACGACTCCACGTCTCTTTCAAAGTCCCGTCAGCGAGACAAAAGCAAACGTCCAGATCTTCACGGCCTGTAACCAGACTGTGTATTTTGGCCTTCGAATGAGGAGTAGGTGCGGAGAAACGAAGAGAAGTAAGCCGGTGGAAACATGTCATTTTCACTTTCTCCATCACCTTTGAGTCTCCAGACTTTAATCGGTAACACATGGCGTGTGACAGGTACTCTCGCGTGATGCCAGAATGCAACACGATACAGAATTCAATTTTATTTACACCAGTTTTCTGGAGCGAATGATTACAACAGATCACAGTTTCTTCATCATTCCAGCAGAATATGAATCCAAACCATCAGCACTACATGGACAGAAATATAAGGCATTGCTACAATATTTACATGGCTTATTCTTTATAAAAGTGTACAGTCGTGTCAGCAGCAGACGTAGAACTCATTTGATCAGATACAGTGCTTGTCTTTTTCAGTATTCATCAAAATGAATTAAAACGCAAACGCAGAATATGACGCAAACCTGCAATAATTAAATATGTTAAACAACACAAATGTATCTAATCCAATTTTATTAACCGATGTGTTTGCTGCTGACCTTTGATGATCAGTTCAACCATACTAATAAGCACAAATTACTTTAGATAAACTAACAATCTACTGTTCTTCTGTACAGACGTGATTTACTCGTTCTTCAGTCTGAGGATTTATTCATTACACTCTTTGGTGTGAAAGGACTTTTATATTTGCTATAATAGAACTTATTGTATTAAAAACAAACAATCAAGCCCTGCTCATATTTAAAAAAGTAGCGTGAAAGTAACGAAAAAGAACGTAAAGTAAAGTTTTTAGGGAGTAACGCAATATTGTAATGTATCACTTTTAAATGTAACTTTCCCCAACACTGGTGATCACACCCCCGCATGCGAAACCAGGCCTTGAGACCACAGACATGTAAATGTCCACATCACCTCCGTACACAAAGACCGATTCAAGTTCATCTCGGCTACTTTTAGTTATGGAAGAAGACGTGCTGTGAGGAATAAAGCCTTGAATTGACGAAGAATGCGATGTGACGCGGCGGATCTCATTTGATGAGTCAGTTATTTGTACTTAGATAAGTGTTACTGTGACATAAACTTGAACACATTCACTTGTTGAACTTTTCCCAAACTATAATGCCAGACTAAAATATGTGAAATCGAGTGCAACATTTTGAAATATGAACCTTTCATTGCATCTAAATGTTGTAGGACTCGTCTGCATTTTAGCTCACATTCTCCAGTGATTTATTAAAGGGCATACTGATGCGCAAAACATGATTTTTACTAAATTGTCTAACATTATTTGTAACTTAAGTAACATAATTGTAATGACATTAGTAGCTGTAATCAAATTACATACATTTAAAATGTAAGGCATTACATTATCGCATTACCAGAAAAAGTAATTCGAATTTAGTAATGCGTTACACCCAATTCTAATCACATGAATAAATGTAATTTTTAAATATATTCAAATGGAAAACAGTTATTTTAAATTGTAAAAATATTAGATTTTTTTTTACAGTATTTTCGATTGAATAAATGCAGACTTGCTAAGCATAAAAGACTCTCAAAACATTAAACAAAATCCAAGATTTTGCATTGTAGTGTATAAGAAAATGGTTATTCTTTTATTTATCAACTATATATTGAGCATTTCCATATTTTGTCCTATATCGCTGTCATCGGAATTTCATAAAAGCAATAAGCCACTTGAAGCTGCAGTGATTTTACCATGGCTTTAGGAGTAAAAACACCCTTACTGTACATCACTGTAACATACTCTGGCTTTTTGCTTTAAAAACACACAAAAACTCTTGTGTTAATTCAGCACTAGGCAAACGGCCAACAGACGAACATGTTTGGTGAAAAGATCCAGGATGAACGGATTCACGCCAAATCCTTCCTCAAAACGGCTTTGCGCTTTCTGGAAATGAACCGCTTTTTCCGTCAACTCACCTCGCCTTTCGACGTTTAATTATCTCGGATGAGAAAAATAATCAGAGATTCGCTCAAACAAACGGAGGGAAAAAACGTGATTGGAGTCCTGGCTGTTGGGAGTCTTGGCTCTCGTCTAACCATCAACAGCCATGAATGGCCTCCTTTCTCAGCGCGCTATTAAACTTCATTAGAATCGATCACGGGTGTTTTGATATTTTGATAAGCCCTACCACAGCCATACATCAACGGCAGCGTTCATTCCCCGAGCACATGCTCACCGTGTTCATGTTCCTGCGGGCTCTGGATCGTGTTGTGGTTGGAAATGTGATTTATGATTTCAAACTTTGTTTTGGGTTTGTGAAAATCGTCCGAAACAGATCCCACAGACTCGAAACGCCACCGCTCGAGTCTCTCGGTGACCTTAAAACCAATCGAATGACTAGAGACGGACAGTTTAGGAGATTCTGAGGGACATCCAGGCCTTCTTCTTCGCCTGTTCACTTTCTAGACAGAATCGGGAAACGCAAGTTCTTCCTCTCGGACCGCGTTTCCCACAATGCATAGCGTGAGTTCTGGTGGCGAGCGGGTCACTGGCTCTCGTCCATGCTGACGCCCCGCCGCTTCATGACGGTGATGCGAGAGCTGCACTGGCTGGGTTTCTGCAGCAGCTCTGGTTTGGGCCGGAAATGCTCCGTCAGGATCTTCAGGATGTTCTCCAACTTCTCGTCCATCTGAAGCACCTACGAACAAAGAGACATTGATCTGAGAAACGAAGCTGTTTTGCTGGATTGAGGGTGGTGCGCTGTAGTGGGCTACTGACTGTACAAGGCTGTACGAGGGGTTAATCCATGAACAATCACCATTGTGCTTCAGTCATGCACTTCACCTCAGATTGTTTAACCCTTAAGAGTAAGTCCACTCAGAGATGTGCTAAGATTATTTCTAACAAAACATTATGGTTTACACTAAAGGCACATATTACTGCATGAAAAAGCATTAAAAAGACCGTTTGAAGTAAATTAAGTGAATCTTATGGTCATAATTCTATATATACTATAATAAAAAAATGGTCATAATAAATAAATAAATCATTTATTTATTTAATCAATTTTGCACTATGATGTTTGTCTTTACGTTTTCATTATTGTAATATTTTTTTCATTAAATTAGTATGCAACAATTACTACATTGATTTATGCAAGTTATAATATATATTTTTGCATTAAATACATTTTTATTTTTTTTTTACTTTCATTTTAATAATTTTGTTGATGTTTTTTGTAATTGTTGTCATTTTATATATATATATATATATATGTTTATTTTGTTTTTTATTCATTTTTATTACAGTTTTAGTTATTTTATTACATCAAGTTAAACAAAATTAAAATGTGAAATGCTGCTCTGGTAACTTGCTGGAATAAAATAAGTTAAATTTTTATACTTGATTTTACACCAGTCAAAAATTATTTTATTTAAAATAAGGAAATTCAGTTTCACATTTTTTATTAAATTTAGTCTTAAATAGTTTTAGTTAACTATAATATCCCTGCATTACAATGCATTTTTAATGGTCTTAATGCTAAATAATTTATTATAAGATTTATTGTATTTGCACCATATTGGTTATTTATATATGTATTTATTTGTTTATTCATTAATTCATATATTAGATATTTAATGTGCCAATACTTTCATTTTAATACATGTTTATACTTTCATATTATTTTTTATTTTTATTATTCATATTATTTAATTTCCTATTTTAAGATTAACTTAGATTTTTTACAGTCATCTAACACTAACTGGACAGAGATCAATTGATTTAACACGTTAAGAGCACTTCCCCTTTAAGAGCACTTGCCCTTTAAGAGATATGACCCATTTTGGGGTGAAATATGACCTGGACATGCTTCATAAAATTCACCTATAAAGTCAGGATACTTTAAGTACATTTAAATAAATACTTGAAATCCAAAATCAAATGCATTTTGCGAAAAGGTCAGAACATAGGTGACAAGAACAGCATACATCAAACAATATGTGACATTAACACAAATTCTCAGAAACAACCCTTCATGCATACATGTTTTTCTTTCAGAATGGGTCATTCATTTCAGATAGCTACTTAAAATACCCAGTTTATGAGCCCTCGCTAGTCATCATTTAACCGTCCAGCACACACACAAAACAAAAACAGGCCGCCAGAAACCTGAAACGCCAACACAAGCCACGAGAAGGTCTGCGCTCAACAGTGCGCCGTTTCACTGCGAGCAGACATAAATATATTTTCATAAAGAGAAGGAGCATTCACTGCCTGTTAGAGGGGAAATATAAATCTGAACCATAAACATGTCATTGATAATCTACGGCATTATCTGCATTCCCAAGCGAGGCGCTGCGCTCAGATTAGGAATTCCTCTGGTCTGTGGAGCCGGAGTACATTGACCCGTGGAGACCCCCTGGAAAATGGAAAAACTACTCGAAAACAGCCACAGAAATTGTGCTTGGACTGCAAATTCACCTCGCAAACTTTAGTGTTTGATAAACTGCTCTGAGAGTTTGATGTTTTATGCCCAAATCACCACCAATGGAAGCAAGAACGAACAGCAAAGGTACTTGTTTTCTTGGAGTTTCTCCAGAAAACTGACATTTCATGTGCAGTAAAGCAGTCAAGTATGTCATTTAATATAGTTATTAAAGGAATAGATCACCCAAAAAATGAGAATTTGCTGAAAATGTACCATCCAAGATGTAGATAGGTTTTTTTCTCATCAGATTTGGAGAAATGTAGCATTACATCACTTGCTCACCAATGGATGTGAATGGGTGCCGTCATAATAAGAGTCCAAACAACTAATAAAACATTACAATAATCCACTCCAGTCCATCAGTTAATGTCTTTCAAAGCCAAAAGTAGCATGTTTGCAAGAAACAAATCTATCAAGACATTTTAAACTTCAAACCGTTGCTTCTGGCCAAAATATTAAAGGCTTCCTCCAGAGAAAAAGTAGTCTTATCTGAATCAGGAGGAAAATATGTACAGGTCAAACACCGTTTACAAACCAAGACAGTGCAAAGCAGCTCTAAGCAAGTACACTCGCAGTCAAACGTTTCTGAACAGTAAGATTTTTAATGTTTTTTAAAGAATTCTGTTCTGTTCACCAAACCTGCATTTATTTGATCCAAAACACAGCAAAAGCAGTAATATTGTGAAAAATGTTTACTATAGTAAACTATTAGTAAAGGATACTATTTGCAGGATACTTTGATGAATAGAAAGATCCAAAGATCAGCATTTATCTGAATTAAAAAGCTTTTGTAACATTGTTCACTATACCACTCAAAAGCTTGGAGTCGGTGTAATTTTGGGAAAGAAATTATAGAAATTAATACTTTTATTTAGCAAGGATGCCTTAAATTGATCAAAAGTGATGATAAAGACATTTATAATGTCACAAAAGATTTCTATTTCAACTAAACGCTGTTCTTCTGAACTTTGTATTCATCAAAGAAACCTGAAAAAAATATATACTAGGCTGTTTTCAACATAATAATCATAAATGTTTCTGGAGCAGTAAATCAGTATATTAGAATGATTTCTGAAGATCATGTGACACTGAAGACTGGAGTAACGATGCTGAAAATACAGCTTTGATCACAGAAATAAATTACATTTCACTATATATTCAACTAGAAAACAGTTATTTTAAATAGTACAATATATTTCATAATTGTACTGGTTTCGTGGTACTTTGGATCAAATAAATGCATGCTTGGTGAACAGAAGAGACTTCTTTAAAAACATCACAAATCTGACCGTTCAAAACTTTTGACTGCTAGTGTATGTGAGAGGATTTTGATTTGAGAGACAAGGAGATGGACTTTTTCACAGGAGGAAGTGTTATTATGGATTATGGACTCATATTTTGACCAGAAGCAATGGCTTGAAGTAAAAAAACATCTTAATGATGGATTAGTTTCTTACAAACACAGAGCTTTTTACTTCACAAGTCATTAACTGATGTGTGGATTATTGTGATGTTTTTATCAGCTGTTTGGACTCTCATTCTGACGGCACCCATTCACTGCAGAGGATCCATTGGTGAGCAACTGATGCAATGCTACATTTCTCCAAATCTGATGAAGAAACAAACTTATCTCATATAGCCACATTTTTGGCTTAACTATTCATTTAAGGATGTTTTAAAAGTACAAGTCAAAAAAAATAAACAATACCACCCCTCAACAAATGCAGCTCCTAGAATACTTGCTCAGCTAAATAGTAGAAAATAGTTTCTGTCTGAGTTTTGCCAACTGGATCTACTCCTCCTGAAGATGAAATGCAAAACAGCAGAAAGACTTTGCTTCCTTTAAGCAGACTATCTATCATGGTTAAGTCAATAATCGTCTCCCCAAAAAGAGGAATTTGATCTTTATGAGCTCTGTGGAAACAACACGCTCCGTTCCTTCATTGTGCTGATAAGAGCTCTGGGATCTTCAGCCGCTGGTGAAGCGTTGGCTTGTTTTCAATCGGTTGACCGTCTTCACATGTCAGACTGGAGGCTGGAGTGTAGCCAAAGCTTTTAGATTGAAAAAATGCCTGAAGAAACTGTTAGCAACCAAGATAAACAGTGTTTTGGTTGGAGTCTTAAAGCAGCGGTTTCACTAAAACACACTAAAGACTGTAGATGTCCACTGATTGAACACGACAAGATTTCTGAGGCGTCTCGCACCGTTTTAGCTGCTAAAAAAAACCTTAAAATGTGCTGCAGTGTCGTGCAAAATTCAGAATCTATCAATCTATCAATCTGTCCATCCATCCGTACATCCATACATCCGTCCATCCATCCGTCCATCCGTCCGTCCATCCATCCATCCATCCGTCCATCCGTCCGTCCGTCCATCCGTCCGTCCACCACCATCCATCCGTCCGTTCATCCGTCCGTCCATCCGTCCGTATCCGTCCATCTGTCCGTCGTCCATCCATCCATCCATCCGTCCATCCATCCATCCGTCCATCCATCCGTCCATCCGTCCATCCGTCCGTCCATCCATCCATCCGTCCGTCCGTCCGTCCGTCCATCCATCCGTCTGTCCGTCCATCCGTCCATCCGTCCATCCGTCCATCCATCCGTCCATCCGTCCATCCGTCCGTCCATCCATCCATCCGTCCGTCCATCCATCCGTCCATCCGTCATCCGCCGTCTATCCATCCATCCATCAATCATCCATCCATCCGTCCGTCCGTCCGTCCGTCCGTCCATCCATGAATCCACCCATCAATCCATCTATCCATCGTCTGTCCATCCATCCTCCGTCCATCCGTCCGTCCGTCCGTCCGTCGATCCATCCATCCATCTATCTATCTATCTATCAGTCCGTCCGTCCATCCATCCATCCATCCATCCGTCAATCTATCAATCCATCCTCCGTCCGTCCGTCCATCCACCATCCATCCATCCATCCATCCATCCATCCATCCATCCATCCATCCATCCATCCATCCAACTATCCGTCCGTCCGTCCGTCCGTCCGTCCATCCATCATCCATCCAGCCATCTATCAATCTGTCCGTCCGTCCGTCCGTCCCATCCATCCAGCCATCTATCAATCCGTCCGGCCATCCGCCATCTATACATCTATACAACCATCCGTCCGTCCTCCGTCCATCCATCCATCCATCCATCCATCCATCCATCCATCCACCATCCATCCATCCATCCATCCATCCTTTCATCAATCTATCCATCCATCCGTCCGTCCATCCATCCATCCATCCCCCATCCATCCATCCATCCATCCATCCATCCTTTCATCAATCTATCCATCCATCCATCCATCCATCCATCCATCCATCCATCATTTCTATATACTCATTCATTTTTGCTTTATTCAATATCTCTTTAATTCTTTGGTGTGTTAGTTTTTGTTCTTTCTTTCTTTCTTTTTTCTTCTTTCTTTCTTTTTCTTTCTTTCTTTCTTTCTTTCTTTCTTTCTTTCTTTCTTCTTTCTTTCTTTTCTTTCTTCTTTCTTTTTTCTTTCTTCTTTTTCTTTCTTTCTTTCTTTCTTTCTTTCTTTCTTCATTTCATTTTCTTTCTTTCTTTATATGTGTTGATTCATCAAAATCCCATGTATTCTTTCTTTCTTTCATTCTTTGGTTTGTTTTATTCAGTTGTTTTTATTTGTTTGTATTCATTTATGTATTTTTGATTTATATCATTCTTTCTTTGTTTGTTGATGTACCCAAATTCCTCTGCTTTACTTCTTTCATTCTTTTTAGTTTCTTTTATTAATTTGTTTGTTCATTTTTGTGTTCTTTCTTTCTTTCTTTCTTTCTTTCTCGCTTTCTTTCTCTTTCTACCCACTTTCATTGTTGATTCAACCAAATCCCGTGCTTTACTTGTTTCATTTATCTTTTTTTCACTTCTTTCTCTGCTTTCAACCATCCTACAACATTACTCTCTCTCTTTCTCTCTTTCTCTCTCTTCTCTCTCTCTCTCTCTACGTTCTTTCTGTTTTTTTTTTTCAAACACAAAGAACATAGTGTATCTGCCAAGCTTAAACAGACTCATTCATCTTGGCTAAAGGGCGTTTCTGTGCACTCGCTCAGGTCACTAAAACTCACATGCAGCACTTCACAGAGTCAGATCAACACACCTCAACCTGTTCTGGACGGATGATAAACGTGGGCAGAAACAATCGTGTGCTCAACTACACTCTCGCAAAACCTCCACCACGCTGACAGACTCCAGGACGATGCACACACTGAAAATTACTGCTCAGAGTTACAAGTTTGTTCAGATGAAGTATTTTTACTGCTGTAAGTGTGTAACTCTGAGCTGAAGAGTGCGACACGCGACGGCTGGGCAGACATGAACATGTTTTTCTGCGTGTATGGAGGGCTGTGGTGTGTGAAGACATGTGATACGAGGACAGCTGTCCCCAACACATGCAGGGACCCCAGACTACACACCTGACATCACTAAACACCCCAGCGTGCATGCACTTCATCTGTCCTTTGAGCTACAAGGCACTGGACTCATGTTCATGTGTTTTTTTTCAAAATAATGAATAGCTTAAACAAGCCACACATGTAATGGCCAGCAGGGTTGTGCATCGTTCAGAGTTAAGAATTAAGAATTACATTCAAAATGCAGTTCAATTACTGAATATGAAAGGATTCGAATTTGAATGAAAATAAAACATTTGAATGTCATTTTCAAAGACAGACTGTGGATGGATGGATAGAAACTTTCAAAAACTTGTTTAGTTCAACATTCAATTTATAGCACAAAAAAAGAGATGAAAAAAGAAAGAAAGAATTAGGGCACCATGATAATAAATGCTCCTGTGGCTCAGTAGTAGAGCATTGCGTCAGCAGTGCAAAAGGTTGTGGGTTCAATTCGCAGGGAACACACATACTGACACAAAATGTATAACCTAAAATGCACTGTAAGTCGCTTTTGATAAAAGCGTCTGCTAATAAAAAATAAAAACAATGTGGCAAATTTCACAAGTTTTTGGCCTCGTCCCTGAACAAAAGAAGGTCAAAGAATGAGAAAGAGAAGAAAGGAGGGAGGCCTGTTTCTAGAGCAGGAAGAGTATCAGCAGCACCTGATGCACATGATGAGTATCAAGGTCTTTGCCACGTGCCGCTACACGGCGGCCAGAAGCGTTCCAGGGGGCCTAATCTCTCAAAGCTGCTTCTGTTTCTCCAGCAGAACAAACGCCTCTCATTCACACACTCGCAGGACAGCTCAGGTCCACCCGGCTTCACATGGACACTGTTATCATTCCCACAAAGGACAGACGGAGAGAAAACAAACAGACGAGAGGACAGAAGATGGAAGGGTGACGAGGAACTTCATGACCTACAGAATACAGATCAGCTGCTAAAGGAAGAGTTCACCTAAAACACTGAAGGCAGTGGATATTTACACTAAGTGCAAATAGCTATGGATTCTATTTATACTTTGATTTTTTCTTCTATTTACTGTACACTACTTACTGCAAATAGTAGAAATTATCTTCACCTCAGTATTGTAGTACATTATTAAAAAGTATGCAATAATAACTTACTGAGGTTAAATTTTCATTTGAATTCAAATTATTAAATG
>CM049796.1:41504707-41565013 GCA_027422405.1 Ptychobarbus kaznakovi | reverse complement strand
ACTATAATCTTACTATATAACAATTATTGACCGAGTCGTTTTATACTGGTTTTATTTTACTGGTGGTATTTATTTGAGCGTTTCACATTCAAACAGTTTCATTGAGAAAAACTATCCTTATATCATATACACACAGAAATGCAAAGGTATTCACAGCAACCCGTCAAAATGAAGAAATTGCAGCAGAAATATTTGTTCAGCAGAATGTACATAGCACTACTAATAAAATTATGAAAACTTAATTTTTTAAGGAATGATCACACAACATTTCTAACATATTTTACTTTTAATAGTAAATTCCCTATTGTTCCGGCCTTTGTTTTTCAATAATTTAAAGATAAATTAAATTAATAAATGTTTAATTTATGCAATTTTATGCATAATTTTACTTCTTATTACTTGACTTAGATTTTATGAGATGAAGGGAAAAAATAAATAAAATCGGCCAAACATATTGTGCAAAAAACTCGGCATCGTATATCGGCCACCCTGATTTCTAAATATCAGCATCGGCCAGAGAAAAACCCATATCGATCGCTCTCTAATCTGAGCTAAAAGTTAATATGTAAATAAAGCACGTCGGGGACACCATTAAATCTCCTGACCTATGAAAGAGCAAACTCTGAGCAATAAAGCGGTCCTCTGGGCTATTTTCAGTCTAATGCTCAATGTTTCATTTCCAAGTTAAAGTAGATTGCATTTGTAATTCTTTCCTGCAATCTTATGTTTTTCAGACTTCACAGAGACAAAAGCGAGATGATCCCCATCAAAATGAGATCTCTTTAAAGTCTCAATGATTTTTCTAATACAATGAAATAAGGGGAGAGAAACATCTGCTTACATTACCTGAGAAAAAGACCCCAGTAATCGTACATAAGCAAGCTTGAGAGTTTCAGAAGAGATCTCAATGCCTAAAACAGTGCTCAATATGATCTCAGTATGATCTCAACATTATACCACTATATTCTTACTGTAGGACAATTATTGACTCAGTCGTGTCTGGTTCATTTTCATTGAGAAGAAAAGTCTGAGACAAAGGGAATATGTAAATAAAGCACCATTAAATCCGCAATAAAGCGGTCCTCGGATGTAATTCCCTGTCCAATTTTCTCCTTTCCAAGTTCAAGTCGATTCCATCTATAACTCCTCCCTTCAATCTTACATGTTATGGACTTCACAGAGACAAAAGCGAGACGACCCCCATCGAGGGTTTCTCAATGCCACCTCCTCCACACAAACAACGGCTTTTGTCCGGGACTTGAGAGCCGACGGGTGGCCATACGCTTTCTGACCCTCTTCACGGAGAGGTAGAGCCTCTGCAATTAAAGGTTTAATTAACGGATCCGACACTTTACAGCACAGAGAAGAAAGCTCTTTGAGCGAAAGGTGAAAGGGACATTGACCAAGCTTTTGTGGCTCTCAGATTCCCTGTACAGCCGTACGATTGGTTTCTCATTACGGTTCACACTAAATTCAGCTTTTTAATGAACTGCACTGGAAACTTCATCCAGGACCGATTCCAACAGCCTTTCGAGTGGGATGTTTTATGACCCTCTTTTCTCGTGTAGTTTGCAATGCGACAGAACAAAGAAAATCACTGAAACGCATTTTAGAGCCTCAATTAAAGTTTCTGTTGTGGATATAAACATTCCCACCATCCCAAAGAAATACCCCGAAACTCACCAGACCAGACCCGATGTCAAATATAAGCTATTTGAGACACAAAATACATTACTGTTCAACTAACACCAACATATAACAACCCATGAACCATCCACACTGAGGCCCTTTTCTGAAACCTGCTACGCTCCCAAAGTAGGCAGCATTTCAGGTACATGACCGACATAAAAGCAGCATAAGAATACAATATAAGGTATCTAATACTGGCCAAATTCTGAGGCATCATCACCAGTATCCTTCGTGGAGAATGCAATCCCACAATGCATCATGAAACGTGGTGGAGAACGCGGGCATATGTTATAAACATACTTGATATACATTCAAACTTGAAAAACTTGAAAGAAACATCATGATGAAATGAACTGCCGATTAGCTTGTGTACGAGCTCACGCCAGATCTCCAGAGGATTTCTAGATAGATTTGAATTATGTAAAAACCACAAACACACCTAACATTGAATAACTCAAATGATTTATGGCAGACCACGACTGATGTGAATAGCAGTACTCCACGGTCGTTGAACAGACCAACCAGCTTAACCAGCGAGACTTCCTTAGTCAATCGTCAATGGAAACTGGTCTTGTGAGCAAGGTGTTTCTCTGCTTGTCAACTCCAATAACTCAAGTTTTCAAAGAAGAAGAATAAACTCACCACACCCCACCACAGAGCATCAGCATAGCTAGAAAACCCCGTCTTCCCCTCCTCGTCTACTGCGTCTTTCTCCGCCAGATACACAAAATAGGACGAGAAGATCAGACCCAGGAACCCGATGTACAGCGTGGTGATCAGCTCCTGAACCGGGGAAATAGTTCGTTAATAATCAACACAGATGAACCCATTTCCAAGACTTTAGATCCAACTGTATATAAACATAAATTAATAAGTGTGTATTTGGCATCAGGTGTCAATTATTGCCATTATTTTAGCAATGTCCTAAGATGTACCGGGTCAACATTTATCTTTTTGCTATCGCTAATTCACTTAAACAGTCCTGTGGTGCAACAAATGACAAATAATTTTTTTTAAAGTACAAATATTCCATGTAATCTCCAAATGAATAAAATTTAAATTAAAAAATTTTTTTAGAAATGCTAAATAAATGAATAAATAAACCATTCACAAATAAAAGAAAAATTAGAATGAATAAATACATTGTTTTTAGCTTTATTTTTGTTTTAATTTTAAATGTTTTAGTTTGAAATGTTGTTGTGTGCATTTGTCATTTTATTTAATTTCTCAAATTTTCTTAATGTGTGTATAATAGTATTTATAGAGTTTAACTTAAGTTTTGTTATATTTTCTTATTTGTATCGCTTTGGATTTAGCGTCTGCTAAATGACTAAAAAGTCAAAAGTAAATGAAAACAGCAAAAAATACTGCAATAAATAAATAAAGATAATATAACATGTAGGATGTTTTTTATCTCTTAAAAAGTCACTTTCTCTTGAGTTCCTGATTATTTCAAGGATCTTCATTATTTTAGTGATCTGACTCATTTTTCTTATACATATCTTAACAATATCTTACATATCGTATTACACATTTATTTTATTTATTTATAGATAACAAGTCCAAAGGAATACAAATCTGATGACAAAATTTGTATACATTTTTGGTGTAATATATAATTTCATGACATGCATGAAAATCTAAGTTAATCTAAAACGGGAATTTATTTTATTAATATTTCTAATTTGTACATTTGGTGCATTGTACATCTAGTACTTTGTTGTTGTTTTTTGCAATATGCTATACACATTCAAGTATAGGATTAAAATCTAAATAAAAAGGACTTTTGAATAAATGTAGTTTATTGTACTTTGTTTTGTTTTGTTTTTTGGACTCAGTCCAATAGAGTAAAAATCTGCTATATTTGTTATACAAGTTTTCATTGCAAAAATATACTTTTGAATAAATTTAGTTCGTACTTTTGTTTTGTTTCTTTGGACTCAGCAACCTGTTTAGTTAGTTAGTCCAAAGGAATGAAAAACTGATGGCATAAACATTATTTGTTATTTACATTTTTACAGTGCTTTGGTGCAATATATAAATTCACGACTAGACTATATGAAAATCTAAGTGAAACATTGGACTTTTAAATATTTCTATTTAGCTAGTTAGTCCAAAGGAATGAAAACCTGATGGCATAAATTGTATACATTCTTTGGTACATCTTTGGTGCCATATACAAACTCAAGACTAAGATGAAAATCCAAGTAAAAATGGCGTTTTTAAGCTGGTTGAAATGAACACAGTTTATGTGGAGAATGCCATGGAGTATAAAAGCACCTTATAAGGCAAACCTTCCCTAAGCCCAAAGGTGCATGTGAATGAATCGGCCCAATCACACCTGATCCGCTGAGAACTTCAGCCCTTTCATAAGACGTGCGTCAAAGCTGAAGCGATTGAGAAAATGTGATGCATAAAGCCTTAGATCACTGAAACGGCAGCTCTCCGCTTAGATGATCGTAAAGTGCAATCATGAGGCCATATTTGGAGAGAACTCTGAGGTTGGTTGTGCCAGACATTAGCTATTAGATTTGATGAATCAGTGGGTTTTATTATACTGTTAAGTATTAAGGTGAATATTACAGTCAAGGCCTGACGGCGTAAATCAAGCGCACCTGCCGATGAATAAAAACCACTGATCCCAGAAGCCTCCACGTTCCACCCTGACGGTCCACATGCAGCATTCGCAAGATCTGGAGGAAACGGATCCCTCTGCATTCAAGGAAAGCATGATCATCACTGGCTGTAACACACGTGGATGATGATGATGCTTCTGTCGGTCATATCTGTACCTGATTGCAGACGTGGCGAACACTTGTCCATTAGACCCAACGCTCAGAACCACGACAGAGGCGACGACCACAATCAGATCTGTGTCACGAACAAAAGAAGAGATCAAGCTCACTCATACACTAACTTATATACCATTATCTTAAGACATGGCAAATACATACATACATACGTTAGTCTGTAAATCTGACAAACGTTTCAGTGAAGTGAAATAATGACATAAAGGTGAAAGAAAACATTTTAATGCTACATTTATAAATACAAATACGTCTGATGTAACCATGGTTATTAAAATATACACTCCATCGTAATCTACTGATTTCATTCTTATTTGTTTGTCTGTTTATCACTGCAAATAAATTAATAAATACTTTAGTCTGTAAATATGACTTTTCTATTGAAGTGAAAATAATGGCATTAAGGTGAAATACTCTTTGTTTGTTTGTATTAATGCTTATCATTTTATTTTAACTAATTTGTTTATTTACTTTATTCATGCAGTAATTATTTTGTTTTGTTTATTTATTATTATATATTATTTATTTTTTGTTAATTTGCATGCAGTTTATGTGGCATATTAATTTAGAGATTACATGAACAAATATTTCATTGTAGTGAAAATATTAGCATTAAAGTGAAATATTTTTTTTTATATATTTAGTATAAAAATATATATTTATTGAAAAACACATTTTTACAAAATTAAAAAACACATTTTTGAAATAAAAATAAATTAAAAAAATCCTAAACTTATTTTATTTTACTGGAAATAAAAAAATCCTAAACTTATTTTATTTACTAGCTATAAAAACGACATAAACATATATAAATATATAAACGTACAAACGTATTTAAAATGAAAAAATAAATTAAAATAAAAAAAATGACAAAAACACACAAATATACTAAAACTTTAAGATTCTAATGAAAATTAAACACATAAAAACTAATTTTATAAATTAACTATTATAATAAAAAAACTTTAGATTCTACATGAAAATTAAACATAAAAACATTGTAGTGAAAATAATAACTATTATAATAAAAAAAGTGAAAGAAAAATTTCATTTTTGAAAATATAGCCTTTAAGTGAAAAGATAACTTTTTTTATATTTAGTATAAAATATATACTAAATAAAAAAACACATTTTTGTTACTAGAAATAAAATAAATTTTAACTGAAAAAAAAATCCTAAACTTATTTTATTTTAGCTATAAAAACGACATAAACATATATAAATCTATATAAACGTACATTTAAAATGAAAAATAAATAAAAAAATGACAAAAACACACAAATATACTAAAACTTTAAGATTCTAATGAAAATTAAACACAAAAACTAATTTTATAAATTAACTATTATAATAAAAAAGGAGTAGATTACATGAACAAATATTTCATTGTAGTGAAAATATTAGCATTAAAGTGAAAGAAAAACATTTTTGATATATTTAGTATAAAATATATACTAAATTAAAAAAAAAATTTTGTTATGAAAAATAAATTTAAGAAAAAAATCCTAAACTTATTTTATGCTATAAAAACAAAAACATATATAAAACTATATAAACGTACATAAAAAAAAAAAAAAAAAAAAACACAATATACTAAAACTTTAAGATTCTAATGAAAATTAAACACATAAAAACTAATTTTATAAATTAACTATTATAATAAAAAATTGAGTAGTTTCTCAATTATACCACAATAATACTGGAGACAACCAGATAACCATTCTTTAAAATCAAATCAAATAATTAGTATTGAAATTAAGATCAATTGTCAGTGTGAGGAATGAACCTGAAGTAATACACTTCATTCAAGCAGATACCTATAATGGAGATGGGTTTCCTGATGAACCGCAGACGGCCTTTAATACCCACGTATTTGCTCCGACAGCCGGCCGACCACAGCCGGACCACGTACTCCGTCCCAAAAAACACCACCAGCACGATCTCCTGCCAAGCAGAAAGAAACAGCTGGATCGTTGTATGCATATATGTGTTTCTAAACACTATCCCAGAGGATCTGGCTCGGTCTGAATCAATGGCACATGTGGAGGAGCCGGGCAGTACACACTGATCTGCAGCTCCTCTGTGACCTCTCATGACCTCTCATCTGACCCCGAGCGGCTCACGGGTCTCTGGCCGGACTGCAGTTTGCTTACACAAGTCAAGAAAGTGTTATAGTCTACTAACAGAAACATACAACCTGTGAGAAAGCCTTTTCACAAAAATATCCAGAGGGACATTTCAGCGCTCAATAAATGTGGAGCAGCTCAGATCACTTGATGAGAAATAAAATCAAGTTAATTTTTTTTTTATAAATTAAATAAAATAAAAATGTATAACTAAAACAAATAATTCAAATAAAATAAATATTAACTGAAATTAAAAAAAATAATTTTAAACATAATTATTTGTACTTATTAGTTGAAATACTAGTTGTACTAGTCACATGTTGTCCAGTAAGAGTTCGGAGCTATATACATGAATGTGAAACAGCTCAGATACAAATGAGTCACTGTTAAAATACAATTACAAATAAAATAAAATAAAATAGAAAATGTCTTGGCTGGGTAATAATACAATTAAATAATTAAACTAAATTAAAGGAAGTCTGTTAGCTGGAGACATAATGGAGTTCCCAGTTCCCAACTTTGATTTGAACTTTTGATTATTAAAAATATTTTTACAAAAAAAAATTTTATACACAATTTTTATTTGTAATCTAGAATTTCAATTGTATTTTTTGTGATCTTAGGTTTGTACTTTTCAGAGGATTTTTTTTAAAAAAAGAGATACAAATTTATCTTTTCAAAGTAATAAAACCAGACACAAATGAGTAAATAGCTGTTATCCAGTAAAGAGCTTTTTCCAGAAAGAGATTTATATTTGACCGTTTGTTGAGAAATGTTTGTGCTGAGATCTCTGACTTTTGATTGTAGACTTTACAGAGTCTAAAACTCTCAGTTTTAAAGAGATCTGTGTGTATTATCTCTCACACAGTATAAATAGACACACACTCGCTCGTGTCAAATATATATATATATATGTTTTTTTTTTATGTATAGGTAACCACTTTTATATATAGCATATGCATAGTCAAAGCTGACAGTAGGTTAGTTGTTTATAGGTTTATACTGTTTTACTTCGTGTTGTATATCTGTATTAATGTAGCACCGTGGTCCTGTGAGGCACGACATCTCGTCCCACTGTATGTCCACACATGTAGCGGAATGACAATAAAGCTCAACTTGACTTGTCTCTCATCACAAGCTGTCATCCAGGCCACACAGCGCTGGACTGAAGTAGTGTGTCTGGACGCTGTTCAGAGCCCCACAGGTGTCTCCAGGTGTGGATGTACTGACAGAAACACAAACTACTCAATCAGTCATATATCTGACAAGCCCTGTCCATGAACTCGACATCAGCTCAACTGAGAGATGACACTGCCCTCCAGTGAGAGAATACAGTACTGCACTGAAATATCACCTGCAGCGCAAGAACATAATAAAATACCAGTTTTACTTTAATAATAAATAGCTCGATGTGTGCATGCTATTCAGTAAATAAATCAATGAAAAAATACATACATATATTTCATTTTAGCAATAAAGTATCTGTCTTGGTATTTTCTGCTGAGGTAAGAAATAAATATATATGAAATAAAAATTAAAGCATCTGTCTTCGCTGGGAACTAAAAAAAAACTATAAACCACAAGCACTTGGTGTTTTCTGTTGAGGTAAAAATCTAATCAAATAAAACAATAAAATAAAATAAAATTAAGTATCTGTCTTAGATAATAAAGTATTTGTCTTGGAATTTTCTGCTAATAAATTTGTCTTGGAATTTCAATATAATAATAATTAAATAAATATAATAATATATACAATATAAACATCTGTCTTATTAATAATTAAATAAAGAACAATTAAACATCTGTCTTAGCTAGAAAAAAACTATAAACCACAAGCACTCGCTGTTTTCTGTTGAGGTAAAAATACAATAAAACAATAAAACAAAATTTTAAAAAAAATAAAATAAGACAATCTGTCTTAGCTGGGCAATAAACAAACAACAAGCATGGTTCTGCTCTATTAGTATTCATTCTATATAAGGGGTGTGTGATATTTATTGTGTATGAAAATAAAATATAAATAAATAAATAAGTATCTGTCTTAGCTGGGCAATATCTATAAACAACAAGCACTTGGTGTTTTCTGTTAGAGGTAAAAACAAAAAAAATAAAATAAAAAATAAATAGTTAAAACAAATAGTAGTTTTTTAAAAAAAAAATACTTTTAATAAAAGTAAATTAATAATTTTAATTTTATATAAGGGGTGTGTGATATGTAGTGTATGATAATATCATAAACAAATAATCAATCAATCAATACAAAATAAATAAATAAATATAATTACAGTATCTGTCTTAGCTGGGTAATAAATATAAACATCAAGCAATTAGTATTTTCTGATGAGGTAAAAATAAAATTAACGAATTAATGAAAAACTAAATAAAATAAACTGGGCATAAAAATAAATGTAATAAATAGAAGAAATGTGATATGCTGTGAAACGCTTACCATCCAGAAGAGCGATCCTGTGGCGAAGTCTGCGTACTGCTCGATGGTGGACAGGACGCTGAATATCAGGCACACTAGGACCATGAGGAACCTGCATGAGGAACACACAGGTGCATCTCTTTCATTTAATGATCTGACCACATAAATCTGTTCCCAAAAAGCTTACGGTCATTTCATAAGTCTGGTGAACTTCAGCTTACGGTCATTAAGTCTGGTTGAAGACTTCAGCTTACGGTCATTCATCAAGTCTGGTGAAACTTCAGCTTACGGTTCATTTCATCAGAGTCTGGTGAAACTTCTGCTTACGGTATTTCAAAGTCTGGTAACTTCACTACGGTCATTTCAATCAGGCTGGTGAAGGTAAAAATAAAGTCTCAAAGTCAGGCTGTTGTCCCCACATGCTTTCAAAGCTACCACCATATTCCATCCCGAAAAAATCTCCATCCTGCTTAGACTACCGTCCAGTACACTCACTCCTATTCCCAAATGCTTTGAACGGATATGCAACACATCAAGTGTCCTCCCCCCCCACTCCCTAACTCCTTCCAGTTTGCTTAGGTCCACCGTCGACCGATGAGATCGCCAGCCCTCCACCCAGCCCTCCCACGATCGGACAAAAAAGACCATATGTCAGGTGGCATAGACTTCAGTTCAGCATTCAACACAATCATCTCAGCAGCTCACGCACAAATTGGCCCACTGCTCAACACTCTCTGTGACTGTGTTGGACTTTCTGACCGGGGACCTCAGGACGGGTCGCGTAACACTCCAGAATCACATGAACACAGGCCCCCCAAGGATGTGTGCACCCCCTCCTCTACTCTGCTGACCATGCACAACACGTCACACAACTCTAACCTTTTCATTAAGTTGGCGGGAACCTGTGGTGTCTCATGCAACAGAGAGGACAAACACAGAACGAGGTGAGCCGCCTGGCGGTGGTGCAGGGACAACAATCTCTCTCTGAATGGAGAAGACGAAGGAGATTGTCTGACTTCAGGAGATTTAATTGATGCTCCTCTGACCACACGGTCATTGGAGAGAGCGAGCAGCACCAAGTTCCTGGTGTGCACTCACAGAGGACCTCTTGGACAACAACACCCATGGCCAAGAAAAACAGTCTCTACTTCCTCCGCAAACTCAGAAGAGCCAGAGCCCCGACCCCCATCATGTCATTTACAGAGGCACCATCAAGAGTCTGACTAGTGAACTGTGTGGATGGCGCCTGCAACGCGTCTGCGCGCAAGTCCCTTACGATAGTGAGAGCAGCTGAGAAGATCGTTGGTGTCTCTCTCCCTCCCTCCAGGACATTACAGCACCCGTCTCACCCGCAAAGCCCTCAGCTGCAGGGTCCCACCCACCCGTCACAAGCTTCTTCAGTCTGCTGCCATCAGGGAGGAGACTGCGGAGTTCCAGGCGAGGACCAGCAGACTGAAGGACAGCTTCATCCATCAGGCTGTCAGAGCTGAACTCCCTCCCGTCCTTGCCCCCCCTCCCTCTTTTACCCCACGCAAAGACTGACACTACAACCCAGTCCCCCCCCCCCCCCCCCTAACAACTGACCCGCACCAGTACTTTGTGGCACTGGAACATCTCTACCTTCCAGCATTGTCTGTAATTTACCTCCTCTGAGTCTGTAAAAGACTGTTATTTTTCGTGCACTACTCGTATCTGACAGTTTTGTTTTATTTCTGGTTTGCTTATCTGCCATGTGCCTTATGCCACTTTACTTTTATCTATCTCTTTTTATTTAAATTTTTTCATGTCCTCATTTGTATAGTTTGAGTCATATGTTAAACTGTATTTGAAGTCTACTTCAGTGTTTAAGTTAACTTGCACCAACTGAGGTAACGCATTTCATTCTCTGTATGTAGAGTCATGTGGAAGAATTGACAATAAAGTGACTTGACTTGACTTCTTGACTTCTGCTTACGGTCATTTCATCAGAGTCTGGTGAAGACTTCAGCTTACGGTCATTTCATCAGAGTCTGGTGAAGACTTCTGCTTACGGTCATTTCATCAGAGTCTGGTGAAGACTTCAGCTTACGGTCATTTCATCAGAGTCTGGTGAAGACTTCAGCTTACGGTCATTTCATCAGAGTCTGGTGAAGACTTCTGCTTACGGTCATTTCATCAGAGTCTGGTGAAGACTTCAGCTTACGGTCATTTCATCAGAGTCTGGTGAAGACTTCTGCTTACGGTCATTTCATCAGAGTCTGGTGAAGACTTCTGCTTACGGTCATTTCATCAGAGTCTGGTGAAGACTTCTGCTTACGTCATTTTCAGAGTCTGTGAAGACTTCACCTGGTCATTTCATCAGAGTCTGGTGAAGACTTCTCTTTAGCTTACGGTCATTTTCAGTCTGGGAAGACTTCAGTTATGGTCATTTCATCAGGTCTGGTGAAGACTTCTGCTTACGGTCATTTCATCAGAGTCTGGTTGAAGACTTCAGCTTACGGTCATTTCATCAAGAGTCTGGTGAAGACTTCAGCTTACGGTCATTTCATCAGAGTCTGGTGAAGACTTCTGCTTACGGTCATTTCATCAGTCTGGTGAAGACTTCTGCTTACGGTCATTTCATCAGAGTCTGGTGAAGACTTCTGCTTACGGTCATTTCATCAGAGTCTGGTGAAGACTTCAGCTTACGGTCATTTCATCAGAGTGGTGGTGAAGAACTTCTGCTTACGGTCATTTCAGCAGAGTCTTGAAGACACGGTCAGCTTACGGTCATTTCATCAGAGTCTGGTGAAGACTTCAGTACGGTCATTTCATCAGAGTCGGTGAAGACTTCAGCTTACGGTCATTTCATCAGAGTCTGGTGAAGACTTCTGCTACGGTCATTTCATCAGAGTCTGGTGAAGACTTCTGCTTACGGCATTTACGGTCAGAGTCTGGTGAAGACTTCAGCTTACGGTCATTTCATCAGAGTCTGGTGAAGACTTCTGCTTACGGTCATTTCATCAGAGTCTGGTGAAGACTTCAGCTTAGTCATTTCATCAGAGTCTGGTGAAGACTTCTGCTTACGGTCATTTCATCAGAGTCTGGTGAAGACTTCAGCTTAGTCATTTCATCAGCTCTGGTGAAGACTTCAGCTTACGGTCATTTCATCAGAGTCTGGTGAAGATTTGCGTCAGAGTCATTTCTGGTCTGGTAAAGAACTTCAGCTTACGGTCATTTCATCAGAGTCTGGTGAAGACTTCAGCTTACGGTCTTTCATCAGAGTCTGGTGAAGACTTCACGGTACGGTCATTTCTCATCAGAGCCTGGTGAAGACTTCTGCAGCTTACGGTCATTTCATCAGTCTGGTGAAGACTTCAGCTTAGTCATTTCATCAGAGTCTGGTGAAACTTCAGCTTACGTCATTCATCAGAGTCTGGTAAGACTTCTGCTTACGTCTTCATCAGAGTCTGGTGAAGACTTCTGCTTACGGTCATTTCATCAGAGTCTGGTGAAGACTTCAGCTTACGGTCATTTCATCAGAGTCTGGTGAAGACTTCTGCTTACGGTCATTTCATCAGAGTCTGGTGAAGACTTCAGCTTACGGTCATTTCATCAGAGTCTGGTGAAGACTTCTGCTTACGGCATTTCATCAGTCTGGTGAAACTTCAGCTTACGGTCATTTCATCAAGAGTCTGGTAACTTCAGCTTAACTTCTCATTTCATCAGAGTCTGGTGAAGACTTCTGCTTACGGTCATTTTCAGAGTCAAATGAAGACTTCAGCTACGGTCATTTCATCAGAGTCTTAGACTTCAGCTTACGGTCATTTCACGTCCCAAGAGTCTGTGAAGACTTCATCTTACGGTCATTTCATCAGAGTCTGGTGAAGACTTCTGCTTAGTCATTTCATCAGGTCTGGTGAAGACTTCTGCTTAAGTCATTTCATCAGAGTCTGGTGAAGACTTCAGCTTACGGTCATTTTCAGAGTCTTGAAGACTTCCTTCTTACGGTCATTTCAAGAGTCTGGTGAAGACTTCCAGGCAACACTGGCAACTGACCCTCGTCCTTGTGAATCATCTCAATTCATACAGTAGTTATGGGTCAATACGGCAGTTATCTCGAGAAAATGCAATATTGCTCAACACATTGTCACTGTTTGTATACGCATATAACTCAATTTATTTCTTTAATATTCAGTATACATTTTAAGTTTACACATTCAAACACTTGCTTGCATTCTTTGCAACTGGAAAAGTAAAAAAAAAATATTACTGTTATAAACTCCTCTAATGTAAGGGCTATATTGAGTTAACCAAATAAAATAAAATAAAATAGTAGATGTCTTGGCTGGGTAATAAGTATAGACAACAAATACTTGGTAAAAAAAATTTCTCTGCTGGGAGTAAAATTTCAGTCAGGGTTCTAAAATAATTTAGGCCCCGCCAATAGAAAATAATTGATCACTTGTGAAATGCTCACCATCATGACGAGAGATTGTGAAATGCTATATAAATACATTTGACTTGCACTGATTTGTCTTTAATTCCATCCTGCCACATTCAAATAGATGTTAAAAATGAAGCTAAAATGAAACTAAATGAAAAATGAACTAAACTGAAAAACCTTTCCTTAACTTTGTCTCTCTTTTCCCTAAACTCTACCGTCTGGCTATGAATTTGCTCGAACAAAACCTAGAAATTTGTATTACAAGCGCTTCCTTTGTCTGTTTGCCTCTTTATAATGTATTGCTTATTGTATTCCTCAATTGTAAGTCGCTTTGGATAAAAGTATCTGCTAAATGAATAAATGTAAATGTAAATGTAATGTAAATGAATCAAAAGCACATCAGCAAACACAGCCACCCTAATTACTTAGGACGTCCTTAATCTACTAGTCATTCAGAAAAGCCACAGACTAGTGATGGTTTTGAACATCCCTAGACAGAACAGTGTTTCTGAAACGAGTATATTGTTAGTGTGTGTAAGGATTCCCACACACAGAGGACAGATGGCGAGAGTTTAACCACATGAGAGATTACACACTTTTCCTTCAAACACACACACTCTCCTTCCAACTCAAAAAGACAAACACACAATGTGACTCGCACAGCAGTCCGAGATCAAAAAGTCACGTGTATTACAAAAGATAAAGCAGCAAAGGCGTTCTGGAGTTGCATCACGTCCAGATGTGCGCTGACCTGGAGAGATCGAGCGGCTCCAGTCTGTTGTGACTGATGGTGTCTCCTAACATTTACATTTAGTCATTTAGCAGATGCTTTTATCCAGTGACTTACACATGAGGAGAATAGAAGCAATCAAACTCTACAAAAGAGCAATGATGTGCAAGCGCTATAACACGTCTCAGTTAGGCTAACACACATTGCAAGTTTTTTTTATTATGTAATAAATAGTGCTGTCAAATGATTAATCACAATTAATCGAATCCAAAATAAAGTGTGTAATATATTTTCTCAACTCTGTCACTCCGTTCATAACTTGTTTTAATTAATTTATATACATACAAATTAATTAAAAAATTTCCCGCTCCCGCTACACTCCGCGATTGAGAAAATATTGAATTATTTACTTTATACTTAACTTTATATTTACTTATATTATATGTTTTAAGTGTGTATACAGTATACATGTGTGTGTGTGTGTGTGTGTGTGTGTGGGTGTGTGTGTGGTGTGTGTGTTGTGTGTGTGTGTGTGTGTGTGTGTGTGTGTTGTGTGTGTGTGTGTGTGTGTGTGTGTGTGTGTATGTTATATATATATATACACAGTGAACACGCGCTTAAACTTTAAAAAATTGAGAAACCCGTTTCACTAAATACCTAAGTAAATAATATTTAAACATAATAATTTGACTGAACTGTTAAGCTCACTGAACTTTTTTCTTTTAATTATTATTTACTTATTTTAAGGCAACGGTTTTCCTCAAAAAAAAGTGTGTACTGTATATTTATTAATGTATTTATAAATACACAGATTTTCAATATTTAAAAATATTTACATGTATAATGTATATAATTATATTAGCTTATATAAACATATTTAATATAGAAATAGAACTTCTAACTTCTCATGTAGCAGAAGAACCGCTTCTCAATATTATTAACTCCTCGCTATCTTTAGGTCACTGTCCCAAAACCATTCAAGCTGGCAGTTATTAACCTTATTAAGAAATCAAAACTAGATCCTAGTGAACTGGAAAATTACAGATCATTTCAAAACTTCGTTTATGTCGAAAATATTAGAAAAAGTAGTGTCTGCTCAATTGTGCTCCTTAAAAAAAATGATATCTCTGAAGAATTTGAGTCAGGTTTCAGGCCCCGCCATAGCACAGAAACTGCACTTGTTAAAATTACAAATGACTTGCTTCTTGCGTCTCATTGCTAGTTTTACTTGATCTTAGTGCTGCGTTCGACACTATAGATAGATCAGGGGTCGGCAAGTAAGTTTGGCATCGGCCAAAAAATACATTTCTCCACTAGATGGCGGGCCAGAACATAGTCAAAGGATAATTTCAGAAATGATGAAAAATGAAACTAGAATTGCCTGATGCAGACTGATACAGTGTCTGTGTAACTAACTGGTAGTGAGCTGTTACTCCGTGCTTCATCCTGTAGATAGAAGGACAGTCATTAACAAAAAGCCCCATTTGTGTGGCGCTGTCCGGCAGAGTATGGGAGCGGGCTGGAGCCTCAAGCATTTCCCATCCGCGCTTCACGAGTTTAATAATCACTCTGCTCCGGGTTCAACATTTCACTGATCTTGCTCACTGATATCAGAAACAGCATTTCAGTAGGTTTCAAATACCTACTGTTCGTATCTAAAAGAATAAAATAACAGGAGAGTTTCAACGTGGCTTATTGGAACGCTAGTGTTCACACTGTTTTCCTACCACATGACAAGCTATATTGTCAGCATTAAAGGGTAATTGCTGCTTTTTTGCGGTGCAAATTTAGTTTGTGATGAAAATAACAGTACGTTAATTCATCAGTTATTTTACCTATGGGTCGATGCATTTCTGACAGAGTTCTGCTCATTCGAAATCGGATACAGATGGAGTAGCACTGTGCGATTATTTGTTTGAAGGCATTATTGAGAGAGCGATTGCGTGTGAATAAGTGTTGTAGTAGGCTACTTATTAAAATCATGCTTTCGGCTGAAAATATTCAGTAGCCTATCTAGAAGGAACAAACTAATTCCTTGAGAACTATAACTTTCGTCCATTGCCCTCATCATCACAGCCTTCACATTCTTTCTGATTTGGGTGATCCTTCTCTATCAAGCTAGCTAAATATGTTTCTTGGTAAATATTCAGTTATATTACGGGCTGTTGGCATGAACTGTACTCGTGATGGAGCGCTCCGCTGAGAGAAACTGTTGCTGTCATGAGGGATATATTTCAGAACTTCTTCTATGGCATCGTGAAGCACTTTTATATTTAAGAGTGTAACTGTCACGGTGCACACAGGGATCCAGGAACGAGGAGACGAGGATATTACGAACAGGGTATTTAATGATGAACCAACGGAGGAGACACAGGAACACGGGGAAGGACAGCAATACAGCATGTGGACATAAACACAGTTGACATTAATAATAACCAACGGGAAACATCGGGCAGAACAGACTATATATAGGAGCACATACTCTGAAATACCTGGACGTAACTGTTGCTGTCATGGACACAGATATACGGAGACAAATCACAACTAATGATGGGGAACAGGAAGGACCATATAAGGGTGAGGAAACAAATGGCATCGTGAAGCACTTTTATTTTTAAGAGTGACAGTAACAGTCAAATGTTTTTGAAGTCAGATTTTTTATGGTTTGTAAAGAAGTCTCTTCTGATCACCAAGCCTGCATAATTTTATCCAATTTTGATATGATTTAAAACAACTCTTTTCTCTTTGAATATATTTTAAAATGCAGGTTATTCCTGTGATTTCAAAGCTGAGTTTTTAGCGTCAGCACTCCAGTCACATGATCCTTCAGTAATCATTCTAATATTCGGATTTGCTGCTCAAAAAATCATTTATTACTATAGTATTATTATCATCATTATGTTGAAAACAGCTGAGTAGAATTTTTCCAGGTTTCTTTGATGAATACAAAGTTCAGAAGAACAGCATTAATCTGAAATAGAAATCTTTTGTGACATTATGAATGTCTTTATCATCACTTTTGAACAATTTAAAGCATCCTTGCTAAATAAAAGTATTGATTTCTATAATTTTCCCCCCCCCCAAAAAAAAAAACAATTAACTGATAAGCTTTTGAATGGTATTGATTGGATCTATATTCATCAAAGAATCTGAAAAAGGAAGATTACTTTTTTATTAAGCCAGATGAGCTTTATTTGTCCATACAAAAACAATTAACCAGCATGAAATGTGCTCTCTGTATTTAACCCACAAGTACACACACACCTGGAGAAGTGGAGACACACACACACACACACACACACACACACACACACACACACACACACACACCACACACACCACACACACACACACACACACACACACACACACACACACACACACACACACACACACACACCACACCACACACACACACACACCACACACACACACACACACACACACACACACACACACACACACTTGGAGCAGTGGGCAGCCGACACAGCGGCGTCCGGGAATTTGGGGTTCGGTGCCTTGTAGGTCGTCTCGCCTCAGTCGTGGACCATTCCTGCCAGAGTTGAGATTCGAACCCACAATCGGGTTACAAGTCCAACACTCTATCCATAGCCAGACTGCCCCTTACGACTGAAGTTCTTAAAGGGATCCCGGGTATTAAGACATGCATAGCTTAACATAACGTAAATTATGTCTCTTATTTAAATATGTAGTAGAAAACCCATGAAAATGTATGTTATTTAAAAAAATCGACATTGTTTTTGGACTATGAGGGTGCCATTTTTATGTGCACAGTGCATTCTGCGTCGATGACGTGAAATGATTGCACTCAGTGAGATACTGGTGCTTTTTACCGAAACACAACTCAGAAAATAAAATACTGATATGATACCACATTGTGTGGCTTTTGGATGTAATTTTCAGTCGAAGGGCAACAAGAGAAGCAATGTAAGACTTTCCTAGCGATAAGAAGAGGAGAAAAGAATGGGAACGATGTCTAAGGATAAATAAAACTTCCTAAAGACCCGCTTCTTTTTCTCTCCACTTTAGCCCGGATGCCTTCGAGTCTTTTAGTAGACCACAGCTCCTGACAGAGCTTACAAACGGCAGAGACGAGAAACATCAGATGCCATCTGTTAGGATGAAAACATAAAATAACAGAAATCTTTAATGGGTTTTCTACTACATATTTCAGTAAGAGACATCATTTACGTTATATTAATACCCAGGGATCCCTTTAAAGTTCTGTCGCTAAACACTCTCAATGCTGTTCAAGCAAGGCGATTATGTTCAGAAATCAAGTGCATACTGTATGCCGTTTCAGAACATATTGGGCTTATGTAAAAATCCTAAACAGAACAATATTAGCGACCTCAGATGAGTTAAATGACTGCAGCTGCACTCTATGGAAAAAGAAGTGCTCCTGTAAACCGTTTGAGAAATGACCAGATGTCGTGATATCACACCATCAACAGCAGGATTAACAGAGACGCAGGACGTGACACTCGTACATGGCACAAATACAGCTTCCCTCGTTCTCTCAAACTCGGATTACGAGCGGGTCGTTAGATGAAAGAGTAATAATGTTTCATAAGCTGAATATCCCTTTAAATCTGTCTACAGGTTCAGTAGCAGGGACTGTTCAGGTACCATCTGTGAATAATACTCAAAATATGAACGAAATTAGATTTCAAAATAAACTAATGACTGTTATGTACTGTATTTATATATATATATATAAATATATTAATAAAAAATGTTTGAAGTGATTGAGAAAATATATAATTATTTACTTTATATTTAACTTTATATTTACTTATATTATACGTTTTAAGTGTAATGCAGTATACGTGTGTTGTTGTGTGTGTGTGTGTGTGTGTGTGTGTGTGTGTGCGTGTGTCTGTGTGTGCATGTGTCTGTGTGTGCATGTGTCTGTGTGTGCATGTGCCTGTGCCTGTGCGTCTGTGTGTCTGTGTGTCTGTGTGTGTGTCTGTGTGTCTGTGTGTGTGCGGTGCGTGTGCCTGTGCCTGTGCGTCGTGTGTCTGTGTGTCTGTGTGTCTTGTGTCTGTGTGTGTGTGTGTGTGTGCGGTGCGTGTGCCTGTGCCTGTGCGTCTGTGTGTCTGTGTGTCTGTGTGTGTGTCTGTGTGTGTGTGTGTGTGTGCGTGTGCGTGTGCGTGTGCATGTGTCTGTGTGCGTGTGCCTGTGCCTGTGCGTCTGTGTGTCTGTGTGTCTGTGTGTCTGTGTGTCTTGTGTGTCTGTGTGGGTGTCTGTGTGTGCGTGTGCGTGTGCGTGTGCCTGTGCCTGTGCCTGTGTCTGCGTGTGTGCGTGTGTGCGTGTGTGCGTGTGTATATTATAAATTGAAACAATTTAGGAAACCCGTTGCCTTAAAATGATCAAGTAAATAATATTTAAAAATAATAATTTGACTGAACTGTCAAGTTCACTTAACTTTTTCTTTTAATTATTATTTACTTAATAATCTTAAGGCAACGGGTTTCCTCAATTTTTTTAAGTTAAGTCAACATCACTTTTTACACACACACACATATATATATATATATAGACTTTAGTTATTAAATTGTATTTAATTTATGATTTATATTTATACAGTAATTTACTTCAATACTTCAATGTAAATACTGATAAATTCATATATACACACACTTTATTTTAATAAATACTATTTAATTTAGAACTTATATTTATATTACATTTACATTTTATTTATTTACATAACATTACATGTATGTGTACTTTTTAATTATTAAATAATATTTCATGTATTATTTATATTGCAATATATTTAAATATTTTATATATTTCTATTAAAATATATTCAAAAATATCACATCTTAAATGTAACTGAATATAAATTATATATATTTACTTTAAATAAATTAGAATATAAATATAAATCGTAAATTAAACAATTTTATACTTTACAAATATAGATATTTGAATGAACAAAAACTACATCTTTAAATCAATAGTAATCTAGTCTAGAACTGTGCATCTTCTGAAAGGTCTTGTTGTGTTTGACCTTTGGCCTCATGACCCTATACGCCCCATGACCTCATGACCCTATACGCCCCATGAGTCTTTCTCACAGCAGGATCACGGTCTCTACCCAACAGTGTGTCCCCGTCAATCCCATGGACCCCTGCAGACACACCCAGGGCTCTCGCCTTTAGCCAAATTAAACTCCAAATCCAAACCAGATCCCTAGCCCACAAAACAATAACATCTTCCTCCGAGCCCTGCCTCAGACGAGCCATTTCCAATCGACCTCCCATTGAGTTAAGAAGACACGGCACACCGGCAACTAATAGCGTCATGAGCTTGGGACAAACCCGGTCACGGGTTAAAAATCAAGGACAAACTCTAGACCTGATTAAAACTAAACATCTGGTGCTTTACTGAGCTAGATCCCAAAATCAGTCTGACGACCGGCATTCATCACGTACATTAAAACTGTTAATCTAGAAGTAGAAGTTCATATAAAGAGATGTTCAGTGCACAACACACAATATACAACGGCATAAATAATATATAGGTGTTAAGCCTAAATCAAATGTCAATTATCATCTCTTATGGCTGTGTCCTGCGTCATTTTGTGGGCATGATAACACACCAGACTCAAAAGATAACACTTAAGTGTCAAATATAATATAATACTAGTATTATAATATCAATACTAATATAATATAAATGCATCATTCATTCATAATACATGGTTTAATCAAACCAAGAAAACCAATCTGATTAAGAAATCTAATTTTGGGACACACGTGTGGAATATTGATCATAATAAGCCTTCAAAAAGAAAATATGATGAACAAAATCACAATACGTTGTTCAGTTTCTGAGACAGGTGCCGTTTCACAGAGAGACGAAGATTGACTCAAATATGGTATAAAATAAATTAATTAATTAATTCATATCAATTAAAAGTTTGGAATCAGTACGATTAAAAAAAAAGAAATTAACACTTTTATTCAGCACGGATGCATTAAATTGATTAAAAGTGACAGTAAAGTCACTTCTGTTTCAGAAAAATATTTTCTTTTTGAACTTTTTATTCATCAAAGAAATCCTGAAAACAAAATGTAGCATGGTTTCCACAAAACTATGAAGCAACATAACTGTTTTCAACATTGATAATAATTAATAAATGTTTCTTGAGCAGTGAATCAGTATATTATTATGATTTCTGGAAGATCATGTGACACTGAAGACTGGAGTATAATAAGACACATCACATTACAGATTTTTAATCACATGCTAAAACACTACTAAAACATACTAAAATGCAAAACAAATTGCATAACTGCACTGAAAAAATATTCATTGAATTTACTCATTTTTTTAAGGTAAGTGGTTGCAATCAATTTATTTTAGCTACATTTATTAAACAGATTTAGTTGACTAAATTTCAATTTGTTTTAATTAAATGTAGCTAAAATAAATTGTTTGCGACTACTTACCTAAGATTTTTTTTCAGTGTGTATTTTGTTGTATGAGGATTATGTGATCAATGATTTGTAGTCCATCTCCTATCATCCTGAGAAGTCTTGGAGAGACTAAAAATGAACTCCCAAAACTTACTGCCAGATTCTGGGAGATGAGGATGTGATTCTACATGTATCTGTCTATATATAAAAAAATCAATCTCCATGTATTTCACCACACTTGAGTATGTTATTCTTATTAAGTGAGGGTCATGTTTTAAGATTGCTTACCCATGTAAAGTCTCTGAGAACCTGACACACTGCACTTCTGGAGACTGGTTCACTTCTGGGACTAAATGCTTCCTGATGGTTTTACACCTAATTCTTAATTCGTGTATTTTCTTCTCCAGCTGTTTGTTTTCTGAGCGTGCTGACCCAATGAGCATTTTGCAGTCCAAAGGCCATGCCTTAACTTTGCAAATTCTAGTATTGCATTAGTATTGCATCCTTCTCATGGGCATTTAATAATTTTTTACTTTAAGTCTGAGTTAAATCCCTTTTTGGGCTCATTTTATCTGTAAAAGAAAACCTGCTTGATAATTATGCACACCTGAATATAAAGAGTTTTTCGGTTCCAGCCTTCATGGACAATTATATATCACTTATAAACAATTAAATACTAAATTAATAGTAGTTATTAAGATTGATGTGGTTTGGAATTGGTAAAATGTGCTTGGAAAAAAAAATATGATCAGAATATCAACTTGCCTTATAATTATGCACGCACTGGATATATAAAAAAATAACTAAAAACCTACTAAACCACCTAGCAACCCTGGCAAACACATCTTAGCAACTGCAAAACAATGCCTGGTCAACCAACCACACTTTATCCCAGCATAATGTGTTTTGCACTCAAAAAGACTAAAAAGCACCATAAAAGAATCACATGCACAGTCCTCCATTTGTTCTAATCCTCATGATAGACTGAAATTGAAGCCATTATTCACTGAAAATCTGCTCATGAGGGTGAGTAAATGATCACTATTCCTTTATAATCAAATAAAAATGGATTAACGCATCTGTTTATATGTCCTAATGCTAAACTAGCTCACCCTTCACATGTGATTTAACACAGAAATCATCCATTTTCTCCTCCAGCCTGTCAATAAATCAGTTTAAGACCAATGAAGTCTTGCTTTCTCTATGGAGCCGCGTCTCATGGTGAGCTTGTGTCTGAGTTTGCGGTGTATCACAGAGACAGACGGGCTCAGAGGTGCTGCTTTCAGGATCAGGTTGACCCGTTTCAGGAGCAGGGAGACATCCGGGTCACAGACACTCTCCTTTAGTTACGGAGAGCCACACGGCATCAGCTGTGATTAACACACGGCTGGAGCAACGTGCACTTTTAAAAACAAAACAGATGAAAATAAAGCAAGATTTTGACATTTTCTGTGAGGCTTTGTTCAAATCACTACACTAAATGTAAGCTGGACAGCCAACTAAAATTATAATGTCTCTCCAGATATTGACAGTATCCTGTCATTACATTATTGACAAAAGCTATTTTGATATTGTGCAGTGCTTTGTTACCAATTTGTATTGTTAAAGGCGCTATAGAAATAGGTGATAGACGATTTTATTTGACATGTGGAGCGATTAGAAAACTTGTATATAGAATACACGTATCTGCATTAGTGTGACCGAGTTTTTTTAACCGATTGATTTTTTGTACGTTATGTTCGATCTGATACAACAACAAAATTACTGTTTAAGTACTTAAATTAACAGAAAAGTCCATTCTTCGCTTTCAGTCATCTTAACAATTAAACAGAAAATTAACATTTTTCATGTATTTAATCTTAAAATTACAACATAAAAAGCATCTCAAACACTGATTTAACAATAAGCAAAAGATGTCATTTTCAAATGGAGAAAATAAAGGACAGAAGTCATATCAACTTCATTTTAAACTACAGTTTTAGGTTTAAACGCTGTTAGACTAAAAAGTGAAGAAAACTCACTGAATAAATTCTCTGGAATATTGAAATAAGCTATAACAAACAAAACATCGTATTTTATTGATTTCTTAAGTTTTATCAGAAATAAAATGTTTTTGTCATTCTAAATGAAAATCTGACAGCGCGGTTTATCTATTTACACGAACTATACAAACTGTGATCGCTTGCGGAGATAATAAAATTATTAATGTAGATAGAGATGTTTATTGGTGAAATAATGGTTCTATAGTAAATGTTAATATAGTTTAGTGTGTTTCAAACGAGTGAATCTTGGTATAAATTATGCGGTGGTCATGCTGGAGCTTCTCCTGAGTGAATAGCTCCAGGTGTGTGTGTGTGTGTGTGTGTTCACTGCTCCAAGTGTGTGTGTGTGTGTGTGTGTGTGTGTGTGTGTTGTGTGTGTGTGTGTGTGTGTCCATGCTCCAAGTGTGTGTGTGTGTGTGTTTGTGTGTGTGTGTTGTGTGTGTGGGTGTGTGTTGTGTGTGTGTGTGTGTGTGTGTACCACTGCTCCAAGTGTGTGTGTGTGTGTGTGTGTGTTTGTGTACTGCTCCAAGTGTGTGTGTGTGTGTGTGTGTGTGTGTGTGTGTGTCCACTGGCTCCAAGTGTGTGTGTGTGTGTGTGTGTGTGTTACCCAGTCAAGTGTGTGTGTGTGTGTGTGTGTGTGGTGTGTGTTGTGTGTTGTGGTGAGTGTGTGTGTGTGTGTGTGTGGTGTGTGTGTGTGTGTGGTTCCACTGCTTCCAGGTGTGTGTGTGTGTGTGTGTGTGTGTGTGTGTGTCCACCTAGGTGTGTTGTTGTGGTGTGTGTGTGTGTCCACTGCCAGTGTGTGTGTGTGTGTGTGTGTGTGTGTTGTGTGTGTGTGTGTTTGTGTGTGTGTCCACTGCTCAGGTGTGTGTAATTGGATGGGTTCAATAAGAGCAACATTTCACTGGGGTTATACTCTGTTTATTGTGTATGTGACTATTAAAAAAAAAAAAAAAAAAATCTAACCTTTTTTTTTTTTTTTATTACAAAAACTGATACGATTATGGTAAAAATGCTTTAAAAAGAATAATTCGGTAAACCGAATGAGCTTATACATGACACAAGAAGAGATCAACTCCTGCCTAGTCAAAACCACAGACGTCCATCCACTAATTTATAGATACATGAATTTAAATGAGCACACACTCAAATACCCACAACACACAACCTCTGGGAACGATCAAATGTACAACTCTCTCAGACAGAAACAAGCTACATCAGACATAAACATTATTTAAAACACAGTTCAGTTCAATCAAATAAAAATTTTTTTTTTTTAATATAGCCGTTTAAAAGCACGCTAAATAATATGCATTCATATTTTTTTTCTAAATGCCATTTCACAAAGCAGACATTCTAACTTCCCAAATATAAAAATCAATACTATAAATAAAAATGTAATTCTATTTTCTACCTAAATGAATCATATTCCTCAAATAGGCACGAATGCCTGTTAATATTGCCTGTACATATTTACAAATGCCATATAGCAAATACTATTAATAGGATGTCAACTTCCTAAAATTATTTAAATGTCAACAACATGTCAATATAAAAAATCAATAATGTATACAAAAATACATTGTATAGACTCAGATAAACATAAATATTCATCCTCATTTAATTTTAACTGATTAAATAAATCATATGCCTTAAATAAACAAATAATACTTACAATAAAAAAAATCATAATAATCATAATCATATTTACAAATGCGAATTAGCAAAATGCTATTTAAAAAAAATTTTTTTAAAAAAGCATTTAACATGTCACGCCGCAGGACGTCAACTTCCAAAGAGTTTTTCATGGCAACTATAAATAATGCATAAAATAATTCTACAGCCTCAAATTAATACAACAAATATTTATCCTCAATATAAACTGATTAAAACCCTGTTAACCAGGCACAAGCGTCATATTTACAAAAGCTTATACAAAATGGCATTTAAAACAGTTTGAGACAGAATGTCTAAATGATAGGGATGTAACGATATTATTAATATTGTGATATCGCGATAGCAAAACGGTCTTGATATTATCGTGGTCACATGACGATATGAAACGATAGGTCGTCCGAGCAAAAAGGTGTAGTTTTTAAATGTATTTAAACGTCTTATTCTAATAAATGATTGATTATTGATCAATTATTCTTACTTAAGTTTTCTTAGTAAAGAACATTAATTTTGAACTCTCAAAGTGCATTAGATAGAATAATTTAACTTTAAAACGTACTAAATTTGTCATTCTTTTCCAAGTCTTCATTTGTCTTTTTTTTTAAATATCGCAATAAATATTGTACCGTGGACTTCATACCGAAATATATTATGGTATCGTGAGATTTTGATATCGTTACATCCCTACTAAATGATGTTTAGAATGACGTGAAGTTAGCATGACACAAGCTTTATAACCACAAATGCAGGTGAGTAGAAGTGAACGAAAGGGCTACTCACACGAGGAAGTGATACAGGAAGCACCTCAGGCTGGCGGGTCTCTCTAGGAAGTTGTACACATCGCCCTGCATGCTAGTCTTGGTGTGGTAAGGGCTGTGTGGGAAGCGGGCGGCGGCGGGAAGCGGGACGGTGGGGATGGAGAGGGGCTGGCAGCGCTCGCTGTGCGCCGGTGGCTCCGTTGTGTGGCCCTCTGGAGCGACGGGCGCGTTTGATCCATTATTCACCACGGGCTCCAGTGAAACAGGAGAGTGTGCCGCGGCGAGGGAAGCGCTGGGCACTGCTGCCTCCTCCAGGCTGTGCTGGAAGACGTGGCCGTAGTGGGCACAGTTTTTTAGTTTGATGCTGTTGCTGGAGGTGGACCATCCGAACGTACGTCCACGGGATAACAGAGGGGTCGGGCGGCCCAGCCTGTCCGCCATGGTGGAGATGCGTTTCAGTGGGGTTGTTGGGTAGAACTGCTCCAAAACGATTAATCTGACGTGGCACTAAACCTGTAAATGGAGAACAAATTTGGGGGAAAATTTAAAGAAGTTCACCTGAAAATGAAATATATCTAGGAATGTACTCACCCTCAGGCTATCCAAGTTGTAGATGAGTTTGTTTCTTCATCAGATTTGGAGAAATGTAGCATTGCATCACATTGCAGTGAATGGGTGCCGTCAGAATGAGAGTCCAAACAGCTGATAAAAACATCACAATAATCCACACCACTCCAGTCCATCAGTTAATGTCTCGTGAGGTGAAAAGCTGCATGTTTGTAAGAAAGAAATCCATCAAGACGTTTTTAACTTTAAACCATAATTTCCGCTCAAATATGAGCCCATAATCCATAATAACACTTCCTCAGGTGAAAAGGTCCATCTCCTGATGTCTCTCACATCAAAATCCACCAACACATTTGTTTAGAGCCGTTTTGGACTGTTGTGTCTTGTAAACGATGTTTGATCTGTGCAGATTTCTCACCTGATTCAGACGAGACGACTTTTTAACTGGTAAAAGCAATATTAGAGGACATATATTTTAGCCGTAGCAATGGTTTAAAGTTAAACACGTCTTAATGAAGGATTTGTTTCTTACAAAACGCACAGTGTTTCACTTCTCAAGACATTAACTGATGGACTGGAGTGATGTGGATTACTGTGTTTTTATCAGCTGTTTGGACTCTCATTCTGACGGCACCCATTCACATCCATTGGTGAGCAAGTGATGTAATGCTACATTTCTCAAAATCGGATGAAAAACAAACTCATCTACATCTTGGATGGCCTGAGGGTGAGTACATTTCAGCAAATTGTCATTTTTGGGTGAACTGTTCCTTTAATTGCTCACATTGGTTTTCACCTTTTAAGATCATTTACAGTCTTGGTGATCTTGAGTATTTGGTTGCGTCTGATTGATCACCAGTTGTTGGGAAGTCACAGCACACATTAACTCATGAGGTGTCATGACGTGCTCCAAGTCTGCGGGTTTAAATAAGGAGCAGCTCGCAGCTCAGACGATCTCAGACAGGTTAAAATTGCATGAGAATGCACTGAAGGATCACCAGACACATCCATAACCCTCGTCTGACAGCCACATGCACCATGAGATCGTGTTTAGTGAACAGTCACTCACTTTAGAAAATAAACAAAGCTTCTTCAGTGGTTCTTGTATTCTATATAAGGTTCTTATATTGTATTGTGTTCTTGTATAAGTTTATAAAATGCAACATTAAAGACATTTGCAATGTTACAAAAAAATATATTTGAACTTAATGCTGTTCTTTTAAACTTTCTATTCATCAGAGAATCCTGGAAAAATGTATTACTGTTTCAACAAAAAATATGAAGCAGCACAAGTGCTTTCAACATTGATAATAATCAGAAATGTTTCTTGAGCAGTAAATCAGTATATTAGAATGATTTCTGAAGATCATGTGACACTGAAGACTGAAGTAATGATGCTGAAAATACAGCTTTTATCACAGAAATACATTATATTTTAAAATATATTCAAATAGAAAACAGCTATTTTAAAATGTAATAATATTTCACAATATATTTCACAATATTACCATTTTCACTGCATTTTTTGATCAAATAAATGCAAATGTTTAGCTAAAATGTCTCTCAAAATGGAACAATCACACTTGTTTTTCCTCAGACGAAGCATGAGCTGAATGAGTGTCATCACTCCTGCTTGATTGTGATTTCACTGAAGTCTTCCTCAGACGGGTCACGGAGGGAGCAGTGAGGAAGAGGAGTAAAACACCCTCATTAATGAGGTCAGACTTTCCCCTCAAGAGAAATCACCAATCCATCATAAAGATGACCAGTGGATGGACACACAAAGCCACTGGAAAAAGCTTTGTGAGTGGAGACAAACCCTGCCACGTCTGTCAGTCACTGTGGCAGAGCCGCTGACAGATACAGCGCAGATACAGTTTCAGACCAGCGCTTTAAGCTGCAGATCACAATGTCAAGAGATAGAAACCACTCACAGTCCGAGCGTGTCCAGAGGATTTAGTGGACAGAGAGATAAACACACGCACGCTCATTCATGTGTGTATGAAGCACAGAAGCAGCAAATGAAGGAAACCAGGCACTCTTCAAGAATAGATTTATACCAAAATATTATACATTTATTATTTTATGTATGTAGCAAGATTTTATATGACATGACTAATATATTTTGTATTTTATAGGGTAAATAAAGGTATTTTATTTATGTAAATATCCATTCAAAAAGCTTATATATATATATATATATATATATATGATATGTTGTATATTTATATTGTATGTACAATTATAAATCTTTATATTATTTATGCAGAAATTTATTTATGCATTTAAATAATTTTAAATCATTATTATTGTTACACTTTACAATGCAGTTGTTTACAGTAATATTAGTTAACACATTAGGTATCATAAATAACAATATTATTTTTGCTGCATTTATTCACCTTGATAATTTTATAAATATACAATTGTTAATTTTTCATACAACTTTTGATGTTAAAAATGTCTTAATGTAAAAAAATAACAATACAAAGTGCTTGCTAAAAGTGATTAAATGCTAATACGTAGCTATTGTTTATTGTTTTTCATGTAGGCTATGATAACTGTTAACAAGCAAAAACGTATTGTAAATTAAGTTATCATACATTTCTATGCATATTGTGTGCAAATGTTGAAACATTGAGAAAATGTTCAGCTCAGAAGTTTGAAAAAAATATTTTTTATGTTCGATTTAAAACAGAAATAGACTATTTTAATTGTGAATAAATGCATTTTAATCTAGCTTTATAGCCACAATATGCACACACACTGTTTTGAAATATTTAGCTATATTTATCTTCATAGATATTTTAACTGTGAAATGTCAAAAAGACCCTTTTCTAATTCCTACACACATCAAGACTATAAGAAGTCATTTTTAATCTTTCATCGATGGACAACATCACTTTATAAAACAAAAGAAATGAACTTTTAAATCAACAATACCTCTCCAGGAGGGCTCCTGATGTCTGTGGTGAGTCAGAGCTGCGTTAATTGCAGAGACGAGGAGCTGTGCTTCAGTTGTCTGTGATGCTGTGAGTGAAGCACATGTGGAGATGTAACGGAGATGCAGCAGAGACGAGGAGCTGTGCTTCAGTTGTCTGTGATGCTGTGAGTGAAGCACATGTGGAGATGCAGCAGAGACGAGGAGCTGTGCTTCAGTTGTCTGTGATGCTGTGAGTGAAGCACATGTGGAGATGCAGCAGAGACGAGGAGCTGTGCTTCAGTTGTCTGATGCTGTGAGTGAAGCACATGTGGAGATGCAGCAGAGAGGAGGAGCTGTGCTTCAGTTGTCTGTGATGCTGTGAGTGAAGCACATGTGGAGATGCAGCAGAGACGAGGAGCTGTGCTTCAGTTGTCTGTGATGCTGTGAGTGAAGCACATGTGGAGATGCAGCAGAGATGAGGAGCTGTGCTTCAGTTGTCTGTCTGTGATGCTGTGAGTGAAGCACATGTGGAGATGCAGCAGAGAGGAGGAGCTGTGCTTCAGTTGTCTGTGATGCTGTGAGTGAAGCACATGTGGAGATGCAGCAGAGATGAGGAGCTGTGCTTCAGTTGTCTGTGATGCTGTGAGTGAAGCACATGTGGAGATGTAGCAGAGATGAGGAGCTGTGCTTCTGTTGTCTGTGGTGCTGTGAGTGAAGCACATGTGGAGATGCAGCAGAGATGAGGAGCTGTGCTTCAGTTGTCTGTCTGTGATGCTGTGAGTGAAGCATGTGGAGATGCAGCAGAGACGAGGAGCTGTGCTTCAGTGTGTGTGATGCTGTGAGTGAAGCACATGTCTGTGGTTGTGTGATGTGAGTGAAGCACAGCAGGAGGAGCTGTGCTTCAGTTGTCTGCTGAGTGCATGTTGTGAGTGGAGTGAGTGCTTGTGGAGATGAGTGAGCTGTGAGAGTGAGTCTGTGGAGATGCAGCAGTGTGTCAGTTGTCTGTGATGCTGTGAGTGAAGCACATGTGGAGATGCAGCAGAGACGAGGAGCTGCTTCAGGATGCTGTGTGTGTTGGCAGCTGTGAGTCTGTGATGCTGTGAGTGAAGCACATGTGGAGATGCAGCAGAGGATGAGTGATGCTGTGTGCATGTCAGTGTGTCAGTTGTCTGTGTGCTGTGTGTGGAGATGCAGCAGTGTGATGATGCTGTGTGTGTGATGTGAGGAGCTGTGCTTCATGTGATGCTGTGAGTGTGTGATGTGGAGATGCAGCAGAGATGAGGAGCTGTGCTTCAGTTGTCTGTGTGCTGTGAGTGAAGCACATGTGGAGATGCAGCAGAGATGAGGAGCTGTGCTTCAGTTGTCTGTGATGCTGTGAGTGAAGCACATGTGGAGATGCAGCAGAGACGAGGAGCTGTGCTTCAGTTGTCTGTGATGCTGTGAGTGAAGCACATGTGGAGATGTAACGGAGATGCTCACATGCACGCGAGCGTCATCGTGTCTGTCAAGGCGGGTTCACGGAGAAAGCTTTTGAAATATTTAATAAACAACTACAAATTCAAACGTTTTCAGCTCTGACATGTAAAGAGGATTACGCCGTATTGTCTGTGTGTGTGTGTGGTAGGGGGTGATGATTTCTATAATAATAATATAAAAAAATAATAATAAATATTGTATTTATATTGTTTAACAATATATACGTTATTTACACGCAAAATGTTTCACTATAATGTATAATGAACGCGTTCACGCGTTATTTATACACTTATAACGTATCGCGCAACGTGCTAGTCAGTTTAAAAAATAGTTCAAAACGATATTCAGTTACAAATATTCCCTTTAAAAACGCATCTCGAGACTTTCTGCCATCTAGTTATTCTTCATGTTGAGCGCAAAGAGGCGTTCCAGTTCATATGTTTCACTGACAAAAAGTTACACTTAAATGTTGTTTTGAATAAAAAGCAGACCGTTTGGTTCGTTTATGTTTTGATATCGAATCGCATTTTAGTTCACTCTCTCGCGTTTTAGCTTCGCTTTATTTGCGTGCATCCGGGCCGCCGTAGTACGCTCTAGGTTTTTCCATCATGGCTGCGTCCATCGCTCACCCTGCGCTGTCCTCCTTATGCAAGATAAACTGTAATATTAATGGAATATACCGCTTAATTTCATTCAGCAGGAGGATTTCAATGTCCTCTGTCCTCTCAACAAGCGCCGTGACCACAGGAACAGGTACAATCGTATTATCTGATCTTTAATCTATTTACAGTATTACGGAGAGCATATAGAAAATATGCCATTACATTACTAAAATGAATAAAACTGGCAATAGTATTACCATGTTTTTGGATATGCACCATATAGTACCATTGTATTCTTTAACTTACTAAGTAAATATAGTTGTATATGAATATGATAATCGTTTAATACCAAGCGTTCATTGACGTACCATGGTATTATCAGTTGACACCGTCATTTTACCATCAAATTAAGGGTTAATTGCTCGTCTGGCATGTTGCATTTAACTAATTAGTTTCTTATGGCCTAATATTACCTCAGTTTGACTTTAAAAATAAAGTAAGTTATTGAATGTGCACTTGATTTCTGCACTCATCAAATGTTTGATTCCAGATGCTGCAGGCCGAGGTGTTCGGGGTCAGCGGAGGTCAAAGAGACAGGTTATCATCACACTTTACCTCATCATAATCGTAATGCAGTTAGTCTGTGTTCTGATCTCTCTTTATGAATCAGGTCAATACTATTATTGATAATAAAAGTGGTTTGATTGCTTCGCACAGGCTGGGGAGCCCAGGACCGAGCGGATGACGGTGGATCAGGACTGGACCGCAGTTTATCCCACTGCAGCGTCATTCAAACCGTCCGCGGTTCCTCTGCCGGTGCGGATGGGATATCCCATGAAGAGAGGCGTACCACCTGCCAAGAAGGGCAACCTGGAACTGATAAAGGTGAGCAAGTCTTTTCAACTACATCTATTTAAAAGAAGTTCAACTCAAGCAGAAGTGCAATATACCATATTTATTTGTTATGTATTTATTTTGGGGGTTTCTGCTGGTCTTAAGTCCTTATTTGCCATTCCACATATTTAGGCCTAAAAAAGTCTTAAATTCATAAAGTCATCATGGCATTAAATGTTGCATGCACTGCACACAAAAAAACTCAATACTAATTTAAACATCCATAAATCAAAACACATTTGAGATGCAAATTGAACATATGAAGTCCTGCTTTCCCTTTTAATATTTGATTGTTCAGAGTTCATTGGCAGATTTGTTCTTGTTTTAATCATAAACTCGCTTCATTTTGACATATTTCTGAGAAAACAAGATTTCTTATGTCATTTTTGCTCTCAAGTAAATGTCTTGATTTGACAATCTTTAGACGTTTGCACTGGAAGACAAGACAAAACTACAGATGAACACTTTTTGCAGCGTGATCTCAAGCTATAGTACGATTTATTTCCATAATCCAGTGCTTGAGCTAATTAAGCCCTTTTGTGTGAAATGAATTACAAATATAACGGAGATCTGCTGGAAGTTGTATTTTCAAACTTTAAGGTGTGGCTAATACAAGACATTTACATTTAGAGATCATACTGACATATTTTGTTCCATTCAAATTATTCCTTAATTTTTCATCTTAAAAAGTCTTAAATGTGCCTTCATAAAAACTGCAGAAACCCTGTTTGTGCGTTATGATGTATATGGAGCATATCTCTATGTATATGGAGCATTATGAAGCATATCTCTGAGGTCAGTTTGTAGGATGCAGAACCTAACAAGTCTCTTCGAACAGAAACTTTTAGAAATTTGAACATATTTTTCTGAAAAAATGAAAACCTGTGTATATAGATTGTGAAAACACTTATTGTGAACTAATGCTAACTGGACATATTCAGCTCGTCTTTTGTTGCACATACATTAAAACGTGATATTTGAATAAAACACATGATTTAATGTCTTTCAGATCCCAAACTTTTTACACGTAACCCCGGTTGCTATTAAGAAGCACTGTGAGGCCCTGAAGCGTGAGTTTTTCATTGAGAAAGTTTGTGGCGGCTAAATGAGAGAGAAAGATTCGTAACTCTTTTCCCGGTTTAATTTGTCCAGAGTTCTGTACGGAGTGGCCGTCTGCCCTGGACTCGGATGAGAAATGCATGAAGCATTTCCCAATCCAGGTGCAGAGTAAGGAATTCGTATCCGCTGGGTTGTCGCTGAGGAACCCAGACGCCAGGATAGTGACACTGAAGGTACGTCTGGCAGTTTTCTGGAGCTTAAATGAATACTTTCCAAATTATGACGTTGGTTTTGGATATGACCTCTTTGATGGAAGTTATTACACACCTAGAAACCAGAGCTAAACTGTGTATTCTGCTTCGTTGTCCTTCTGTGAAATAATCTGCTTGAATGGGCAAAAATTACTACACATTTTTGCAAATTTCTTTAGTTTTTCAAACAGCAGTCTATCGTTTAGAGCAGTGCTTCCCAAACCTGTCCTGGAGCCCCGCCCTGCACATTTTGTATGTCTCCCTTATCTAACACACCTGATTCCACTCATCAGCTCGTTAGTAGAATCTGCAAGAACTAAATTGGGTGTATCTGATTAGGGAGACATACAAAATGTGCAGAGCAGGGGGTCCTCCAGGACAGGTTTGGGAAGCACTGGTTTAGAGTATTTAGAGTAAACTGCATGTCAGAGCAAAACAAACAAACTGAGTTTAGACGCTTTACATGTCAGTCATTGTCTCTTTCTGTCTAATTTGGTGTTTTTGGACAGAATATGCTGCGAAATAGACTAGACATTTATGAAGGAGACCGGAGAATTACATCAGCATAAACATTCCAGATAATTAATAAGTCATTTTTGCTTGAGTGAACACTGACCGTTGTCAATAAATGATTTACTCGTCAATGAAATGCTGTTACTTGTAGACGTGCGTGATGGCCTCGTTGATTTAGCAATATATTCTCTCTTCATTTCTAATCTGAAATGTGTGATTTATCATAAATCTCTCCGCATCTGGCTGAAGAGCCAGGAATCGCCATCTGACGTTGAATTAATCCCGTTGGATTAGAGCTGGATGTGAAGGGGATCAAAGGGCAGATTTACGGGATGAGGGCCCCCCCCCTCATCCTTTCTTAACTGAAACCGCCAGAAAAGCACAGATAAATCAAGTGATATTGCATCGTGCACCATTGTTTTGAGCTTAGTGACGGCACTGGGTTGTGTTTGTCTCATTGTCCTTTGACGAACTTTCAAGACTGGGAAGTAGATATAAATAAACTTTAACTAAATTTAAATGAATAGAAAATATTATAATAACTTCAGTTTTTAGTTATTATATTTTATTATTAATTATATTTTTTTTTCGATATTTATTAAAGTTTGAGCGATTTTGTGTTTTTGTCCTTTTCATGACTATTTGTTATTTTTGTATATCTATTTTAGTTTTTATTAATATTTTAAATTATTATAAATGGTTTAAATAAATTGTATTTAAAAAATCTAATAAATGTATAAGTTTAATTTTTGTTTTCTGTTTATTTAAATTTTTGTTGAAGTTAATGATTTCATTGTGTTTTTGTCATTTTTATTTGTATGCATGTTATTTTTATACATTTTATAAAACAATTTGATAAATGTTTAAGTTTTAGTATTTTCTGATTTCATTAAAAAAATGTATATTAATGATTTCATTGTGTTTTTGTCATTTTTATGCATGTTATTTTTAATAAATTATATTTTTATAAAACAATTTGATAAATATTGAAGTTTTAGTATTTTCTGATTTCATTTACATTTTTTATATTAGTGATTTCATGTGTTTTTGTCATATTTCATTCATTTTATTTCAGTTTGAGTTATTTTAGTACATCAAGAGATAATAAGCAGGGTCCTGATCCTCTGACTATACTTTATTCCTCGTGTACTCTCTATAATGATGTATTTTTAACTCGTTAACGCTCTCCTTAATTAAAAAGGTAGTTCACATGTGTCTCTGCCTTTGCAGGTGAAGCTCTCCAGCTTGAATCTGGATGATCACGCCAGAAAGAAGATGATTAAACTCAGTGAAGAGCGATACTGCAAAAACACCGACACGCTCACCATCACCACAGACAGGTGCGTCATATGATACATATTCTGTGTTTGATTCCTCATTTCCCTTACATTAAAATGATTGTGTGTGTGTGTGTGATTGTAGTTGCCCGCTGAGACAGCAGAATTATGATTACGCCATGTACCTCCTCACCGTGCTTTACCACGAGTCCTGGGTGAGTCTGCAGCCCTCCACATTACTTCAGATACACTGACGTGTGGTGTGTGTGTGTGTGTGCGATTTCAACTATTGAGATGCATTTGTGCTTCATGAGCTGTCATGTACAAGTCTGTAAGGTTCAATGTTTAAGATCATATCTACACAGTAGGGCAGGTACAGGGGGGATTTCATGACCACTACCAAGAAATATGCAGATCAAAATTTGCATGAAATAAAACATTTTGCATAAATAAAATTAACCCTGTAGATGTTAAAATAGTCATCAGACGTCAACAATAATCGAGATTCACAATATCTATATCAGTATCAATTATCAGTCACCACTTGATTTAATTTTTTGTTAAAAGTGCTATACAGTAATACATGTTTATGTATATGCATGTACATTAATTCTAGAATTAATATATATATATATATATATATACACATGCATATGTATTTATACAAAACTAAATCTAATAATAATCTAAATAAATTATACAATTATATACATTTTAATTTATATGTATATTTATATATTTATACATATTTTTTTTATATAATAATATGCATAATATATTTCTTAAGGTGGCAAAGCGGTATAATATAAGCAATAATATTTTTTAACTAAAGTGTCAATTCACTTTTTGTACAAACTTTCTAATGGCATAAATGGAGTAAATTATGACAATTCTAATAGTGACAATTCAATAATAATAATAGTGACGCTTGCCTTGATTGATGATTGTGATTTCTGATTGTGATCAGCTTCTGTCTGATGGAGGTTGATGTGTTTGAATCACAGGAGAGTCTCTCTGATGTCTCTCACTGAACACATCAATATTTCATATCTCTATTGTACCTGAACTCTTATGAAGTTTCAGTGGGGTCCCGCTGGCAGCCGGGTGGATTTCCATGACCGAGACCCCCTGTGGGACGACATTAAACGATAGGATGAGGGGGGGCATGAATAAAGCTTGGGAATAATCCACAACGGTGACGTGCACTTTGGGTTTTTACATCCCCTGACCTAAGATTGAAATTAAACTTGAAATGTAATTAATTTATTTATTTTTTTTTTCAGGCCTGAAAAGTAGAATTGGAAATATTTTGTTTATTTATTTTCTCTGACCAAAATTGTATTTTAATTTATTTTAACATATACAATCTTTTTTATGGCCAAAATATATATTGAAAATATATTTCAAAGCCTTCAAAATGCTAAAATATACTTCTAAATGTGCAAGAAAAAAATATTATTTTCTTAAAATTCATTTTTGCTAAATGCAAAATACATTTTTGAAAAATATATTTTGAACAATATAAATACATTTTGTTTGAAAATATAGTAAGAAAAAAATAAAATAAATGTTTTTAAATATGTTTTACAATATATTAGCAATTATATGTAAAAAAAAAAATATATATTTTTTTATGAGTGGGCTTGTTTTTAAATGATAAATTCGTCTGAAAACAACTACAAAAATGGTTTAAATTTTTGGTTTAGTTTAATTCTTACCTTGAGCTTGATCCACAATGTTTACCTGCAGCAAACCATCACTCAATTAATGTCATGATTATCCACCTGATTCGATGATTGACAGCTGTCTCGCCCAATGAGCAACCCGAGAGTGGAACCGGCGGCTGAATGGAAGCGTCTGATTGGCTGACAGGGAGATTCCATTGGAAAAAGCAGTTGGCGGCGCCTCAGAAGATTCTCATTACAGCACGATGAAATGCGTCATCAATAATTCACGTCATATCTGCGCGAAAGAACCGTCTCCTCTTACACCGAGTTCACGATCAAAGATGAGAGCGGCTTGACAGATGTAATGAGACGGTTTCTTTTGTGAATTAAGTGAGACTCGAAGCGATTAGTAACCTTTGAGTGTCGCATGATTCACCTCATTAGCACAAGAATTAGCAGGCGCTTTCTGATAAAACACAGATTAAGGACAAGAGCGGTGTCATTTATACACCTGAACTTCTCAAAGTCGGCAAACTGAAGGCTTCCTACGCAGATTATCTTCTTAAAGCATCTTTGAGGAGTAAAGAACGTGACCTTTTAGATTCAGACAAGGTCGACCACCAAAAAAAAAAAAGGATCGGATGTCAATAAAATGCAACAAATGCTCAAGATGTGTGCATTTTCCCATCATGCTCTTGTCGCTGGAGACTGGCTGGCTTTGGTGTTGTGTAACTATGTTGTGAGCTTCACTAAGAAGCCTGGCCAAGAGCCACGCTCCAGCTTTGTTTGCCATCCTGGTTGGGAAGTGAAACGGTGTCCGCTGGCCTTTCGCTAGCACAATGGCGGCTCGGAGCGCTCAGGACGGGGTAGAGTGACGTCGAGAGGGGGGGCGCTTCGCCACAAAGCAGCCGATTGTTTCAGATCACGAGGGTGATTGTATCTCCAAGACCTGATTTAGCTGCCAATACGGCTACAGGATAATCCATTCAAACTGTTCACATTGACTGGAACAAACGTGGCCTGGAAGTGTTTCCAGAGGTTAAATATCACCCCTTTTTTCCATTTCATTTGGTTTTTAATGCGTCGTGAAGTCATCACAACTAACATGTGTTTCTCAATGCAGTGTACTTCTGAACTGTAGGGTGGCCAAACAGCAAAAAAAATAATAAAATAAATAAATAAAACAGCTCGACAATATATTGGGATATTTGTGGGACACATTTTCCTAATTTAAAATATATTTTGTTTAAATTAAATGCTAAAAATATATATAAATTTTTACAAAAATACATTTTCCAATCTTAAAATGCATTTGGGTAAAAATAAGAAAATTTAATTTAAGTAACTAAAACTTATCAATTTATTTATGCATATATTATATATATATATTTAAATAGCAATAAAGGAAATGTAATTTTTCAAATGTATAATATTTCATTTAAACCCTTGTTTCTGATCTTTAAATACATTTTAGGTAAAAAAGCATAAATATAGGAAATATGTTACTACGACTTCATTTTCATCAAAATATATTTATGTAAATGTGATTTATATGTTGAAAGAGCTGAAGGAAATATATTTTGTAAATGTTACATTTTATTTAAACCTTCAAATGCTAAAATATATTACAAACTGTCCCAAAAAATAGTTTCCAATCATAAAATACATTTTGGTAAATATAATAAATATAGTAAACTAAAGAATATCAAAATACTTTAAAAAATATATTAGCAATTTGTATTTTTGCTGGCCAAAATAAGTTTCAAATGTATGCTAAATAAACAATGCAACTTAAGGATATGTATTTTTCAGTTTTATTTTTTACAAAAAAGCTTCAAATGCTAAAATATATTACATAATGTACAATAAGAGGTGTTTCCAGTCCTTTTGGGTAAATGTTGGAAATATAAGTTACTAAAACTTCAAAATATATGCATGCATTTACATATATTTGTTTATGCTAACAATATATTTCTTGATCAAAAATATGTGCTGCTAAATATTTGTTGTAAACAATGCAGTTTATGGAAATATATCTTTCAAATTTAAGTTTAAACCTTCAAAGGCTAAAATATATTACAAATGTAAAAGAAAATACATTTCTGATAAGAAAATATATTTTGGCTAAATAAAGTTTTTTTAAATAATATTTTGAATAATATAACTAATTTAGATTATGCTAACATTAGCATTATATTTAATGTATTTAAAAATATACATTAGCATTATATTTTTTGTATATTTTGAAATATATCTGTAAACAATAATTTTTAATCAAACGTTTTTCCATTATATGGGGAAACGTCACACTTTTCAATTGAAAAATGAAAGTAATTTCCAAAAATGGGGTCTATATTGATTTCTCATTGAGTTTAACGCTTGGTTTTGGTGTTTCCTGAACAGAGGAGCTCTCTCAAGAAGCCATATTTGTCTTTCTGGTTAACCGATCAGCTCGGCTCGCACAGCGCTGGCCTTACGAGCGTCTCCATGTCTTCAGTCAGGTCCTGAATTACACTCCCATTCTCTCCAGTGAAAGGCCACTCTCATCAATTAGTCGCAAACCATTTGATTTGCCTCTTCGGCTAAATTGAATCATTCGGGTCAACAGTCCTAATCAAATCCTCACGATCCGGCCAAACCACCTCCATCTCCATAGAAAGCACCTAATCCATCAGTAGTGGCCTGCGGCCGGGTGGTTTGCGGAGAGGGAAAGGGAGAATGACGAGGGCAGGACCTGTATTGATAGTCATTAGTCTGAAGCACCTGCACCAGAGGCCTTCACACACACAAAGACGCTTTTGTCACCGAGGATGGGAAGTATTGGGAAAATGTAGTCTCGGGCAAAAAAAGGGACTCCAAGGGTTCTTATCAAACCCAAGCTGTCTTTAAAAGTCCGCGGCACTCGTTCAAACGCTTAAGCAAATGTTGAGCGGCGTCTCTTCGTGTTTTCAGGGAACGCAGAGCTGCTCGTCGAGTTTAAGTAGCCGTGTTTATTACAACAGTTCCTTTCCAAATCAGCTTGGCAGAATTCCTCAGCCGATCCAAGACGGTCAAGAAGGATAGTTTTTCAATGCTTAAACAATCTTAGTCTAAGTTGGGTTTAAATGTGCTTTTTGACATTTTCTCATCAAATCACGTTTAGCAGAAGATAATATCGTCAGTCTTGGATCGTTAAGTGTCACATGCTCTCAGGCACTCGTCCTGCAGTCGATGACCTATGAGGATAGTCAAAGGTTGCAATAGCAAGAAACTGGCTTGTGTATATGATGTTCCTGTGGCTCAGTGGTAGAGCATTGTGTTAGCAGCGCAAAGGTTGTGGGTTCGATTCCCAGGGAACACATGTACTGACAAAAACATGTATAACCTGAATGCACTGTAAGTCGCTTTGGATAAAAGCGTCTGCTAAATGCATAAATGTAAATGTGCAATGTAAATATCTGCCTATTTTGCATTTGTTTAACATTATTTTCGTAACGACGAAAAAGCATTGATAAACACTTTAAACACTTTTTCATTAGTACAACCATATGACACAAAAAATATCTGGCCAAAATATATTAAAAATAATAATAATAGAATGAATGGTGCCTTTATAATTAAAAAAATAATAGAATAAAAAAACACACCCAAGTAACTAAAACTATCAAAATAAAGTAAATGTATTAAAATCTATATTAGCTATATATATTTTTAAATATATTATGTAAAAAACAATGCAGCTTAAGAAAACATATTTTGTTTAAATCATCCAATGCTAAAATATATTTCAAAATGTGCAAGAAAATGCTTTTCTAATCTTAAAATACACTTTTGGGTAAATGCAGAATGTAAAACATTTATATTTAGATTGAAAATGTGATAATTAAAAAACATTTTATATGAACATTAAAATATTATTATAATATATATATATATAATATTATTATATGTTCTGCCATTTTTTGTATATGTACACTTGGGGCAGTGTATTTGTAAGTAATTGTTTAACAATATAAATATATTTAGATTGAGATGAGAAGTCAAAAATTAAGGAAAAAAAAAAGCATTTAATTAAAAAAATATATATATTTAGATTTAAAATTATACATAAAAATACAATTATACTTATACAAATACAATAAAAAAAAATATATTCAAAAAAATTATACAAATATTTTTTAAATATATTCAAAAACATTATATAAATATATTTTTGTATATATTTCATCAATGTTTTGTCTTTTTTTGTTGTTGTATATTTTAATATATTTCCCGTACAGTGGAGACTTAATGTTTTTCCATGTTAAATGTAATCCCATACAGTCACAGGTGTAAAAGACTGCTGATTTTATCTTTACCTAATTTAATTTGGGTCATATTGTACAATCTGACGATTGCAGCAATCATAATCATAGTCATTATTTTCACCACAACACATTTGAGAGTGCACACCAAACATTTAGCTGATATCTTCCAGTTGATCAGTCAATCATTTTCACTCAGTCGTTTAAAACAGTTTGTGTCATGTCACTGTTTTACAGAAAACCGAGGCGTGGGAGCAGGAAAAGACGCGTGCGGATATGGAGGAGTACGAGTGGGAAGACAGTCCATCCCAAAAGAGCGTTCTGGACACTCTCCTGCGCATGCGACCGCTTGGAGCGAAGGATGAGGTGGAGGAGGGAACCAGGGAGGAGCTGCTGGGGCAGCCGGCGGTGCAGGAGTACAGAGACTCGATGCTCAGGCTGAAGAACGAGGGAGAGACCGAGGAAAATCTACACAAGTATAAAGAGGCGGTGAAGAAGCTCTTTAATATCTGAGGAATTTACCTGTGAGCTCCGTTATAGGGAATATACATGTATAATTTCATATTAAAATGTGTTTGGGGAAGTTAAAGCAGTAAGGTGACTTTTTTCCACCAATGAGCCATGCATTGGTTTTCTTATCTTGATGTGGTTTTCAAATTATATGCAAAATTCTACTATAATTTATGAAAAATAAATTAATAGCTATTAATGAGCAACGCTAACCAATTTCTGCTTTGTTGTTTTTTTATTTTTTTTATGAAAAACTAAAAGCAGTATTAATTCAGTCTGAATTGTGAGATAAAAGGTCACAATTACTTTTTTGTGGCGGGAAGAAAAAGTCATTCTGATTCTGAGATGTAAGCTTAAAAATTGTGAGTAAAGTCAAATTTTTAAGTGCATCTCACAATTCTTTGTTTATCATAATTTTGAGGGGACAATAAAAGAAGAGACTTTTTCATTCTATTGCAGAATCAGGCTTCCATAGTTATTAGATTAAATTATGGGACAAAACTTCTATAGGGGGAAGCCTGTTGCTTTGGTTTGCATTTCACAAGACCGATTGCAATGCTGCAAATGAAAATTGAGATATTCTGCATTAAGTTCTCTTTTATTTCATGAAAAAATTAAATAATGCAGGTTTGAATGAGACTCGGGTGAGTCAACAATTACCAATTGTCTCGAAACAATTCCCCCTAGAACATTAAACAGCAACTCCCCACACTCAGACCCACACAAAACATTCCCTCGATGGTGCATCAGGTGTCATTACTGCACCCCACTGAAAGGACGCTTTGAGCCAAGTAAAAATACCTCAGCACTCCATTAGTTCCTGCTCGGAGCGGTCTCTTCTGGGAACGCAGAAACCGAACTCCTCCGCGAGAGCTTCCGGGCCGCTTCCATTTGGACATGGAAAGTGGCGGCAGTCTTGCGCATCTTAAAGCACTTAGCAACCAACTGCCTTGTGGAACAAAACTGTCAGGTGTTCTCGACTGGATGAGTGTTTTCACTCGACTGTATCCGAAAATAAGACTTTAAAAGGTGTAATTAAAATATAAACTGTGTATAAATATAAATCAGTTTAATGACATTCTAAAGGCTTTACATGCACAAAACTGTCCAAGAAATAATACTTCCATAAAATACATGCTTTCATCATGCATTCACTTTATAAAACAAGATCTTGGTTGAAAATTCACAAACTCTGATCCAAAACCTAGTGTAGCCTCCTTATGCAGCATTTAAAGGGGTCATCGGATGCCCATTTTGCACAAGTTGATATCATTCTTTAGGGTCTTAATTAAAAGTCTATAACATACTGTCTCAATGGTAGTGTGAAAAACACCTTTTAAACCGGTCAAAATCAGCTCTGTTTTTAGCAAGCTATTATAGTCCATGTCCCTTTAAATGCTAATGAGCTCTGCTGACCCCGCCCCTCTCTTGCGTGGGGTGATGAGCAGTACTGTTTACTTTAGCCACGAAACTTGCTAACTAGTACATTATTAGGAAAGGCGATTTGCAAAGATTCATAAAAACCCTTTGCGCTCACTTCTTCTGTAGATGAAGCTGGATCACGAATGATTTGGGTGAACCTTGCACTCACTTCTTTCTGTAGATGAAGCTGGATCACGAATGATTTCCCGTCCCACTCCCACAAAAAAAAATCCTGTCCCGTTCCACTCCGGAAGAACTCCCATTCCCTCCCGCTCCCGTGTTTTTTGGCTGAAATCTGAGTTACAGTATTTACAGATCACAGCGTGCCCACCTTAGTTGAATAAAAACCCAAATCGAAAGCCAGCTTATTCACATCATTGCACACATTAAATTTCATGTAAATCATTTCATTCACTTCGAATGATATTTAAAGTAATCAAGTTTCGAAGTTTCTCCAAGTTCACAGAGACCTAAAGCGTCTTCAGCGACTCAGATGTCGGGAGTAAAGTGACGACTGCTAGCGCACATTTCTCTATTCATATTGAGGGCCATTAAATACTACATCATATTTGAGGTCGATGAATGATAGGTGATCATGTTACAAAACGCCGTTCAATCGCTTAAAGCGCAACGTTTCATTGTTATTTGAGACATAAAGAGACAGGGCAACTTTTCAGAATTAAATATCGAACAGTTTATAGTTTATTTATATAAAAGGTATATTTTGGTATCATTATTACTATTACCGGTTCCGCCCACTCCCGCTGACATTGTTTTGTTTCCATGATTCATGTCACAATCACATGATCCCGCGATTATTCCCGTATCCCGAAAAAATGTCAGCCTCTAGTGGACAGCTCTCGGGACAGGTAAAACGGTCTTTTCAACGGTCTTTTCAATCAACCTCTCAGAACAGCCTGATTTGAGAAAGGGGATTTTTTTTTAAAAACTGGGTGGATTTTTATCATTATAGGATGGATGTGTACACACACTACAACACACATTTATGTTCAAACAACTTGAAAAGTGAATTTTCAGAACACTGATTTGAGAACCCCTTTAAATGCAAAATCTTCATTATAGGATGGATGTGTCCCATTTCCATGTATTTTTTTTCAAATTTCCAGAATGCATTGCAACAACCTAAGTGAAAACAAACAAAATATCACTTATTTTTACATTCATTTTAATCAATTTAATAGCAAATATATCGTTTGAAATATAGTTAAATCCAACTTAAATGGACTGTTTACCCCATAGTTTTAGAGCATTAGCTCAGCATACAACACCTAACTCTGCCCATGTAGAGCGTTCCAAATCAATCACTTATGAGGTTCCATCTCGCATGCTGACTTAGAAAGCAGTTGGAAGAATAAATTAAGGCAGTTTACTAGGTTTTGAAACACTAAAATCAATCTTCAGAATTGTTTAACTTTTATCTTTTACATAAATGCTCATGGTGACGTTTTGAAGTCCTCTGGTGAATCCTCAAATTGCTACGAAGTACTAAAGTTCATTTTTTATAGTCCATGGATGGCACTGAATGGGAAGCTTAGGGTAAGATGTTTAGGTTTGACTATATACAACGAGTCATAAAAAGTGAACAACCACATCAGGTGGTTTTGAAAGCGAGTCTTTAGCACATACACCTTCAGTTTGAATTAAACCATATTAAATGTTAGCAGCATCTACAAAACATGATCATCTGATTATGAATGGGTTCTCCAAATCTGGGCCTGGAGTGCCACTGTACTCTCCAACCTCTATTAAACTCACCATCTTGTAATTTTATTGTAGACCTTGATTAGCTTGTTCAGGTGTGTTTGATTAGGGTTGGAGCTAAACTCTGCAGGACATTTGGCCCCCAGGGGCCGACTGCACCAGCTGTGCATAAGTTCAAACTTAGCCTAGTGACTAGGAGTAACGGCTGGAATAAAACGGCAGATTGACTGAATTGCATCAATAAGCTCATGTATAACCTGATAGACTTCAATCCGTAGACTAAATTATATAATAATTTTAAGAGAAAACATTGTTAAATTACATTTGACAAAAGACAAAATTAGTTAGGATAAACTGGCATTTCAACAACTTATGCTTACATAATGTGAAGGCTGCTACTGGATTACTGAAGGTAAATATCATGTTATACGGCTGTGCATTACTTTGTGGAGAGGTTACGGTCTACTTACTACATTCTGCCTTAAGAACAAATTGTGCAACCGAATAAAGTAGAGTTACAAACTAGCTATAGCTAAGCCTCTAGTGTGGACTTTGTTCCAATGTAAGTAAAAACTTACGAACGGCTGGTGCAACCCTACACAGTGCCAGATGTGAAGAACCCCGCTTTACGAACTTTCTCTTACGATGACGTATTTGATGAGTCTCATTGATCCTCTCTTGCACCTCAGATTTGTCCTGTACCTGCCCTTCCGACGCCTCCGGCCTCTCCAGCTCAGAGCCACAAACACCGAACAACAGCAGCAGAACGTGATGGTAGCACAGGTCGCTAAAGCCACCAGTACAGTGTTGGCCGCCAAATGCCACACTGACATCAAGCTTCCATCCCCACCGGGTTGAATTGCATCACCTGAAGTGATGTTCCGGCTGATGTAAACCTTCGTGTCGTTGGGGTACGGTTGACTGCTAGTTGGGGCAGTTAGAGAAGAACTCAAACTACGGGTGGTTGCGGAGTTGCCCATTCGAGTGTGTGTGAAACTTAGGGTCAGGTGTCTGGGGGTTGTAGGATTTGTGGTGGTTAAGATCTGTAAGGTTCGTGTGTCACTGTTAGTTGTCTCTTTTGTTTGGGATAAAGTAGCAGTTTGGGTTGGGGTTTGTAAAGGAACGTCTGTAGAAGTTAAGGGGTCTGTGGTTGTCCACTTTGACGTAGTAGTCGTCTGTTGGGGATTTGGCGTAGAACCCATTTTAGTCTCTGATGTGCTTTGAGCAGTTTTAGCTTGTATCGTTTCATATGCAGCTGTAATTTGGGTCGATGTTTGTAAGGGAACATTTGCAGAAATTAAGGTTTTCGTGGTAGTTGATGCTTCAGATTGTAAAGGTGCATAAGTCTGGGCGGTAACGGTCTCAAAAACAGTTGTTTGCGCTGAAGTTTTTGGATACTCTTCCAACTTGGACTTATAAAGTGAAGTAGCTTGCTCTGTAGCTTGGGTTAAGGTTTGTTGGGTACTTGTCAAGACCTTGGTAAAAGATTGCATAGACTTTTAGAGTCTGTTTAGTTGAATGCCAGAAGTTGTGTAGGTGTCAGTTGAAGTTTGTAATCCCAAATGCTGTAGGATGGTTGAGGAACTTGAAGATTGCACAGTTTCTTAAGCCGTCGCCAGAAAGTTTGTGCTCAGGATGGTTGAGGAACTTGAGTTGAGTTTGCATCCCAAATGCTGTAGGATGGTTGAGGAACTTGAAGATTGCACAGTGTCTTGAGAAGCCGTCGCCAGAGAGTTTGTAGTCTGTAGAGTTGAAGTTTGTAATCCCAAATGCTGTAGGATGGTTGAGGAACTTGAAGATTGCACAGTTCTTGAGAAGCCGTCGCCAGAGAGTTTGTAGTCTGTAGAGTTGAAGTTTGTAATCCCAAATGCTGTAGGATGGTTGAGGAACTTGAAGATTGCACAGTTTCTTGGGAACAGAGAGTTTGTGTCTGTAGAGTTGAAGTTTGTAATCCCAAACTGCAGGATGGTTGAGGAACTTGCACAGTGTCTTGAGAAGCCGTCGCCAGAGAGTCATAGTCTTTAGAGTTGAAGTTAAGAGTTTGTAGTCCCAAATGCTGCAGGATGGTTGAGGAACTTGAAGATTGCACAGTTTCTTGGGAAGCCGTCGCCAGAGAGTTTGTACTCTGTAGAGTTGAAGTTTGTAATCCCAAATGCTGTAGGATGGTTGAGGAACTTGAAGATTGCACAGTGTCTTGAGAAGCCGTCGCCAGAGAGTTTGTACTCTGTATAGCTGTAGTTTTTAGTCCTAAAGTAGGTTGGGTAGTTGAGGAACTTAGAGCTTTGTTAAATGAGGAGGAGGTCAAAGTAGAGTCGAAGTAGTCAGTTGTAGAGCTTGGGTGGGCTGTGGTTATATAAACAGGTGGGGGGTTTGGGATTCTTTGGTTTAAAGTATCAGTTGTTGTATCAGGTTCACCCATCGGAGAGGCGGTCGTATAATGCAGGTTTGTCGATGCCCGCTGTGAAGTAGAAGTCGTCTGTTGGGGATTGAGTGTAGAGTCCATTTTAGGCTCTGATGTAGTTGATATAACGTCTTCTGGTGTGCTTTGAGCAGTTGTAGCCTGTATTGTAGTACAGCGAGGGAGGGCATGTTGTACATGATGCGCAGTAGGAACAGCGCCAGTGGTTTGTTGGGGGGTTGTGGGTTTTTTCGTGCTAGTGGAGGCAGGAGTGATGGAACGGATGGGCGGGTTGGGTGGATAGTTAAACTGACGCTTGTCAGAGGTCAGCGGCTCTGAAACATTGAGCCGTGAGGAGGACATATGAGGCAGCACACGCACGTTGGTGGTGAAGTATTTCCCGAACACCAACAGGTCAGGATCCACACCTGAGCGACAAATATCTCAATCAGATCATTTATAAACAAGCTTATCCTAATAAAAAAAAATGTAGACTGAGGGAATGTTCAAAATACTGAAATGCACTCAGTAATTCGGTCCTAGCTTCAAATTATGTATAAATGTCTTGCATGGATAAGGAATTGTGTTTTTTATATATATTGAAAGCTTTTAATGTAGGCATGCAAGCGTCATTAAAAGAAAAGGAAAGATCATCGTGGTTTTATATTTCCTCAGACCAAAGTAGATTTCGGTGTGCAGTTTCTCACCTTTGGTGACATTATAGAGGATGACATTTCCTCTGTGGTGAGGAATGCAGCTCTCAAGGTTCGGACATTGAAGATGAAAGCAGTTCACGCTGTCCTGAGTGGTGTTGAAATGAAACACAGCCAGGTTGCAGGCGACTGTATATGCAATTCATAAGTTAAAGTCCATTAACAAAATTAAAGATTGTGAAGTATACTTAAAAATATAGGTGTATGCATTTCCATTATACAATCAGTTTAGTTAATAAACATTTGTTCACAGTTTTATTTTTAAGTCAAAATGATAAAGGTAATTATAACATACCTATACATAACATAACATAATACATATGTATGTATTATAACAGACATATAATTATATAACAATAATTTAGAATACACGTGTATTTTTCCATGCATATATTTAATCAATAATTTAGTTAAGAAACAAATTCCTCAAAAATGTCAATAAAGCTATGATACAATTTTCCATTGCAATAATTACATAAAGCATTTTACCTCTATAACTTATGCTTATGAATATTGTTGACTCTTATGACAAATTGCATGTGATGTTCTTCATTTGGAAGTTGCTAAAAGCATCTTCTAAATTAGTAAATGTAAATATTAGAGTATCTGTATAATTTTATATTTTCTCAAGCTAAACATTTCACAAAAATACATTTGTTTTAACAGTAAAACAATAGACGTGATGAAGACAATAAACTGAAGACAAAATGCATTTTAGACACACTTCGTTGCTAAATAACAAATGAACGTGATTGCATATTAACCTTTCTATTCATAACCATCACTGTTCTTCATTTTTGATCTCTCACTGTGTTTGAATCAGCTGGTGGTTTGGGGATTTTTAGTGGATATATGAAATCAGTTCTCCTCAGGTTCATCACATTAACTATCAGCATGTTAAACTGAACTAACCATACCACAATTATGCATCGTTTTCAAAATCAGTCTAATGTTTTTGTGAAATGTTTTGCTTGTAAAGTGTGCTTACTGTCTTTCTTTCAAATAAATGGCACTTGGTTTGATGTTTTGTTATCTACTGCAATGGCATTCAGACTCTTTTTAGTTTTAGGTGCTACTTTAGATAGTCAATTCTTGATTGTAAAGCATAGACTCACAGTTGCGCGTTAGGCAGCAGGCTCTGCTGCATTTCACCGCAGACTCCTCCTGATAAAGCTTCAGGATGTGTGCTCCTCTGCGCTGAGATTCCTCTATGTCCACATACAGTCCTGGATACCTGCGGATCCAGCAGCTCTTATAGTAAGATGTCGGAGAGCAGCTGGAGTCCGAAGAGCAGATCAAACCCAGAATACACAGCAAACTCCACGCGACGGTCATGGCGCGAGTCGGTCGTCCTATCCGCGAGGCTGGAAGGTTAAGTCATGTTGTTTTAAAGCGCTCGAGGTGAGCGGAACCTGCGCAGGTAACAGGTGTGTGTGGTGATGAAGAACGCGCGTGAGGCGAGCGAGAGCACATCCTTTATTCCGTCCTCCACGTTCATTCATTTGGGCTATTCATTCACAAATAAATAAATAACTATAACTGCTCCAATGGCGATTTTCCGAACACATTTGCCGTTCATTTAGTTCTTCTCTTTTCACAATAACTAAAACATAATACAAAAAACAATTAAATGCTATAAAACATGTAGCCTACAATATTTCGTTCTATTAAAGGGATAGTTCACCCAAAAATGAAAATTCTGTCATTAATTACTCACCCTCATGTTGTTCCAAACCTGTCATCTTAACACAAATTAAGATATTTGTGATGAAATCTAGCCTACAAGGGTCCACAAGTTCCAGAAAGGTAGCAAGAACATTATTAAAACAGTCCACGTGTCATCCGTGGTTCAATCGTAATTTTTTGAAGCTATAAGAATATTTGTTATGCACAAAGAAAACAAAAATAACAACTTTGTTCAACAATTCTTCTCCTACGTCACCCAAGTGCCATTTTGGAGATTTCATGTCCTTGTATTTTTAATGTATGCTATTGACAGAGCACTGAATAAAATTAAGATTGAACCTCTGATGGACTATTTCGTCTTCTTAACCTTTCTGAGCCTTTGTTCGTGAAGATTTCTCTTTCACCCAAGTTGTGTTCTAAGATTCATCTTCGAGACAGAACACTTTAAGAAGTATTAATTAAGACTATGTAGGTTAATTTGATGAAAGTTTCCCTAAGATTTGAGTATTCAAAGTTTCTAAAGAGTTTTCTGAATCAGTCATGTTCGGTTCACTGAACGTTTCTGATCGCTTTTCAGACGACATATCGACAAAATAAAAGTCCTGTCATTACTTAGCAGTTAATGAAGTAATGGGGTTTAATAGGTCTTGCTATATTATAAAGTCACCGCTAAAGAGAGTTGTTTGACACGCAGAGTATATTCAAAATATAGGGCGAAGTCAGCTAAAATGGGCCACATTTTGGTGAATGACTTATATACCATCAAAAAAGCTGTGAGATAATGATATTTTTATAAATTAGCATGGGTCTCTCACACACACACACACACACACACACACACACACACACACACACATATTGTCTTTAATGTGCCATAGCAACAACACCATACATGTATGTCATTAAATAGAACGTTGAATGAATATTTCACTAAACAATGCAATTAAAAATGAACTGATCATGTTGTATAGGTGTGTGTTTCTGTGCATGTATGTGTTCGCTTGTCAAATATTCGTCAAGCATTTTGTTAAAGATTAGAACATCTTTGACAAAAATAATAATAATAAAATAAAACACACAAAACTCTTTAACAGTTGTTAAATAATTGTTGCCATTGTTGCAATAAAGACAGATTTTGTTGTATGTGCATATAAATAATCTATATATCATTATCTTTTTACAATTTCTGTGTTAAATGAGTGACCCTGTTTCACAAAATCAAATTTTCTTTTTAAAATTAAACTTTTTTTGAAAGAGCATGTCAAAACATTGTTCATAAACCTTATCTTTGTTGGTAAGCTTACTTATAACTGCTTTAGTACCCTTATTAGTGATGAATGAGTTAGTCTCACTTACCTTACAATTTCTCTGACAAGCTTCATGTAACACTCTGCCCTGCCCACCTTAAAAACTCAGACCAAAAAAATGATTTGTTATATTTGTTTTTATATGTCAACAAGTGTTGAAGCAACAATGCAAGATCAGTTATTGTGATTGTCTGTACAAATATAAAGAGATATGATGCTAACTGTAATGAGAGGGGTCAGGGACGTTGAGATCCAGATGCAGCTTTATCAAACAAGACGAGGTCAGACAGGCAAAGTTTAGTCAACAGTAACTAGAGTAACGTAGGCAAGGCTGGTACATAGGCAGGGACAATGCAAAGGTCGGGGCAGGCGGCAGACAGAGAGAAAATCCAAAAGGAAGGCAGGGTCAAAGAGGCAGGCAGCAAACGGTCAGATGAGAATAAACAGTCCAGGTAGTCAACAGGATAAACACACAGAGAAACCGCTCAGAGATCTAGATAGTGGCAAAACAATACTCGGCAATGAGAGAGAGGAAGTCCAAGGCTTATATAGAGTGTGTGATCAGTGCAATCAGTGCAATGAGTGATCAGTGCGATCAGCTGTGTGACGTCAGTGCAATGGGTTATGGGAAATGTAGTCCGTGGGTGACGTGCAGTAGTAGTGTGGTGCAAGCGTCAATGTGTTGGAAGGGCAACCAGATTCGTGACACTAACCTTATTTGGCCCAGCATAGCCCATCTTAGCTGACTTCACCCTAGCCAGGCCTTGAGTGATTTTGTGTTCATGAAACACAATAGCTATTAGGCATACATTTAGAAAATACATATGATTTGTTTAATTTTGTACAATTAAGACTTTTGTTTTCTCTGAACATTCTAAACGCTGTTTTTAAAGTGTTTTCTTGGTTATGTGAACGTTCAGAACATTCCATTTTGTATATTTGGAATGTTACTTTTGAAGTTGTCCGAACGTTCTGAAACAAGAAGAAACATTTTTTTAAGTTAGACGAACTAACATTTAAACAGCTAAAATGTTTCAGGAAAAAAAAACATTGCATGAAGGACATATTGTGCTAAGTTCTGAGAACATTAGAACGCCAGATAACTAAACATGCTGGTATTGATACTGAAGGAACGTTTGTTCATAACCTTGCCCTGAACATTATCCAAAGCTCCAAGAACGTTCCCAGTCAGCTGAGATCACAACGAATGTGAGTGTTTTGTCCTGAAGATCAAACCTCAAGACTGAACCTACAGAAATTCCTTTCAAAAAGCTGAGCACCCCTGAAAGTCACTCTTGCTATAAATCAAACAATGATTTTATATTTCCCAATACATCTTACATCATTTCAAGATTTGCTCAATAGTGTGCCAGCTTGGAGACTTGCCCTGTGGAGCACCAATGGCTCTTTGTTCCTCAGATGAGAAGTGTTTGGTTGATTCTGGAGAAACCGGAGAGGATTATTCTAACTGAATCACAGGAGCTGATACAATGTTCCCCGTCTGTTTGTGTGTTACAGCTGCAAGTTTGCCAAACGAGACTTGGATCAAGTAGCCGAGTAGCTTTCACGCTCCATTATCCAAAATACATCAGATCTATGAATGCAAGCACTGGCTGGAGAGTGAACGCTGAGGGCCAAGGTGGAGTTGTTGCGCCGGGGTCAGTGTGGAGTTTGCCAGGTCAGGCCGAGCGTTCGCACTGAGAAGAAGGCCTATCCAACCCAAGGGAGCGGGTCAAGTTTAAGAGCAATGACGTAGTTTGACAGAAACATTGGCTGTGTGTACTAAAAAGGCTTCAGTAGTGCCATTAGTGCCATTATTAAGAACACTGATACCTTCATTCTGACATCTTCATGTGCATTAGGTTAGAATCCAGTCAGGAGCCTGGAGTTAAGATCATGTAGTAAATGAAGCAATATCATTATCGTTAAGTGTCAGAATGCTAATATTTTCACAGTGTCAGTACAGTGTTATATGTTAATGAATAATATGATTATATTAGGCTGTGAAGTGACATTGTGTGGCGTGCAGTAGCGAGGTTTCCACCACTAGATGACGCAGGAGTCTCTTCAAACTCACGCTGATTGGCTGATGACTCCTAAACCTGAGCTGTGACGTCAAACACAGCAGACAGGACAAATACAACTTTAATTTGATTTATTTATTTGAAATCATTATTTTCCCTTTATTTAATTTTAAGTGTTTTTTTGTTGTTGTCTGTTCAAATGTTATGTGGATCTGTATTTTGTACTGTTTTGTATGTTATTGATTTCAACAATTAAAAAACTGTATTTATGTAGCATGCAAAAATAATAATAGGGTAGTTCGTTCATTACTCCGCCAGCTGGGACTGTTTATTGGAATAGTGCAGTGGGTAACATCTGCTGGAACATAGTGTGGATGCGTCCTCATACTTATTTACTAACTAACAAAGTAAAAATCATTCATAGTTTCTATCCTGCAAAGCACTAGCCTATTTCCTCCAGCTGCTCTTGTTGTGATGCTCTGCTGTCCATCTCTTCTGGAACGTTTACAAAGACATTTGGACGAGATGTTTTAAGTTTCATTAGGAGTTAACATTCATAATGAATGTATTGGGTTTTATGGAGCATGAACGATCTCAAAGGAAACAGTTTTATGTAGTGAGTTTGCTTCTTGCTAAATTTGACACCCACAGATGCAAATATTCATACTCCAGACCTCTCTGATTAGTTTTTATAAACACATCTGAGCAATACCTTTCATTGATCCAGTTGTCTAAGAACCGAAACGCTTTAAAGCGTGTCTGTCTGTAACTCTTCTCCTAGCTTTAATGATATGTAAGTCTCAACTGTATTGTTTCAGTTTGTAATGTATTAAACACCCCCCGTTTTTTTTCTATATTTTTATTTGTTTCTACTTTATTTTTATTTACTATGTTTATAATTTTTTTGTTGATGGTTGTATTATTTTATGTGTACTGTTCTTGATTTTCTAGCATTGAAAACGTATGTAGGATAGAAATCATTAAGTTAATCATGAATATTTTTTGTTTGAATATTATTTCTGTCTTCCATCCTTTAGTTGAATCATTTATTTGATCATCTAAACTGGAAAAAGAGGTAGTGTTGATTTGATTTTGGCTTTGGTGGACATAACGGCAGACAACACCCACTTAATCATTTGACAAAATTATTACTAGTTTTAATAGTCGCTGGATATTGGTAGAGACATGTTTATGCTTTTAAATCATAACAAGCGATGCCCGACTTTGGAAACTATAGTTCTCTCCTTAAATATGAGCGGTCAAGCATCAGATTAATGAGTTAACACAAATTTCACAAAAAGCTTATGGACATGATTATATGATCTTTGTCACTCTTCTGAGGAAGATTGTTCACTTGTTTTGACAGTGTTACAGAGACACAGAGACTTTTCTTTCTGTTTTGATTGTTTGACTACTCAAAAGAGAATATAGGAAAATATCATTCATTTGTAAAAAATGTAAATAAAATTGATGCTTCATTTAAAAACATGGCTATTTTGAATATGTCTGTTAATGAACTTGCTAAAATCTTTGGACTTTAAGAACTACAACTAACTGTGTTCCTAATAGAACTAGAAATGAAAGCAAATTAATATGAGCTCCAGAAGAAATCAGTTTAAAGGGATAACACACGCTCTTTATTCCAAATATCAAACTGTTTCTGACCGGCCTGATTCTGCGGTCAGGTAAAATACAGCGTTACATGTCTGTTTTTACAAGCCCTTGTTGTGGAGAAACCCAGAATCTTCCGGCTTCCTCAGATCAGTACAGCGTTTCTTTCACGTTTAAGTGTAACGTTCCACATTCAAGAATACGGCTGATAAATACAATGTAGCAAATCTACGCAAAAACACATCACTTAAACATTCTGGTCATTTGGCGTTCACGTTTGTCCTGATAAATGAAGAAAAACTACTGCTTGTCCACTTCTGGTTTGTAAAAAAAATATGTGACCATAGTAACAAACACTACTAATACAAACACTTAGGGGCTAAAATGAGATGAAATGAAGAAAAACCAAAGAACTTTCTCATGCATTTGGTTCTCATTATACAAAAGAATAAATCCAAATGTCATGACATTCAGATTCCGGCAGATTCTCTGCTTGTGCCTCGGAGGAGTCCTGTGCCCGGCGTGTCCGCGCGACCCCTTCAGGAGTCCAGGAGGAGGATCATTAAGACGAGATGTTAGCTCGCTCGCTCTCAGTCTTTCACTAGTCTGTAGATGTGATGCTGGGCTCCGTGCTCGCTGGTGGACACTTCAAACACGTACGCGATGCATAGCAAGGTCTCTAGAGTGTCTCTGTTGGTCACCACCTACAACACAGACACAGCGTTTAGTCGACGAACAGCACTTCATGCTACGCTTCTCTCAAGAGTCTCAAATCAGAGGGAGCTTTTCATTTTGATAAAGCTTTATCAAGACAAACAATGTATTAGTTATTTTCTTAGTAATAACTTTGAACGGATGAATCCATGAACTGCTGAAATAAAACACGAGAATGTGTTCAAAATTGGGTTGATTTTGATTTAACACAATTCACAAAAAAAATTGACAGCAAATGTGGTTTATGAAGCATATCTGACCCAGGGTCAGATTCTATCTATCTATCTGTCTGTCCGCCTATCCATCTGTCCGTCTGTCTGTCCGTCCGTCTGTCGTCTATCTGTCTGTCTGTCTGTCTGTCTGTCTGTCTGTCTGTCCGTCTGTCCATCTGTTTGTCCGTCTATCCGTCTGTCTGTCCGACTATCCGTCTGTCCTGGTCTAGTCCATCTGTTCTGTCCTGTCTGTCTGTCCATCTGTCTGTCTGTCTGTCCGTATCCGGCTTCCGTCTGTCTGTCCGACTATCCGTCTGTCTGTCTATCCGTCTGTCTGTCTAGTCTGTCTGTCTGTCCGTCTGTCTGTCCTATCCGTCTGTCCGTCTGTCTGGTCCTGTCTATCCGTCTGTCTGTCTGTCTGTCTATTCCGTCTGTCTGTCCTGTCTATCCGTCTGTCCTCTGTCTGTTCCGTCTATTCCGTCTGTCTGTCCGTCTATCCGTATCTCTTCTGTCTGTTTGTCTATCCGTCTGTCTGTCTGTCTATCTACTGTCTGTCTAAGAAACATCTGATCCGTCTGTCTGTCTGTCCTATCCGTCTGTCTGTCTGTCTGTCTGTCTGTCCGTCTGTCTGTCCGTCTATCCGTCTGTCTGTCTATCCGTCTGTCTGTCTGTCCGTCTATCCGTCTGTCTGTCTGTCTATCCGTCTGTCTGTCTGTCTGTCTGTCCATCTGTCCTCTGTCTGTCTATCCCGTCTGTCTGACTGTCTCCGTCTGTCTGTCTGTCTATCGTCTGTCTGTCTGTCTATCGCGTCTGTCTGTCTGTCTGTCTATCTGTCTGTCTGTCTGTCTGTCTGTCTGTCTGTCTATTCATCTGTCTGTCTGTCTGTCTGTCGTCTGTCTATCCGTCTGTCTGTCTGTCTTGTCTGTCTGTCTGTTGTTGTCTGTCTGTCTATCTGTCTGTCTGTCTGTCTGTCTGTCTGTCTGTCTGTCTGTCTATCGTCTGTCTATGTTCTGTCTGTCTGTCTGTCTGTCTCTCTGTCTGTCTGTCTGTCTATCGTCTGTCTGTCTATCGTCTGTCTGTCTGTCTGTCTATCTGTCTGTCTGTCTGTCTGTCTGTCTGTCTGTCTATCCGTCTGTCTGTCTGTCTATCTATCTATCGTATTATTGTACATTACAGTGTTTGACAACTGTTAACTCACTTTAAACAGTAATATACATACGGTACATTTTTTGTACATAATATTAATTTTATTTCACACTTTACATGTATCTATCTATGTAGTGCATTCATATATTATATATTATATCCTATATACTTTCTATAATTTCAAGGTGAACTACATGAATATGATGTATGTAAAGTGGTGTTGTGTTCTGCGTCACTGTCAGTCATGTGGACTCAATCGGGTCATTGAGCGTGTGTTTGTGTCGGGTGAGAGGCTCATTGTTTCGGCTGCGTCCCACACACTGGAGCTGTTGTCACGAACACATTGGCACCGTGGTCTTGAGTCTGTAATGACGGCTGAAGTTAAACTGAGTTAACTCACACTCACTGCTGAGCTGCAGGAATCTCGAGATCCAAAAACACTGCTTTGTCTGGGACTCTTATAGATATTTAACTAAAAATCTGTTTGGAGTTTTAGTTTTACTCTAAACTGAATTTATCATAATTGCTGTCAAAATACTACAGTTACCGCATTTATCGTTTTTAGTGTGAAATCATAAATTAATGTGATCTCATTATGTTTTCTGACTTTTTCTGTTTAATATATTTTTTGATAACAGGGATTGATAATACCAAGTTAACCGTTTTATTTTAGTACAAAATAACTGTAGAGTTGGTGATATAAAATATTAAAAAGTATTTAAATAATTTGAATGATTTTGAATACTTTTCTAACAAACTGTACAATAGTATTTAATCATATATATATATATATATATATATAAAAATATTACAAGATTAAAAGTAGGAATATTCTGAAAAAAAGTCACAATTACGAGAATAAACTCGTAGCAATATGAGAATAAACTAAATATTTTGAGAATAAAGTCAAAATATTTCTGGAATAAAATTGAAAAATCACGAGAATAACGTTGAAACCTTACTATTTAAAATAATGTAATAATACTGCTTTTTGAACTGATTGACTGAAAACTATTAAACGTACTATGTCTACACTTGATTTCAACAGCAGTTGTGTTCGTGTATAACCAGTGGTAACTAGCTGTAGTTAGTGCAGTAGTAGTAGAGTGTGTAGTGTATAACCAGTGGTAACTAGCTGTAGTTAGTGCAGTGGTAGAGTGTGTAGTGTATAACAGTGGTAAAGCTGTAGTTAGTGCAGTAGTAGTAGAGGTGTAGTGTATAACCAGTGGTAACTAGCTGTAGTTAGTGCAGTAGTAGTAGAGTGTGTAGTGTATAACCAGTGGTAACTAGCTGTAGTTAGTGCAGTAGTAGTAGAGTGTGTAGTTATAACCAGTGGTAACTAGCTGTAGTTAGTGCAGTAGTAGTAGAGTGTGTAGTTTATAACCAGTGGTAACTAGCTGTAGTTAGTGCAGTAGTAGTAGAGTGTGTGTAGTTTATAACCAGTGGTAACTAGCTGTAGTTAGTGCAGTAGTAGTAGAGTGTGTAGTTTATAACCAGTGGTAACTAGCTGTAGTTAGTGCAGTAGTAGTAGAGTGTGTAGTGTATAACCAGTGGTAACTAGCTGTAGTTAGTGCAGTAGTAGTAGAGTGTGTAGTGTATAACCAGTGGTAACTAGCTGTAGTTAGTGCAGTAGTAGTAGAGTGTGTAGTTTATAACCAGTGGTAACTAGCTGTAGTTAGTGCAGTAGTAGTAGAGTGTGTAGTTTTAACGTGGTAACTAGTGTAGTTAGTGCAGTAGTAGTAGAGTGTGTAGTGTATAACCAGTGGTAACTAGCTGTAGTTAGTGCAGTAGTAGTAGTGTGTGTAGTGTATAACCAGTGGTAACTAGCTGTAGTTAGTGCAGTAGTAGTAGTGTGTAGTGTATAACCAGTGGTAACTAGCTGTAGTTAGTGCAGTAGTAGTAGAGTGTGTAGTTTATAACCAGTGGTAACTAGCTGTAGTTAGTGCAGTAGTAGTAGAGTGTGTAGTGTATAACCAGTGGTAACTAGCTGTAGTTAGTGCAGTAGTAGTAGAGTGTGTAGTGTATAACCAGTGGTAACTAGCTGTAGTTAGTGCAGTAGTAGTAGATTGTTGTAGTGTATAACGTGGTTAACTAGCTGTAGTTAGTGCAGTAGTAGTAGAGTGTGTAGTGTATAACCAGTGGTAACTAGCTGTAGTTAGTGCAGTAGTAGTAGAGTGTGTAGTGTATAACCAGTGGTAACTAGCTGTAGTTAGTGCAGTAGTAGTAGAGTGTGCAGTGTTAACCAGTGGTAACTAGTTGTAGTTAGTGCAGTAGTAGTAGAGTGTGAGTGTATAACCAGTGGTAACTAGCTGTAGTTAGTGCAGTAGTAGTAGAGTGTGTAGTGTATAACCAGTGGTAACTAGCTGTAGTTAGTGCAGTAGTAGTAGAGTGTGTTTCACTGCTAGAACTGATGTTACCTGCAGAATGGTGAAGTTTTCAAGCACGCTGTTCATCATGTATTTCTCTGGTAGATGTTTGAGTTTGTGGATGAAGTTGATCATGTATTCACACAGCGGGGATCGATGGATCCTGAAGACGTATCTGCCGTTCTCAAAGCGTGCGTACTCCGTCTGAACGACACACAGGTGATTATTGTTTCTCAAACTGAACACAACTCACACACACATGCCATATAACGCAATTATGATGACTTAATATGGTGATATATTTGCATATGGAGGGGATCTTTCTCCTGATCTGACCACTAATGTCATTTCTTACAGCCTTTAAAACAATTAGATGGACCTGCGCTGGCCGTAAGATGTTTTTGCTGTAAATACATTGTGACAGGTCACATTTATTCTTACCTCCACCTTTTCCACCACCTGTTTCCCAAACGAGCAGACTTTAGTGGAGGAGGTGATGATCATATTTTCCAGGCTCTCATACTGACTGGATACTCCGTAGAAGAAGCTGCTGTCGTCCTGGAGGTTGATGCTCAGATCCGCCTGCAGAACACAACACACACAACCAGAATAAACACACACACACACACACACACACACACACACACACACACACACACACACACACACACACACACACACACACACACACACACACACACACACACACACACACACACACACACACACACACACACACACACACACACACACACACACACACACACGTGTTACTCGATAATAACAGTAAAACAACACAAAAATACTGATGCATCATATACTGATATTGTTATATGTACCATAGTTATGAATAAAT
>CM049796.1:41399844-41504607 GCA_027422405.1 Ptychobarbus kaznakovi | reverse complement strand
TATAAAATAATGGCAAGAAATGGCTTGCTTTTTGTCCTCATGGGACAAAATCAGTTCCTATAGCACGACAACTGTAGTCTGATTTGTGAATCAAAAACATACAGCCAATGTAGTCGAATGCATGAATTAATATGACTTATCAGTCAGTTCTTCTTTTTTCTTTGTCTTTTTTTGGTAATAAATAAAGCAATATTAGCCTACTAAATAAATCAGAAGAGTGTACAAAAATACACACTGTTTTTGTTTTATTGTGCTTTATGAACAGTTTTAGTCAATAAAATAAAGCACACTAAAACAGAGTTGAATTGAGTTGAGTTATGTTTTAGGCCCCTGTGAGGGGTCATTGTGTTCATGGGGCGGAGCTACAGAGGGGTCATTCGTATCAATGCCACAAAAGTGAAAACTGAGCCACGGTCACCCAAAACCCTCTCTCACACACACTGTCCACCCTGAGGGTCCGCAAGGGGCCGAAACAAAGCTGGTGTCATGCACAAGTACAGCAGCTCCCACAGCGACCTCATAAACCCATAACCTCCCACTCAACCTCTCTCTCTCTCTCTCTCTCTCTCTCTCTCTCTCTCTCTCTCTCTCTCTCCCAAATGTTTGAGAACCTGACAGAGCAGAATGAGGCAATGTGAGTCATTTTCTCAGGAGAAACATCTAAGAAAAAGGAAACGTCGACGAAAAAGTCTCCATATAGTCTCGGAGAAACACTTATATATATGATTTTTGCTATTCTTTTCTATAGACCTGTAGTGTGTGTGTGTGTGTGTGTGTGTGTGTGTGTGTGTGTGTGTGTGTGTGTGTGTGTGTGTGTGTGTGTGGTGTGTGTGTGTGTGTGTGTGTGTGTGTGTGTGTGTTATTGAGCAGACGCTGAAGGACTCACAGATCAGGAATGACTGGAATGTGAAGAGGATGAGAGAGAGAGAGAGAGAGAGAGAGAGAGAGAGAGAGAGAGAGAGAGAGAGAGAGGGCACATATGTGCAGCTGACGGTCTCCAGAGGGTCAACAAAGGGCACATTTAGGATTGGTGAATGTGTAGTCAGAGCAAGATTTCACTGCAGACTGTGTGTTTGTGTGCATGTACACACATATCTGTGCTCGGCAGCTCTCAATGAGTGTAACAAACATGATGAGCGAAGAAAAGCACAGAAAGATTGACATTCTGCATACAAATATCCTACGAATGGACGTAAATAAAAGGATAAATAAAATGAAAAGGCATTTAAATGCATAAAACATAATATATATATATATATATATATATACACACACACACATACAATGCTAGACAACTTTTGGTTAAAACTAAAGATAAAAAAGTAATATTTTATAGTACCAAAATAGTACAAGTACAAAGAAGGGATAACAATGCTCCAAATGAATGAATACAATTTTGTTGACTGCACTTATGGTTATTGAATAAAAATTTTTTTTTATAAAATAAAAAGTAATATTACAACAATTTTTCACATTGGTTAAAAAAAATTACCAAAATAGTACAAAGGTGGCCTGGATGACTCTTTTATCCTGATTCCTTTTAGTGAATCAAACAAACCGTGTCACCTCTGTACTTTAAATGTCAAAATAATGACTCTCAGGAGTCGGTTCTTTTTAGTGAATCAAAAACATAGGCTACAACTCCACAAGTGCTGTCCGGTTCAAGAACAAATGACATATGAGCTATTCTTTTTAGTGAATATTCAAATTAAACTGATTTCAAATGAGACTAAATATTTTTAGCTAATAACAGCATTTGTTTAATGTGTATCTGTTCACAAAAAGCAATCCAAATAAAGCACGTTGTGATCTCATGGAAAAGAGCTGCTCATGTAACAAATAGGAACATAATATGGGTTTGGAAAGACACGAGGGTGAGTAAACGATGAAAGACAGACAGACAGACAGACATGCAAGACCTTTAAGACTAAGTAACTCTCATATTCTTCCTTGAAGAAGTGAAAGCCGAGTTGGCCGGTGTGTGTGTCCTGCACTCATGACCTCTGAAGGGCCACGACCCCACCGCGACCTCAGCAAAACAAAGAGAGAGAATGAGCAAAACACACTGACTCATTAGAGAGCTCAGACATAAACGAACCTCTAACGGGCCTGTGAAAAATCAAGCCCATGTGAGGGACGGGTGGCTTTTTCCATCTGTTTGACATGAGGCAGCTAACGAACATACATCAGCACATCTCAATACACTCCTGTGTGTCTGGAATAGCTGTTTCTGCAGCATGTCGTCTGTTTACTGCACACAGCATGTCAATTTTCTGTCTGTCTTTTAAAATGTATGTCAAATACACCATTTAGGAACTAATATGTACACTTCGGGTATTAATAGGCAGCTTTAATGGGTATATAAGGTGCAAAGATGTACCTTCTGAAAAGCCAACTACATCAAAATGTGCATTAAACACTGGAAACTTAAAGCTACAAACAATGCAATGCAATTGACTTAAATAAACCTGAAGTAACACTGACAATGGTTTTCCTTCTTGCTCCATTATTTCTGCCAAATGTTAAGATCTGGCTGTGAATCTTACAAACAAATGTTTGTTTGTTTTTTTGTGCTATTTTTTATCAAATTAGTTTTTTTTCAAATGTATGAATAATTATTTGTTTAATTACGTAGTATATATATATATATTTTTACTATTTATTAATTTTAATAATTTTAATAATATTTATATTATTTTCATGACAGTCCAGTATTTTTTCCATTCTCACTATTATATCTGTTTTATTTGTTTATTTGTAGTTTCGTTGGATTTTTGTTTTATTTATTTATTTAGTTTTTTTTTTTTTATTAGGAAAAACAAAGTGTATCACAGTTTCTATCTGATTAATAGTAACCAGAAATGTTTCTTGAGCAGCAAATCAGTATATTAGAATGATTTCTGAAGGATCATATGACACAGACTGAAGTAATTTCAGCTTTGATCACAGCAATCAATTACATTTATCAATATATTCACATTATATTATATTAAATTGTAATAATATTGTACAATATTCGTATTTTTACTGTATTTTTGGTTAAATAAATGCAGTAAGTAAACTTTCAGAACGTTTAGTTTGATCTGTTTTCATCAGAGTGAGCATGATGTGCATTTTTAGCCTAACAAATCAAACTTAATTCATTCCAAAGATGTCTTTGCATCCTCGCAGACCCACAACAGACCCGCAGTCTGAAATATGATTTCTCAGCCTCACACAGCTGGGGTTTCTCATTCTTCAGCATCCGTCCCATATTCCTCCACAACCACAGAAAAAGAAACTTCTGAACAGGTGGAGAAGCGCTCCATTATGCGTGGGAGCATTAAACCATGGCAAATGTATTTCCTTTCAGCGGCTGTGTGTAATTTTACGGGTCGGGAGAGTGAATGCATTACGGTACAGTGACGACCAAAGCCAAGAAATGTTTTCTTTGGCAAAGCCTGTTGAATTTTCACCCAGCGCACCAAAAACTAAACAATCTAATTGACGCTGGTGTGCTTAGCTGGGTAATAACTCACACATGTAACGGTCAGGGATTTTCCACACAAACACACCACAAATACCAGCAGAGGATGGCGGTGGAACCTCTGGAAAAGGGTCACGAGGGCATTGTGGGAATTCTCGTCATTCTTTAAGCGCTCAGAACTGTAGATTGTCGCTATTTGCGTGATTGTCTGAAATTGCTGGGGTCAAATGCAGCCATGAATGAAGCTCTATCTGATTTTGGCCAAACACTGTTGGGTCGAGGTTTCTCTGAGCTCAAGATTTATAAAGCTGACTTCAGGAACACAGCAAACATGGATAGAAGCACAGAAATGTACCTTTAGTGTCAAAGTGAGTACACAAACTAATTGTTACAGCCTTCATTGAATCTAGAACTGCACGGACCTTAACCCTGGGCTAACAACTTCTTCTGGCCCTCTTCGGTCATTTTTGACCGAATATTTTTTCCACATTATTTACACAGATTTAGACAGATTTGTGAACAATATTTGAGAGAAATAAGTCTTTTGTGTACATAGAAAAAGTATTAGATCTTTGAATTCAGCTCATGAAAAATGGGGGCAAAAACAAATGTGTTGCATTTTTAATTTTGTTCAGTATATAAAGAAAACAAGAAGATATAATAAAAAGAAAGCTAGTGTTAGAGGGTCAGATAGATACAAAGAAGCCTAATAAAAACAAAGAAGACAGATAGATAGAACAGAATTAGAATAGAGAGTGCTAGAGTTAGAGGGTCAAATAAAGATGGAAGAGATGTGTTTTTAGCCGTTTCTTGAAGCTGCATTTTGGATTAATTGTAGAGGTTTGATGGAACTGGCTGGAAGACCTGCCAAGAGAGCATTGCAATAGTCAAGTCTGGACAGAACAAGAGCTTGAACAAGGAGTTGTGTTGCATGTTCCGAGAGAAAGGGCCTGATCTTCTTAATATTATATAATGCAAATCTACAGGACCGGGCAGTTTTAGTAATGTGGTCTGAGAAATTCAGCTTATCATCAATCACAACTCCAAGGTTTCTAGATGTTTTTGAAGGAGTTATGGTTGATGAGCCCAACTGGAAGGTGAAATTGTGACCTGAGAGTGAGTAAATAAATGGCAGTTTTCATTTTCTTGTGATCTGTTCCTTTAACAGCTTGACTGGTTGAGAGAAGTGAAGAGTATTGATGGATAAGTGTGATGAGTGATTTGTCTGTGCTGATAGTGGCTGATACTGAGCTCGATGTAATCCCAGTATTAACACCATCAGGAGGGAGACCTCTCTCTGTCTCTGTCTTTGTCTGTCTGTCTCTCTCTCTCTCTGTCTCTCTCTCTCTCTCTGTCTTTGTCTGTCTGTCTGTCTCTCTCTCTCTCTCTCTCTGTCTGTCTGTCTGTCTCTGTCTGTCTGTCTGTCTGTCTGTCTGTCTCTGTCTGTCTGTCATGTCTGTCTGTCTGTCTGTCTGTCTGTCTGTCTGTCTGTCTGTCTGTCTGTCTGTCTGTCTGTCTCTCTCTCTCTCTCTGTTCTTTGTTGTCTGTCTGTCTGTCTGTCTGTCTGTCTGTCTGTCTGTCTGTCTGTCTGTCTGTCTGTCTCTCTCTCCTCATGTGCTGTAAACCCAGTCGTGTCTGTGTGCTTGAGGAGAAGCAGCTGGAGGTGAACTGAAAGGCAACACACACACACTCAACGGCGAGCAGAACGGCTTTTTGGGGTCGCGAGCGGGGGCCGCAGAAACAGGTGCAAACCACACCGCCCCCCCCCCCCCTTGTTTTTATTTGTCCCTCTCTGTCGCACATACTCAAAGGGTAAACGTCCATTCTCGTGTCGGGTTACACCCTCTCTGCCTTGAACTCGGGGCTCTGAACGCCCATAGCGTGCCATTCCGGACGCGCTTTGCCGCTCCCAAACTACCGGCCCCAACCCTCGTGGCTGATAGATCCACCCCAGATGCCCCCTTCTGCCCCCTACGACCCTCACTCGCCACCTGCCTTAAAGGGATACTCCAACCCAAAATTAAAATTTGGTCATTTTTCACTTACCCTCATGTCGTTCCGAACCCACAAAAGCTTCGTTCGTCTTCGGAACACAATTTAAGATATTTTGGATAAAAACCGTGAGGCTTGTGACTGTCCCATTGACTGCCAAGTAAATTGCACTGTCAAGGTCCAGAAAAGTATGAAAAGCATCGCCAGGATACTCCATCTACCATCAGTGGTTCAATCTGACTGTTATGAAGAATACTTTTTGTACAGAAATAAAAAAAAAATAAGATTTTTATTCAACAATTAGGCACCGTAACTTCTCCTCTGTGCCAGCGTAGCACCATTTTGGAGATTATCCCCCAGGACGCAGAATGTGTACACTCTTCTATATCAGCCTCGACACAAGGATGCGTCTTCTTCATCGATTTACGCTCTGATTTTAACGCAAAAAGTGCACCCTTGTGGCCCGGCTAATACAGAAGACTGTATGCATTTTGCAATTTTTTGCATACAGTTCAAAAGACGTAAAATAAAGTGCCCGCATCCGTGCGTTTTTGAAAGATAAATATCCATATTTCAAGCGTCTCACTTCCGCTGACTGTGTTGAAGAGGATGACGTATGACGTATACGTCGCGCGCGTGCCTCTGGGAAATGTAGTAGCAAAGGAAGCAAAGTTTCATCACTTTAGAAAAGGAAAACCAGTCTCCTCTCGGCTTATATTGAAATCCTCCAACATTTTCCTTTACAAATCCTCATTTTGTGCTTCTAATTCGTGACCGGCGTTTTGTTCTCTCTCCGCGTTCGTCACTAATCACACAACGCCGACGTCTTACGTCATCCGCCGGGACTGCTTCTGCTTATGACAGTTAGATGTAGTGAGAGAGAAATGTTTATTATGTTGAAATATGGATATTTATCTTTCAAAAACGCATGGATTCGCTACAACGGCCTTTGTTGACTCCCCGGAGCCGTGTGAGGGACGTTTTATTACAGATGCACACACTTTATTTGACGTCTTCCGAACTGTATACAGCAAACACCCGTTTATCCCCATTGAAAGGCTTGGAGGGGCCAGGACTATTTTTTATATAACTCTGATTGGATTCGTCTGAAAGAAGAAAGTCACATACACCTAAGATGTTTCGAAGGTGAGTAAAACACATCCTAATTTTCATTTTTGGGTGAACTAACCCTTAAAGTCATACAATAGTTTTGTGTGAGTAACAGATGTTTGGGAAACCACATGAATATTTTTAGTCTTCTGCTGCTAGTGGTGCTGAAATCACGCATCCAAGTCACTCATTGGCTGCAAAAGCAAATGCATAGAGGCAGAAGTGAAAAGGCATACCGTACATCTTGCCCTCGTCGGAGAGAATGATCTTGCGTCGGCCACAGGGCGGATAGATGGCCAGCGCCTCCTGAAAGCTCTGATCGATGTCCGGACTCCACACGCCCTCCGCATCGCTCTCCAGAGGCTTATCCAATCCCTCGCTCAGCTCCTCGCTAGCGCCCCCCGGAGAGGACGCTGATACCCACTCGGACGTCAGGGTGGTGGTGAAGAGCAAAACGCCCTAGCAGATACTGATGGGCTGGCTGAGGCTCTGGAAATGGCCCTGGCGGGTAAATGACGGGCTTTTTCCAGGCCTGAAACAGGGCAGGTGCTCAATCCTACGGAAGAGAGTAAGTTTAGTTAGAGTTGCATTGGATTAAATCAGATGATATGGAAACACAGTAAAATACAAAGAAAATATAGCTGCAATCAGCAATTACGTGCACTGGAAGGCTGAACAGGTTGATTTGTTCATCGCACTCACAGTGCTTAAAATATAGCTAAATTATTGCACAATTATAGCTTTATAACTTTTAGATCATTAGGTGGCACTGTCAACACATTTTCGTGATACACTCTCATGGCCATATATTGATGATGCATGAAAATATTTGTGTTAATACATGAAAGTATTGCCAAGATAATTCCTGACTTCCTGTTTGGTGTCCTCGCAAGCAAGTTTATTACGATTTATTGGTGAACTAGTGTTGAATGTTAAATATTCGCTAAGTAAATTTTGTGAGACGTGGTCTGAAAGATTCACTATTTTCCCAATAAACCTTAACAAAGACAAAGTTGCTTGTGTGGTAACGCTTCCTTCAGGGAAAAAAAGAATCTCCTGTTGCTCTCTCACATCAAAATCATCCCATATTTAGAACTGTTTTCACTTGTAAACCGTGCTTGATTTGAACGTGAAGTGACATACGGCCAGAAGTATGGGGACCCATACTCAGAATCTGTGCTCTGCAATTAACCCAACCAAAGTGCACACACACAGCAGTGAACACACACACACCGTGAACACACACACAGCAGTGAACACACACACACAGTGCACACACACAGCAGTGAACACACGCACACCGTGAACACACACACAGCAGTGAACACACGCACACCGTGAACACACACACACACAGTGCACACACACAGCAGTGAACACACACCCGGAGCAGTGGGCAGTCCAATGCTGCGGCGGCGCCCGGGGAGCAGTTGGGGTTTGGTGTCTTGCTCAAGGGCTCCTCAGTCAGTAATTGAGGGTGGAGAGAGCGCTGTACATCACTCCCCCCACCTCACAATCCCTGCGGACTTGAGACTCGAACTCACAACCTTTGGATTATGAGCCCGACTCTCTAATTATTAGGCCATGACTTCCCTCAATATTTGTGCATATTTCTCTCCTGATTCATACATCTTGGATGAACTGAGGGTGAGTAAGTTTTAAGCAAATATTCATTTTTGGGTGAACTATTCCTGGGTGGACCATTCGATGGGAAAAAACACATTTGCTATTACATCATCCAGATTAGCCGCTGCTATTGCAGATGTTGCTAAATTGAGTTGTAGCACAGCGATGTTGTCGGCAGGGTTCCAGATGGGTATCATCACGGCATGAGTGAGACGACCACCAGTCATTAAAACGCTCCCCAGACTCCATAATCCTACTTGGAAAATGCTCCTTGGTTCTAAAATCACATTACGAGGAGACAGAGTGACACCACGTCTGCAGACATGTAACCGCAATGATTAGCGGCCTGCAGCCAGAAAGGGCTATTTTAAGAGGTCCGCCACAAACGGACCTGATCAGGGGTCCCTCAATACAAAACACACACTCTTTGCTATTCAAACTTCAGACTTTATGAGTTTATAAGAACACAACTTGAGGAGAGATCACTGTAAATAATTAGTATTCCACACAAATGTGTGTTTTCTGCTGGAATTCTGGGAATTGAGTGTGTGTACAGGAAGATTAGAGCCACCGAGCAACAGTGCGTCATGCTCGCGTCTGACTCAATCACCCCGTTTTCCTCCGAGCTTGACTTCCTGTTCAAAAATCACAGATCAGACCAAACGCCCTTGAGTTTCTTAATGAAACTAATGCTTGATGCAGAACTGAGTCCAAAAATTAATTAATGCACCATTTCACTTTTACACGCTTTTTAGAGAAGTGTGTAAAGATTTGAAACACAGTCACTGCATGCATTTATAACATGCAATAAAACGCTAATAACTACAGAAAAACAACAATAGCAAACTCGACTGTATCTACACGAGAAGTTTATTTTCTCTGGTTCGGATGTCAATGTAAACTGGCATATGTAAAGCCAAAATGGAGAAAAAATCAACATGTGCAGACCAAAGAGTCAGTGTTATTTTAGAATGATTTATATACTATTATAGAATGTATTCATATCTTGGATTAGCTTTTATTTTTAGACTTTTAGTTTTCATACAAGTTTTCAGTTTCAATCATTTTATTATATGCTTTTGACATTATTTATTCTAAAAAATATTTATATTAAGTAAAAAAAAAAAAAAATTAAACTTTAATTTTATCTAAGTTAGTTGCCAAGGCAACATTTCTAATTTCCCTTTATGTTTAAGTATTTCATGTAATATTTATGTATGTATTTTATTGTATTTTGATTTATTTTAATTACCTAACATGATTTGTAATAATTTTAGTCAAAACTAAATAAACCTGCACTTTCCGGAAATTTTTTTTGCTGGACGTTGCATTTTTTATCATTTTATCATCACCACAGCCATATCACCCTACAGCCCAAGACCGGTCTCCCACTGAAGCTAAGCAGGGTTGAAGCTGGTCAGTACCTGGATGGGAGACCTCCTGGGAAAACTAGGTTGCTCCTGGAAGAGGTGTTAATGAGACCAGCAGGGGGTGCTCACCCTGTGCTCTGTGTGGATCCTAACGCCTCAGTATAGTGACGGGGACACTACAACTGTCAAAAAGCACCGTCTTTCGGATGAGACATTAAACAGAGGTCTTGACTCTCTGTGGCTCTTTAAAAATCCCATGGCACATCTCATAAAGAGTAGGGGTGTAACCCCGGTGTCCTGGCCAAATCCCTCCACTGGCCTCTACCAATCATGGCCTCGTAATAATCCCCATCCACTTGATTGGCTCTATGACTCTCTCTCCTCTCCACCTGTAGCCGGTGTGTGGTGAGAGCATACACTTGATTGGCTCTATGACTCTCTCTCTCTCTCTCACCTGTGCTGGTGTGTGGTGAGCGCATACACTTGATTGGCTCCATGGCTCTCTCTCCTCTCCACCTGTAGCCGGTGTGTGGTCAGCACATACATTGATTGGCTCTATGACTCTCTCTCTTCTCCACCTGTAGTCGGTGTGTGGTGAGAGCATACACTTGATTGGCTCTATGACTCTCTCTCTTCTCCACCTGTAGCCGGTGTGTGGTGAGAGCATACACTTGATTGGCTCTATGACTCTCTCTCTTCTCCACCTGTAGCCGGTGTGTGGTGAGAGCATACACTTGATTGGCTCTATGCCTCTCTCTCTTCTCCACCTGTAGCCGGTGTGTGGTGAGAGCATACACTTGATTGCCTCTATGACTCTCTCTCCTCTCCACCTGTAGCTGGTGTGTGGTGAGTGCATCCACTTGATTGTCTCTATGACTCTCTCTCCTCCTCCACCTGTAGCCGGTGTGTGGTGAGAGCATCCACTTGATTGCCTCTATGACTCTCTCTCCTCTCCACCTGTAGCCGGTGCGTGGTGAGCGTATACACTTGATTGGCTCTATGTCCTCACTCTTCTCCTCCTCCACCTGTACCGTGGTGTGAGCGCATACACTTGATTGGCTCTATGTCCCTCTCTCCTCTCCACCTGTAGCCGGTGCGTGGTGAGCGCATACACTTGATTGGCTCTATGACTCTCTCTCTCTCTCCACCTGTAGCCGGTGTGTGGTGAGCGCATACACTTGATTGGCTCTATGACACTCTCTCTCCTCTCCACCTGTAGCCGGTGTGTGGTGAGCGCATACACTTGATTGTCTCTATGTCTCTCTCTCCTCTCCACCTGTAGCTGGTGTGTGGTGAGCGCATACACTTGATTGTCTCTATGACTTCTCTCTCTTCTCCACCTGTAGCTGGTGCGTGGTGAGCGCATACACTTGATTGGCTCTATGACTCTCTCTCCTCTCCACCTGTAGCTGGTGCGTGGTGAGAGCATACACTTGATTGGCTCTATGTCTCTCTCTCTCTCTCCTCTCCCCTGTAGCTGGTGCGTGGTGAGCGCATACACTTGATTGGCTCTATGACTCTCTCTTCTCTCCGCCTGTAGCTGGTGCGTGGTGAGCGCATACACTTGATTGGCTCTATGACTCTCTTCCTCTCCACCTGTAGCTGGTGCGTGGTGAGCGCATACACTTGATTGGCTCTATGACTCTCTCTCCTCTCCACCTGTAGCTGGTGTGTGGTGAGCGCATACACTTGATTGGCTCTATGACTCTCTCTCCTCTCACCTGTAGCTGGTGTGTGGTGAGCGCATACACTTGATTGGCTCTATGACTCTCTCTCCTCTCCACCTGTAGCTGGTGTGTGGTGAGCGCATACACTTGATTGGCTCTATGACTCTCTCCCCTCTCCACCTGTAGCTGGTGTGTGGTGAGAGCATACACTTGATTGGCTCTATGACTCTCTCCTCCTCTCCACCTGTAGCTGGTGTGTGGTGAGCGCATACACTTGATTGGCTCTATGACTCTCTCTCCTCTCCACCTGTAGCTGGTGTGTGTGGTGAGCGCATACACTTGATTGGCTCTATGTCTCTCTCTCCCTCTCCTCACCTGTAGCTGGTGTGTGGTGAGAGCATACACTTGATTGGCTCTATGTCTCTCTCTCCTCTCCACCTGTAGCTGGTGTGTGGTGAGAGCATACACTTGATTGGCTCTATGTCTCTCTCTCCTCTCCACCTGTAGCTGGTGTGTGGTGAGAGCATACACTTGATTGGCTCTATGACTCTCTCTCCTCTCCACCTGTAGCTGGTGTGTGGTGAACGTATACACTTGATTGGCTCTATGACTCTCTCTCCTCTCCACTCCACCTGTAGCTGGTGTGTGGTGAGCGCATACACTTGATTGTCTCTATGACTCTCTCTCCTCTCCACCTGTAGCTGGTGTGTGGTGAGCGCATACACTTGATTGTCTCTATGACTCTCTCTCCTCTCCACTGTAGCTGGTGTGTGGTGAGCGCATACACTTGATTGGCTCTATGACTCTCTCTCCTCTCCACCTGTAGCTGGTGTGTGGTGAGAGCATCCACTTGATTGGCTCTATGACTCTCTCTCCTCTCCACCTGTAGCTGGTGTGTGGTGAGTGCATACACTTGATTATACCACTTGACTGGCTCTATGACTCTCTCTCCTCTCCACCTGTAGCTGGTGTGTGGTAGCGCATCCACTTGATTGGCTCTATGACTCTCTCTCCTCTCCACCTGTAGCTGGTGTGTGGTGAGCGCATACACTTGATTGTCTCTATGACTCTCTCTCCTCTCCACCTGTAGCTGGTGTGTGGTGAGAGCATACACTTGACTGGCTCTATGACTCGCTCTCCTCTCCACCTGTAGCTGGTGTGTGGTGAGCGCATACACTTGATTGGCTCTATGACTCTCTCTCCTCTCCACCTGTAGCCGGTGTGTGGTGAGAGCATACACTTGATGGCTCTATGACTCTCTTCTCTCCACTGTAGCTGGTGTGTGGTGAGAGCTACACTTGATTGTCTCTATGACTCTCTTTCCTCTCCACCTGTAGTTGGTGTGTGGTGAGCGCATACACTTGATTGGCTCTATGACTCTCTCTCCTCTCCACCTGTAGCTGGTGTGTGGTGAGCGCATACACTTGATTGGCTCTATGACTCTCTCTCCTCTCCACCTGTAGCGGTGTTGTGGTGAGAGCATACACTTGATTGGCTCTATGACTCTCTCTCCTCTCCACCTGTAGCTGGTGTGTGGTGAGCGCATACACTTGATTGGCTCTATGACTCTCTCTCCTCTCCACCTGTAGCTGGTGTGTGGTGAGAGCATACACTTGATTGGCTCTATGACTCTCTCTCCTCTCCACCTGTAGCTGGTGTGTGGTGAGCGACACTTGATGTCTCATGACTCTCTCTCCTCTCCACCTGTAGCTGTGTGTGGTGAGAGATACACTTGACTGGCTCTATGACTCTCTCTCTCTCCACCTGTAGCTGGTGTGTGGTGAGGCATACACTTGATTGTCTCTATGACTCTCTTCCTCTCACCTGTAGCTGGTGTGTGTGTGAGGCATACACTTGATTGGCTCTATGACTCTCTCTCCTCTCCACCTGTAGCTGGTGTGTGGTGAGCGCACTGGCGCCGTTGTCCTGTGGCAGCCGTCGCATCATCGATGTGAGTGGATGCTGCACACTGGTGGTGGTTGAGGAGAGACCCCCCCCCCCCCCACACACAACACATGATTGTACACCGCTTTGGGTGTACAACAATACACAATAAAGCGCTATATAAAAAATGCATCTTTCATTCATTCATTTTACTGTTGTCGCCATTTTATGCAACATGCATTAAAATGAATTTTCCATGTTTAAAATATTTTTTAGGTTTTTATATTGTGGCAAAGAAAACACCTTAACTGTGATAAAATCACAAAACCCTCGGTGGGTTATTGCTTTAGTTTATCACGTGTTTATATGTATTTATATATACATACTACAACAGTAAAGGTTTTAGGGAAAATGAATAGGATAGTTTATCCAAAAATGAAGATTATGATATCAGTTATTCATCCTCTTGTTGTTTCAAACCTGTATGATTGTCTTTCCTCTGTGGAGAACAGAGGGGGAAAAATGACATTTGAGAAGTGAGAAGTTTGTGGGGGTTTTTTTTGTCCATTCAATGAAAGCCAATATGGGTTCAATGTTTTTTGGTTCCCAGTGGTCTTTAAAATATCTTCTTTGTGTTCCGCAGAAGAAAGAAAGCCATACAGACTTAGTAAAACACGAGGCTGAGTAAATGACTACTTAAAACCTCTCTAGTTGTACACTCACACATAGATATACTGTACATTCACATGTGTGTGTAACTCACATACAAAACAAACACACACCATATAAACAAACATAAACACACACAGACACACAACAAAATCCACTTTAATCAGAGCTGGAATGTAAAGCTGAGAGTCGCTGTGAACCTACACTCACACACACACACACACACACACACACACACACACGTGGGATATTAGCTACGGGCCGTACATTAATTTAAAGCTCATATTGTTTAACAGTGGCGTTGTAGCCACAGGGGCTGGTCGGCTCTGATCAAGAGTTCCTGACACACAGCGAGTGTCTCGTTAAGAGCGTCTCTAATAACGCTGTGTTAATGTGATAATAGCACTAAAACAACACAACTGCCTTTAAGATTAAATGTGGCTAACGCTGCAGCAATGCAAATACAACATTATTTTAATGGTAAAAATGCAGATATGTTACAGATTTACTGCACTAAACAATGGTGCTACCATAGTTTCAGACAGTACCATAGCATATATTACAGTATTACCATTGCTGTACCATGGTCCCACTAAAAGGTAGTAACACAGTATTTCTTGTTGGCTTTCTTTAATATATATTATCAATTAGCTCTGCAATACACAAATGATAAAAAGTATCTTTCATATGTTTGTGTTGTATATAAACTGTTGAAATCCAGGATTAACTTTGAGAAGCTGCTTTGTGTGTTTAACTTAGGCACAATTCCTAATCTCCGTAACACAATACACACATGAAAGCAGATCTTCACACACACATACACACACACACACATGTTGGTTTTTACGGGACTTACCATAGGCGTAATGGTTTTTATTCTGTACAAACCATGTGCTACCCTACACACACCGCTACACCTAAACTTAGCCCTCACAGGAGACACGGTGCATTTCTATTTCCCCTCAAAAAAACTCACATCCTGTATGTTAATAAGCGTTTTTTAAATTATGGGGACAAAAAATGTCCTCACACTGTCATACTATCATACACACACACACACACATTTACAAATTGTTGTCCTCATAAACGACATAACATTGTGACCACACACACACACACACACACACACACACACACACACACACACACACACACACACACACACACACACACACACACACACACACACACACACATGCAGCAGTGTTGGTTTCTGAATAAGACACAGTGATTTCAGTCAGACACATGACATACTGTGATCAAAATATGGCGTTCTGTGGAAACATCCTACAATCAAACCTTCCCCATTTGCTTCCCCAAACACAAATACTGATCACAACACAATACAATATAGAAGCTTGTTTCCGCCATGGAATAAAAAACTCACATGTGAAAAAACCTTTGTCAATGTCAAAAAGTGAGCAGATGTAAACTAAGAATTGTGAGAAAGTTAGTTGTTTCCTCAAAATTGTGAGTTTACATCTGGAATTTATGAGTTTATTTTTCACAAAAAGTTTATATCTTGTGATACTAGGTTTATATTGTGCAATTTAGAGTTTATATCTCATAATTTCAAGTTTATGTTCTGCAATTCTGAGTTTATTTTGTGCAATTCTGGGTTTATATCTAGCAATTCTGGAATATATATTCAGTTGTTTCCATATTTTATATCTTGTAATTCTTCATTTATATTGTGAAATTTTGAGTTTAAATCTCATATGTTTTGTTTTATATCTCACAATCCTGATTCATACTTTATTTTACATATAAATACAAATTTGGCCTTATATCTCATAATTTTGAGTTTATATCTCAAATTCAGTTAGTATCTCGCAAATATGGGTTTAAATGTCACAATTCTGAATTGTAATAAAAAAGTCAAAATTGTGATGTATAAACTCTATAAATACATATATTTATAAAATATTGTTTTGTCCCATGACGTGTTACTCAATAATCAAGGTAAAAACAAAACGGGAAAAGGCAGCAAACTGAACTCTACAGAAGAAAACAGACGCAGACAGAGCCCAAGTGTGAAGACACATTACGGAGCTCTAATGAAACGTTTAATAACGTATTCCCTGATGCTTTTGATTAAAATAACACAATATCCCTTCCTCCCGCGCCGCAGAAAGACCCCGAGCAGGTGGACACCTGTTGTTCCAGTCTTCCGTCCCCGGGACGCAGAACACGCAGGGCACACTCGAAATATTTACCCATGAGGCCGGCTGACACAGAGCGCACCACTGCGCTTCAAATGACCGGTTTGATCTGTTTAGACTGACTTTGGATCAGTCATTTGTCAACTAACTGAGCCTTTTTTCCACAGACCGTGATGACATGTTTACACCGTTATTAACAACATAAATCTACACTGCAAAAAAAAAAAAAAAAAAGATTATTGGAGTATATTTTACAAGAAAATATTTTCTATATTCTACCTTTTATTCAATGTGTTACATAACTGTTTGTGAAATTAAAATATTTAGTTTTGTTATTGAAGCAAATGAAAAATGCAAAAATTATATTTGTTGTCATTTCCATTCACCACTATAGAAATTAAAGCAACTATGAGGACTTGCACTTCTGAGAACCTTGAAAAGTGTGGCTGGTAAATAAATCAATTAATTCATTCATTTTAGAACTTTAAAGATTTATATTATTAAACATTACATTTGTGCAGCTTGACAAACCCAACATTTGACTAAAGGAAAAACAACATTAACTGAACTCCTTCAATAGTGTTTAAAAGCATCCCGAGATGAACTTCATGAATGTCTAGATATCAAATATATATAAAAATAGTCAGAAAAAAGTGTGTGCAAACCTTTGACGTGTAGTGTAAACAAACAAACAAATATCAAAGCACATAAAGTCAAACCCTACACATTAAAATAAGAAAACAATACGTAATTTTGAAATGAATAACAGTAATATTTAATAGCAGTGGTCTGACTAAAGAAATAGGCCTACATAAATGAACACTGGATTAAAATAAAATATGATTTTATATAATACTATTAATTATTGTTGTTATTTTCTTTCTTAAAACAAAACAGAAAAGACAATCGTATTAATAATAATAATAATGTTTCCACAATTATTAAGTAGACACGTTCCTTGTATTATTATACAAATGTTGTATTATATACAGTTTTCAAACGTATTAAATTGGTTTACATGAAGGAAAACACCTGCAGACATTTGTCACAATTTACAGGATCAAGCTAAAGTTTAGTTTTTAATCGCGATAATTTGCGCAACTGAGCACCGCGCGCCTATGACGCGATTAAAGTTCCTCAGAAAGTTTCCGGCCGTTACGCAGGAAGTCGCTCCGGTGGAGCAGGAAAAAAGAACGCGGGAATTCGGGAAAAATTCCAACAATTCCAAATATTCCATTGATACATCACATTTCGTCATCACGTGTCAGAATATCCACTTCAATGAGCTCGTTTCGCGGCTGTTCTGAAATATCGTTGCGTGAGGAGAAGATCTGTACAGCTCTACAAGTTCTTTTAGCTACTTTACATAAAGATTTAGATTTCTAAAGAACTGTGAAATATGTAAATAAATACAATTCTTACCTGTCAGGAGGTTCAGTGGGGAAAATAAAGTGTTTGGGGGGTGAAATCTGCCTGAGTGACTGGAAGCGCGCGAGGAAGGCTGGAATTTCAGGAATTGGCTGCAGTATAACGCGAGGAGCGGACAGGAGGAGGAGGGAGGGGGAGGAGAGGGAGAGGGAGGTGTGAGGGGAGGTCCCGGGGCTGGAAAGGAAAAAGGAGCAGTCTTGGTGTGGAGAGAAAAGGAAATAAGCCCGGATCCAGAGGGATTCACATTGTTCTGGTCAGTATGAGAGACAGCTGTGTCCTAAAAGTCCTGGAAGAGAATCCTAAAACAGTGTCAAGACCCCTCACACTTTCTTTGTATTAAGTACTACCAAAAATAAGAATATAAAGATGTTTCACGTGTATTAAAAGGTATTTATATCTACTTAATGTGTTAAAAATACACAAAATACATACGGTGTGTGTGGTGCCTGTGTGTGTGTGTGTTTGCGTGTGTGCGCGTGTGTGTGTGTGTGCGTGCGCGTGTGCGTGTGCGTGTGTGTGTGTGTGTGTGCGTGCGTGTGTGTGTGTGCGCGTGTGTGCGCGTGTGTGTTCGTGTGTGTGTGTGTGTGTGTGTGTGTGTGTGTGTGTGTGCGTTTATGTGTGTGTATAATGACGGTATGACATAGGTATTACAAGTGTGAGGACATTTTCAGTGTCCCCATAATTCAAAATGTTATAAATCATACAGTGTGTGTGCACCGTGTGAGGGCGTGTGTGTGTGTGTGTGTATAAAAACCATTACGTGTGTAAACCATAAAAACCAACATGTGTGGTGTGTGTGTGTGTGTGTGTGTGTGTGTGGTGTGGTGTGTGTGTGTGTGTGTGTGTGTGTGAGAGTGTGTGTGTGAGAGTGTGTGTGTGTGTGTGTGTGTGTGTTGTGTGTGTGTGTGGTGTGTGTGTGTGTGTGTGTGTGTGTGGTGTGTGTGTGTGTGTGTGTGTGTTGTGTGTGTGAGACGTGTGTGTGCGTGTGTGTGTGTTGTGGGTGTTGTGTGGTGTGTGTGTGTGTGTGTGTGTGTGTGTGTGTGTGTGTGTGTGTGTGTGTTGTGTGTGTGCGTGCGTGTGTTGTGTGTGGTGTGTGTGTGTGTGTGTGTGTGAGCGTGTGTGTGTGCGTGTGTGTGAGACTGTGTGTGTGTGTGTGTGTGTGTGTGTTGTGTGTGTGTTGTGCGCGCGTGCGTGGTGCGTGTGTGTGTGTGTGTGTGTGTGTGCGTGTGTGGTGTGTGTGTTGTGTGTGCGTGTGTGTGTGTGTGTGTGTTTAAATGCATATACATGGTCCTGTAAATAGTAATGTGTTGTGTTTTCCTTCATTTGAACGAATTTATTACGTTTAGAAAATGTGAGACGTTGTAGCCTATTTATATGTATGCATGTCTCTCTCTCTCTCTCTATATATATATATATATAGGCCTATAGTTACTTGTTTATAACGTTACTCGTTTTACTTTGAAGAACCATATAAATATCATAATACATGTATAATTTCTTTACTTCTAATTACTAACACTGCTTGTCGTTTTAAGGGTAAACACTCATTTGGAGAATTGCAGAAAAGTACAGTCATGATATCAGATGGTATTTTTATATATATACCATGCTAGTCAATTAATACCAAATTCATACATTAAGATGTTTGAAATATAAAAAAAAAACGGACAGAAAACTGTTTTTGTTTGGAAAGTGTCCATATTACCTGGTGTTAAAACAGTGGGAACATATTTTTTTTGTTTCTCAGATCAGACATTTGTTATGTGCCCAACAGGTTTTAGAGCCCTCTACAGGACACAAACAAACCTGCACCTAAAATCCAAAAGCTTGGAGAAACTTCTGAATCTAATGCTCGTGGGACATCCTGTGCAGAAAGATCCCTGTAACATCCAGCTAACAAAGTACATGATGGTGACGCCACATCCAAGACTCTAGAATTGAGCTGTAATGCAACATGAATTCAGGGGATCTGGCAAAGGCTACTCAGAAGAAAACGATCCAGATCAAATCATATTAACCTGTTAACTGTCACGGGCCCACCGGTGGGCCCACTTGCCATTACATGTTTTAAACAGTAATATCTTAGTCTGAACCTAAAGCAATCTTGACAAACTATATATCGTTTGAAAGCTTAAAGACTCTAGTTTTCATATTTGGTGACTGATTTTTGAAATATTTTACAGAGCAACTATAATTTATTAATTTGTTAGAAGAGTACTCATCAGAATCAGAGAGCGAGTTCTGACCTTTACTTTGAAATAATGATACATATATAAAATCATGAAAAATCTCCATTCATGTTCATGTCAAGTGTTCGAAATATAACATCCATTCTATTTTTTGAGAAAAAAAGGTCTAAAAGTGTTTCGAATATATAAAAAAAACAATAGGTTCTCAATTTTTGATGCCGCGTGAACTATAACGCACGTCCAGGGTTCTTGTTGCATGTCTTTTATGTGTTTTTTAGAGGTTGAATTGAAATCAAATACTGCCATACTACCCTTAATACTTCTGAATGTGATGTCTACGTCATAAATATTGAGAAAAGTATGGAAAAACATGTTTCAGATCACTCAAACCATATATGGAAATGGAGCCGCCCTTATATGGTTACTAATGGGGTTTGATGGTCATCTAGTGGAGAAGCTTGGTACTGCGCCCAAACAACATTTCACTGAAGGCTCATTTTTTGAGATATCAACCTCAAATTTGGAGCACAACTTCTTCAGATTTTTGCTTTTCATTTTCTAGCAGTTTTAGAGTAAAACATGTTTTGTAAAATATATATTTTATATAAAATATAAATATTAAATTTTTAAATTTTATATTTTCATAAACTTACACTTCCATAACTTTTTTGTAATATAATTTTTAACTTTTCACCTCTACAATAATCTGCCAAGTGTCGTCTTTAAAAAGAGACCAATCTTAAGTCTCTGCTCCAAAGCATTCAAAATGTATAACAATTTTAGTTGGAAATGTCATTTTCAGGCCTATACTCAAAAAGTGGAACCGACAGTTAAACACTGTTTATTAAGCACACTTATACAAATCAAGTTCAAAGTAACTCTAGTGGTGTTCCTGTAATGCACTTAAGACAGAGAACAAACTCCAACTTAGTTCTGGTTTCGGTCAAGAATCTTTCCTGTAATAATTCTAGAACAGTTCCGATCCTGGAGTCTCAAGATTCTAGATTCCCCCCCGTTTTTAAACACAGAACCAAACTTCATTCAGTCACAGTGGCTGTGTTTTCTCGGAAACCCGATGCGTTCGACGGTCTCGAGTCTGTAGCGTACTACGATAAATAGACTATGACAAACTAACAACATCATTTTGACTTTAAGGGAAACATATAAAGTTTTTACAGAGGAAGTCATAAAGGTCGTATTATTTCTATAAAGAATATAAATTAATTTATAGCCTCCTGTTTCAGAAGAAGTTGTACTCTTCTTAAAAATATTTGAAATGTAGAACACGAGAGAAAGAACTGTACATGGCCGCTTCGATTATGGGTTTCACTAAAGTCCTTTAAGGTCCGTGGTTTGGGGAACTAGAATGGACTGTACTGTGTTGGTCCTCGGGTCCTGTCGGGTCGCTGTATCCATCCTGCTGGTCTGTTTTGGGTCAGACGATCTGGTGAGAGCGAGTCTAACATACACATGCTACATGGCTAGTTTTCATTTTTTGGACAGGAATTTCATCTTGTGTCCTAAGAGAAAAGAGAGAGGAAAGAGAAATGCTCAAAATCCCACTCAAACACAAATCTTTATTTCCTTCAAATACTGGTTCATCAGACTAATGCTGTTCAGGAATAGCAGCTTACTGCAAAGTGTAACTGGATACTTTTTTTTTTGCTTAAAAATAAAGCTATTTTGCATTTTTAGTCACATTTGTTCTATTGAAGATCATGGTAGATATTGCTTCCAGTTTTGCATTGTGGGATATAGTATTTGTGCTATATGCTAAATAAAATAAAATTAAACAAAACAAAATAAACGTTCTTTATAAAATATATAAAGAAGAACATATACATTTAAAGTTTATTTTATTATATAACCAAAAACCATATTTCATATTAAAGCAATATATTTAATACATTTGTTTTGTTATACATTATATATATATATATATCAATATCAAGTACAATATTTATAAATATTTTATCAAATAATAAATATACATATTTAAATTTATAATCGACAAATACATAATTAAATCGAAAATACATAATATTAATATTATTTATTTATTTAGCAATTCATGAAAAATTAAAATTAATTTTATTTAATTTTAATTTGATTTTTTTATTATTTTTATCCATTTATGTTTTTATTATTTAATTATGTATTTATGTTTTATTTATTATTAATTTTTTTTTTTTAGTAATTTTATAATTATATTTTTTTTATAATGAATGAATGAATGAACATTTATATAATCATATTTGCTGTACATACACCATTCTTTACAATCATGGGGGGGGGTAAGTTTCCAGGGACATATACATTTTGGTGCGTGTGCAATAGTATCGCCATACAAATACAAGCAGTTTGTATTTTGCATTGAATACTGTATCGCTACAAATAACTATCATAAAATTATATATAATAATTATATAAAATATTTTTATTAATTTACCATACACTATTATATAATCAAAATATGATATCTTCCAATAATAAAATGTACTTAAAATAAAAAAATCTATTAATATAATTATACTTAAAATATTTTAAGAATAATGTTAATTTCCAGCCAGATTGATCAGGATATTCTATATACACAGAAGATATGCATATACAGCAGAAACAGCATGCCCTAATTCTTTGATTTGAGTCTTTAATTAGATCTGCAGGTGAGACATTACCTAAACCTTTGAGGAACTTGTTGACGCCTCTGTTCTCACTGCCAGGCAGAGAATCGAGGTAATCCTGAGCCCTCATCTCAAACAAACCTGTTCAAAAACACAGTATGGCTGTTAAACACTGCTTTAGAGACAAAACAGGTTCAAGACTAAATCAACTGTATTTCCCAAGATTCATAAGCATTCAAACCTTTCAGGCCCTGCCTCCGAAACTCTCTTTCCTGCACGAACCCCGCAAACATCTGCGTCTCCATGAAGACCTCCAGGAATCTCCGCAGGCTCTTGGAGGACACGGCCTTACGGAAGGCCTCGCGCTGGAAGGACGAGGGAGTCGGAGAGGAGGAAGACGAGGCGGAGGATTCTTCATCACGGTCGCTGCCGCCCATAAAGAGTGAGTAATGACCCACGATCTCCACGAAGAACCGCACAAACACCTCTGACACCACGCTGCTCAGAGAACTGGGCTCTAGTGAGAAAAATCAGGATGCTTGATTATTTGTCCAAAAAGTGACTAGAAAAGTAATATTTTTACATTTGACTGCTTTTGTTGTTTTGACCATTATAGTTATCTAAACTAAAACTAAAACCAAAAACATAAAATAAAAGTTAACTGAAATACTGATTCAACCTATAATAGTATCTAAATGTGACCCTGGAGCACAAAAGCCGTCATAAGTAGCGCAGGTGTATTTGTAGCAATAGCCAACAATATGTTACATGGGTCACAATTATACATTTTTCTTGTATGCCAAAAATCATTAGGATTATTAAGTAAAGATCATGTTTCATGAAGATATTTAGTGAATTCTCTACCGGAAATATATCAAAACTTAATTTTTAATTAGTAATATGCATTGCTGAGGACTTAATTTAGATCAACTTTAAAGGTGATTTTCTCAATATTTCGATTTTTTTTTTTTGCATCCTCAGATTCCAAATTTTCAAATAAATTGTATCTCGCCCAAATATTGCCATATCATAAACCATACATCAATGTAAAGATGATTTGTTCAGCTTTCAGATGATGTATCAATTGACACATATGGTCCAGGGACACAAATGATACTAAAATAATGCTTTTGTCAAGTGCATTAAACCTGAATTTGACAAATCTTCTGTAACACTTTACTTATAGTTATATATTTACATTGCAATGCATTATATCGTTTCATAACTGTAACCAAAATTAAAATGCATTATAATATTTGAAGATAGGTTTGTTATATGTTTTTACGCATTAAAGGCGAAGACACCCCAGGTGAATGTGAAAAAAATAAAAATAATAATAACTAACAGAAATCAACATACTTACACATGTGATTGATTACATTAATTACCAAAACAATGTATGTATTAAATGTTTTCTGAAATTCTATGTTGAAATATGCAAATTAGGTGTTATCTAATTAAATATGTGCTAATTTTCATACATTTCTAGAACAAAAATCTCAACATTGAATGAAGCCAGGTTTCAAAATTCTTATTTAATTTTGTTGACATATTAGACTCAAAGATTTTTACAGAGGACATGTTGGATATCTTTTATAACGCCATAAAATGCCATAAAAAAATCAGGCCAGGAAAAAAAAATCTAAGGCAAATTATATATGAACAAACCCCTCTGTAACTCTTCAGAATATGTGACCCTGGACCACAAAACCAGTCATAAGGGTCCAATTTCTCAAAATTGAGATTTATACATCATGTGAAAGCTGAATAAATAAGCTTTATTAGAATAGGATAATATTTGGCCCAGATACAACTATTGAAAATCTGGTGTGTGCAACTATATGTATTATAATATAAATCTACAGACACAAATAGACAAAGTGCTATAAAAGAAACACTTAAAGGTGTATTTTGGATGTTTTCTTTCCACTAGTCTGAAAACTACTTTGTGAAAAGCCAAGAAATAAAAAAAATTGACAGGTGCATGAAAAATATATTTTCACCTTAAACTTTATAAAGGTGTAACAATGAGTAGATAAGCATTATAGTGTATTACAACTATCACAATTATTTATAAGATCATAAAATGCATTATAAAGTGCATTACAAGGCATAATGAATGCATTAAAATTACTTTGACTTTTATAATGCATTATATTTATAGGATTTAAATAAAGTGTTACCAACTTTCTTATTTTGTGAAAAAAGTACGTGATGGAATGTTTTAATTGATATTTTGAACTGAGCTAATATTAGCACAGATTGTTTCCGAGATGGAGGGCTTTGTTATCTTTCTAACCCCTGAATATAAGAGATCGGACAGGAATGTACCGCTTGGATTATCTGCCACGTCACACGCCAGCTCCTTCCTCCGTTCTAGAACGTGTTCAAGAGCGGCCTGGAGTTTGTGAGGCAGGATCGAATCCTCATCATCCATCTGAAACGGGAAACACAAGTTTTATTTCATCATCGAAAAGCAAAACCAGCTTAAATAAAGGACCAAACTACTCGAGTACGTACCTGTCGCAGGAAACGACTGTTGCCAAGGTCGACCACCAGGACCTGAAAGAGAGCAGAGGACACAGTGATGTCATTTCCTCCTGCATTGGCGATCCCTATCGCAGCTATTGTGAAGAGGTCAGAGGTCAGGGCCGCCCACCTGAACGGGAAGTGCTCAGAGAGAAATATTAGAAATGTGTCTGGCCTCTGATCTTCTCTGTAAAGGAGCCCAATCCGGTTCTTTTGTCCATCCATAAATGTATATAGAATATTAACACCACATCCTAGGCTTTATCGGCCTCGTTTCCTTCCCGCATGAGTTATAATGAGGTGTAACAGTCAAGAGGTCACAGGTCAAACAGCTGAAAATAACTTTGGAGTTATCCTCCGGCTATGTTCCTGACACATCCACTGTTTTACTTTAGCAGTATGCAGTGTGCAACCTGTGCATCTGACAAAATGTGCCGTATACAACCAGAGAACTGCACTAAATACTCTATCCCACAATGCAACACAATTACAATCTGTTCAAACAAACAAAATGCTAAAGAATGCTAAATATGTATCTGCCATTTATTTTCTTTAAATGTACAATGTGAGCGAAATGCTTATTATTGCATACTGCATACTAAATTAAGCATTGTAAATTCAAATGAGGACTAAAACTAACAAAAACTAAATTAAATAAATAAAGTTGTTAACTGAAACATATTATTTTAATTTTAACTCAAATAAAATACCTTGTTGTGACTCTGAAACTCACTATAAATATATATATATCAATAAATAAAAAATTAAACTATACTGTAATTTGTTTCATGCATATTTTTTTGGCATTTTTATCAATTCAATACAATCGAAGCGTGCAGGAGAGGACATATTCACAATTCTCTATTTATCCCTTAAAATAACAAGTTAAACTAAAATAAACTATACTGTGTGTGTGTGTATATATATATATATATATGGGTGTTTGGCACTCACTATTAACACAGAAAGTCTATATTTTTATACTAAATTTGTTGTTTTAATATTTTGAAATGTTTTTAGCTTTTATTATATATATGTTTTGCATTTAAATGTTAAGTTTTGAAATGTTGTTGTATGCACTCTTTCTTACTGTCATTTAATTTCTCCATTTTCTTAAGTGTGTGTATATATAGTAAATTTTAACTTATAGCAAAAAGTACTTTTATTATATATATGAACAAATGAAAAAAGTAAAAAGTTTTACACTCTTTCAGAAAAATTTTAAAAAAAAAAAAAGTCAAACTATGACCGACAAAATCAAAAAGCTAAACTAGAGAGACTTTTTATTATATATATGAATATATGTTTTGTAATAAATATAATGTTTTTTAATATCAAATTCACACTCACTATTAACACAGAAAATACATTACATACTGAAATACATTTTATTATATATATGTAAATAAATAAATAATGTTTTAATATCACTCTTTCAACATATAAAAATGTAAAGTATACTACAACATTTTAATAATATATAGTTTTGTAATATTATTTGCTGCATACGACTGTCACACTCACTATTAAAACAGAATGCAGTATACAGTACATATTTATATATATGTTTTGTATAAATAATGTTTTTAATATCTGCACACTCACTATTAAAACAGAAAGTACACTTTATTATAAATATATGTTTTGTAATAAATAATGTTTTTAATATCACTCTTTCATACTGACACACTGCAGAAACGGTGTATTATTGTGTCTCACCTCCTCCAGCGGCAGCTCTTTGAGACGGGCCAGAGAGCCGGAGAGCAGCCCCACTATGAAGGGGGTCGGCGTACAGACGATGTCCATCATGGACGGCGGCAGAACCGGGATGTACGTGTGCTGCCAGGTGAACGGGTACAGCAGAGCCACCACGGCATGACAACATTTAGAGAGGGTGCTGGAGAGAAAGAGACACATCAGCGTGACTGTGCTGACATACTGACACCAGCAGATGGCAGCAGAGAAGAATCAATCAGTGCTATCGCTCATTCTTTCAGTACCTTGTTCTTTCAATACCCTGAAATAATACAAGAAATAACACAGGATGCAGAAATAAATAATACAAGAAAATTTTGCATTGTGACATTTGATTGAGCACATTTTCTCTCCAAATTTGCATTACCATACTGCAAAAAAGGGGAAAAGATAATATTTTAATACAATTAATAATAATAACAATAATAATTATATTAGTGCTGTCAAACTATTAATCGTAATTAATCGCATCTAAAATAAAAAAAATGTTTTACATGTGTGTGTGCTGTGTATATTTATTATGTGTGTGTGCATATTTAAAATAAATATATTATTATTATAAATAAAAAATACATATAATATAATATGATGTATAAATGTAATTATATTAATATTATATATGAATACACAACATATTATTCTTAAATATATACATTTGCATGTGTGTATTATTTATATATATATAAATATATGTATATGAGTATTTTATATTTTGGATGCGATATACAGCACTATTATCTTATATATATTTACTATGGTGTATCATTTTAATATATATAATAAATTACACAGTACACACATATATTATGGAAACAAAAACTTTTATTTTGATGTGAATATTGGCAAAAACTATATTAAAATGATTAATGCTAAGAAAATTATCATTATAATAAGAAAATATTTAATCGGAAATTGAGAGGATATTGGCAAAATTAATAAGAAAATTTTATTATTTTTCGCTTTTGATTTTGGTGTGAAACACGATTCATTAAGTCACCCATTATAAATAGAAATGTATTTTGCATTTTTCCATTAGCAGATTGGAAATAATAACAACAACAAGAACAATAAAAAACAGTCAACAATCAGTATAATCAGTTTATCGTTGTTTTGAAAAAAAATATAATTTTATTCAAATAAATATCAAATAAAAATGATCCAATCTTATTACTAAGCATTGTTTAAAATAAATAATAACAGTGATAATAACAATGATAAATCAATCATTATTATCAGTTTATCATTTTAATAAAACTATATTAAGTATAAGATGTATAATGCAGTGTGATCAATAATCATTTTCACTTGTTTTTACTGAATGCATTATTTCTTATTTTCTAACCGTTTCATCTTTACTCATTAGGACGCATTAGTTTCATCTTTACTCATTAGTTTCATCTTTACTCATTATCTTACTCATTAGGACGCATTGGTTTCATCTTTACTCATTAGGACGCATTAGTTTCATCTTTACTCATTAGGACGCATTAGTTTCATCTTTACTCATTAGGACGCATTAGTTTCATCTTTACTCATTAGGACGCATTGGTTTCATCTTTACTCATTAGGACGCATTAGTTTCATCTTTACTCATTAGGACGCATTGTTTCATCTTTACTCATTAGTTTCATCTTTACTCATTAGGACGCATTGGTTTCATCTTTACTCATTAGGACGCATTAATTTCATCTTTACTCATTAGGACGCATTGGTTTCATCATTTTACTCATTAGGACGCATTTCATCTTTACTCATTAGGACGCATTGGTTTCATCTTTACTCATTAGGACGCATTGTTTCATCTTTACACGTTAGGACGCATTATTGTTTCATCTTTACTCATTAGGACGCATTGGTTTCATCTTTACTCATTAGGACGCATTGGTTTCATCTTTACTCATTAGGACGCATTGGTTTCATCTTTACTCATTAGGACGCATTAGGTTTCATCTTACTCATTAGGACGCATTGGTTTCATCTTTACTCATTAGTTTATCTTTATCATTAGACGCATTAGTTTCATCTTTACTCATTAGGACGCATTAGTTTCATCTTTACTCATTAGGACGCATTGGTTTCATCTTTACTCATTAGGACGCATTAGTTTCATCTTTACTCATTAGGACGCATTAGTTTCATCTTTACTCATTAGGACGCATTGGTTTCATCTTTACTCATTAGGACGCATTGGTTTCATCTTTACTCATTAGGACGCATTGGTTTCATCTTTACTCATTAGGACGCATTAGTTTCATCTTTACTCATTAGGACGCATTGGTTTCATCTTTACTCATTAGGACGCATTAGTTTCATCTTTACTCATTAGGACGCATTAGTTTCATCTTTACTCATTAGGACGCATTAGTTTCATCTTTACTCATTAGGACGCATTAGTTTCATCTTTACTCATTAGGACGCATTGGTTTCATCTTTACTCATTAGGACGCATTAGTTTCATCTTTACTCATTAGGACGCATTGGTTTCATCTTTACTCATTAGGACGCATTGGTTTCATCTTTACTCATTAGGACGCATTGGTTTCATCTTTACTCATTAGGACGCATTGGTTTCATCTTTACTCATTAGGACGCATTGGTTTCATCTTTACTCATTAGGACGCATTGGTTTCATCTTTACTCATTAGGACGCATTAGTTTCATCTTTACTCATTAGGACGCATTGGTTTCATCTTTACTCATTAGGACGCATTGGTTTCATCTTTACTCATTAGGACGCATTAGTTTCATCTTTACTCATTAGGACGCATTAGTTTCATCTTTACTCATTAGGACGCATTGGTTTCATCTTTACTCATTAGGACGCATTGGTTTCATCTTTACTCTCATTAGTTTCATCTTTACTCGTTAGGACGCATTAGTTTCATCTTTACTCGTTAGGACGCATTAGTTTCATCTTTACTCGTTAGGACGCATTAGTTTCATCTTTACTCATTAGGACGCATTGGTTTCATCTTTACTCATTAGGACGCATTGGTTTCATCTTTATCATTAGGACGCATTGGTTTCATCTTTACTCATTAGGACGCATTGGTTTCATCTTTACTCATTAGGACGCATTGGTTTCATCTTTACTCATTAGGACGCATTGGTTTCATCTTTACTCATTAGGACGCATTGGTTTCATCTTTACTCATTAGGACGCATTGGTTTCATCTTTACTCATTAGGACGCATTGGTTTCATCTTTACTCATTAGGACGCATTGGTTTCATCTTTACTCATTAGGACGCATTGGTTTCATCTTTACTCATTAGGACGCATTAGTTTCATCTTTACTCATTAGGACGCATTAGTTTCATCTTTACTCGTTAGGAGTTTCATCTTTACTCGAGGACGCATTAGTTTAGTTTTCTTTACTCATTAGTTTCATCTTTACTCGACGCATTAGTTTCATCATCGTTAGGACGCATTAGTTTCATTTACTCGTTAGGACGCATTAGTTTCATCTTTACTCATTAGGACGCATTAGTTTCATCTTTATTAGGACGCATTACTCATTAGGTTGTTTCATTGTACTCATTAGGACGCATTAGTTTCTCTTTATTTAGGACGCATCATTACTCATTAGGACGCATTAGTTTCATCTTTACTCATTAGGACGCATTAGTTTCATCTTTACTCATTAGGACGCATTAGTTTCATCTTTACTCATTAGGACGCATTAGTTTCATCTTTACTCATTAGGACGCAGATTTCTTCTGTTATTTGCGAGACGACTCATAACACGGTTCTTGTGTCAGTGATCTCTTCCTGTGTCCATCATCTTGCTCAACACTGTCACTGTCCTCCCCTTTAGGGAAGATGCTGGTTTGATGATCCCTAAGAAGGGACCCGGCTCTCATTACAGACTCAGAACGTCATGTGAGCGCTAGTCTCTCTCTTTTTCCGTAGAAAATAACATTGGGTTGTCTTTTGTTCCCAAGGCGACTATATAACACAACAGCATTTTTTCCATATCTGTCTTGAGCCGTGAAAAACAGTTCCACAAGCCCCACTTTTTCCCTTCTTGCCTGTCATATCTTTTCATTCTTTCCTTGTCCTCTTTTGGGTTCATAATGCGAACAGACCCCAGTTTGACACGCTTCAGTCAGTGATCCATGCGTTTAGTATACTTTTAACTTATGAATGCTGATAGACACCAATACACAAGTGAAGATCCAGAACAAGCACCGCCTCCTCACCTGTCAATCAACCTCTGTATTAAAGGTGCAGTGTGTAGTTTTTAGCGGCATCTAGCGGTTGAGTTTGCGAATTGCAACCAACGGCTCAGTCCTCCGCTCACCCCTCCCTTTAGAGAAGCTACGGTGGCCGATACAGGGCTAAGATTTTTCGCGAGAACAACATAGTGACGATACGCGCTCTGTAGAGCAGTTTGTCCGTTTAGGGCTACTGTAGAAACATGATGGCGACTTCCATGTGAGGGGACCCGCGGTATATGTAGTTATAAATCGCTCATTCTAAGGTAATAAAAACATAACAGTTCATTAAGTAAGGTCTTTATACTCCTCTGAAAACGTAGTTATGTATATTATATTGCATTTCTGTCTATAGATTATCCTAAATATTACACAGTGCACCTTTAAAGCAAGGGTTCTAAACTGGGCTATATTGCTGGAAGAGATTCCTCAGACAGGTGTAAATGGGTCGTACCTGAGTTTATCTGCGGTGAAGATGACCCTTCGCTCCAGCAGAAGAGAAGCAAACACCCGCAGAAGCAGACGCAAGCTCAGAGAGGAAAACAAACACTCGAAATCCACATGCTCCAGACGGGAATCTGAAGGCCGGCATAATTCTATCACCTACGGAAAGAGTAAGATTAGCTTTGAGAGTCAAACTCGTTCACGTAGAATTCCAGAAGTTATTCTCAGCCCCTTCCAGGCCTTGTATACACTGACCTCTGTTCCTGAACCCGGCAGAAAGTTCTTAATGCTGATGGTTCTGCCTGGCGCTGGGAACGGAGCCTCCATAATTCCTCTCATAAACGGCTGGACCAGCGCGGGAGAAATGACTCGCCGCTTCTCTACCTCATCCAGGATCTGCATCAGACAGACATCAGCATACACGTCATGTAGGATCTGCTTCATGTCACCGCCATTTTCATGTCATGAATCTACAGCTTTTTAAATCACTTTTACATTTTATTATTTTACTATAAGTTCACAACAAAAAAATATAATAATACCAATGAGAATAACAGTAATTATTGTCAGTATATCATTGTATTAAAAAAATTTTTTAATTACTTTTTGCCCACCACCCATACATTATTCAACATAATTCTAAATAAATAATATATATATATATATTAATAATAAAATAAAAAAATATTAAAACATTAATTTTTATCATTATAATGAAAAAACAAACTAATTAATTAAAATAAAACAAAAACAAACTAAAAACTAAATGATCAAACAAAACAAACAAAACAAAACATGCATTTAGGGTAAGATGTCTGTGGCTAAAACAACATAAAATAAAATAAATTAAAATACATAATAAGCATGTATTTAAGGTAAGAGACCCTACAGACTGTAATGCCTATGGCTTGAATAAAAAAATTATAATAAAAATAATAAAAATAATAACAAATGAACAAAATTCAATAAAATATTTTTTTTTAAATAAAAAAATTTAATGAATAAAAATAAAAATAAATATGAAAGCACCAACACAGAGAAGCATAAAATAAAATAAAATACAATTAAATAAATAAAAATACAATAAAATAAAATTAAATTAAAATTAAATAAATAAATTAAATTAAATTAAATTAAATTAAATTAAATTAAATTAAATTAAATTAAATTAAATTAAATTAAATTAAATTAAATTAAAAATTAAAAATAAGTGTGTCTTTAGGATAAGAGGCCCAACAGGCCTATGGCTTATCAAATACATCTAAAACTAAACTAAAAACTAAACTAAACTAAACTAGACTAAAATAAAATAGAAGAAAGCACCAACAAAGAGAAAAATTAAATTAAATTAAATTAAATTAAAACAACTAAAACGAAAAAATATAAATAAATTAAATTAAAAAAAATTAAATTAAATTAAATTAAATTAAATTAAATTAAATTAAATTAAATAAAACTAATAGCTTTAAAAATAATTTTTATTAAAAATAAATAATAATGCACCAACACAGAGAAGCACAAGATAACAGATATTGAACTTGATGAAATGCTTAAAGGTCAAATGAAATACCTTAGAGAACAGATCAAAACAGCCCAGTCTGCTCACAATGCAGTACACTTCAGGTAGACGCCTCCCTTTACCGCTGGGCTATAAGCACAGACACACAAACGACTGATGAGACTCCCAAAAAATGAATTTAAAACACAAAATAACATTTATTTCTAACTGCTAACTAGAAGTCACTTAAATGCAACCTAATGAGGTCACATATGACAATGTGACATTTTTAAAAGTAAAAATGTATTTAATTTTGAAGCACATTAACATCTCATTCATGTTTTGTAATAAATGTCTAGCCTGTGTTAAATGTACTCTACATTATTTAGAATGAATGTTTTCTGCAAAATGAAAAAGAAAGAGCAGCTCACCAGTAAACGTCGACAGTAGCCAAATCTTCGGCTCCCATCTTCTCCGGTTAAGACGAACGAGAATGTTTCACTATAAAGAACAGATTCAATTCCGATGAGCAAGTGATTCACAAACAGCACAACAAGCATACATAACATCAACTGTGCTTCTAATAATCATCGAGGCTGCTTTTGTAAGGCTGTAAACCAGTGGATTCCATACCTGGGGAAATTGTCCACCGGTGCCCAGTCTTTAGCGTCAGGGAAACAGAACTGAGGAATGACTTTCAGCTGGTCTTCAGCCTCTCGCATGAACCTGAAGCTTCGTTCAAACTAATGAGGAAAAAGAATCAGGAACACAGATGCATGAACGTCTCGTGCTAAGCCCAGATAGATCTTATTAGTTCTGTAGGGTACGAGGCTAAAGGTACACCTTAAGAAAAAATGGCTTTTCAATGCGCCTAAAATGTATAATTGCAGAAAAATATATATACGTTTGTATTGAACATTAATGGAGCAACAGATTTTTGGTGAAAATAAATCATAGAGGTCGTTTATACAAATCTTATGGAAATTGATTGATACAAACACTTTGCTTTTTTTAATAATGTCTAAGTTAATACTTGTTCAAAACAATCACTTTAGCTAAGTTTGTACTATTTTCTATAGTTTCTTCAATAAATATACTGCCATTAAAATATTTTATATAAAAATATATATCTTAAAATACAGAAACAAAATAATTTTAAAAAGTAAATATTCTGAAAGAATTGAAGGAGAGCCCAGAATAATTTTATATAGATTTACAGTAGAAACAACTAATTATATGTTATTATATGATATGATTAATATCATGTTTTTTTTTTGTTTTTGTTTTTTAACAAATTATGGTTTCATTCTAAACATGGTGATTATCTCTGATATGTACACCCAACATAATATATGATATTTACCATCTGAATCTAACCATGTCATGTCAACAAATGGAAAAGTCATTCTAGTCATCAACTAATTATCATGTTAATTACTGTGCCTTTAGCCCCAACAGCAAGGGTGCTTGTTACCCTAAATACTATACTTTTACATATTCTTTCTTTCGTTATTTAAAAACTGAAAATCGTTAAGAAGACCTTTGTTTCAAAATATATACATTAATTTTAGAGATTCTCATTTGCTACTTAAATCTACAATATTTTAAAAAGCATAAAATATTAGATCAAGTAGGCACAGAATTAACTTTGCACTGCTGTCCGCGATCGCATCAAGGATCAGCCAAATTTGCACATGCATCTTGAAAAGCGGATGTTTTGGAAAGTGCCACGTTTTTGTGCCATCTAGTGGTTTAGAGCAAAATAATATAATATTATAATACCCCAGGGCGCCTTTAGCCCCATTGTACCCTACATGTTTTTGGAAGGAAAATGTTTATACCTTGAGAGGGAACTGCTGCGTGACTTCTGGTAAATACGGCACGCCTGCTTTGGTCTTATGAAGAGCCACAACCAGAAAGTACTCAAACAACTTCCACTCCTGAAGTTCCATCAAGTCTCGCTCCAGAGTGCGATATCGGCCGGTTTGCCTCAACATAGACTGGACCGACACTAATCTCTGACTGTGAGCTAAAACAGGAGAGGAAGAGAAAAGAATGATGTTTTTCCCCATAGAATTAAAAGCACATTAAAGGAACAGTTCGCCCAAAAGTTTTAATTAGCTGAAAATGTACTCACTCTCAGGCCACCCAAGATGTGGAGGAGTGTGTTTCTTCATCAGAACAGATTTGGAGAAATGTAGTATTACATCACTGATCCTTTGCAGTGAATGGGTACCGTCAGAATAAGGTCCGTCCACACGGAAACGCGTTTTGCTGTATGCATAACAATTTTGTATCGTATTGGCGTTTTGTCCAGATGGATCCGGTGTTTTGGGAGCCTGAAAGGTTTTTTTTATCAGGTCCCAGAGTGGATCTGAAAACGACACCTTTGCTATTTCATGTGTACAGCCAATCCGTATATTTTGTGAAATGAGGATATCATCACTGCACGTCTCGACCCAGACACCACTACGTCACGTAACAGCAACAACAACATGAACAGACAATAAACGACTGTATTTGTATTAACTAGCATTAACACATATTAATAAACAATGTAATACATTTATTATTTCATGTTCATCTTCTTGTTATTGTGTTGGGTTTGTATACAGTGCGCAAGGTTTATGCGCATGCTGCAAGTCTTCTTCTCCATTTTTAGTGTGGCAGAATTACAGTGCCACATACTGGTCTGGCATGTCTACTACATCGTTTTGAGTCCGATTCAGGGTTTCACGTGTACGCAGATATTTCCTGAGACGACACTGTGTTTACGGAAGAACAAGGATAAAAAAGATCGGATTCCAAACAGCTGATAAAAACATCACAATAACCGACAACTAATCTTCACCACTCCAGTCCATCAGTTAACTTCTTGTGAAGTAGAAACCTGAAACCATAGAAACCATCATTAAGGTGTTTTTAACTTCAAACCATAGCTTTCAGCTAAAATACGAGTCCTCAATCAATAATACTGCTTTCTTCAGTGAAAAAGTCATCTTTCAGGAGAGAAATATGCTCAGATCAAGCACAGCTTACAAGCAAAAACGGTTCAAAACAGCTCTAAACAAATATGTGTGAGGATTTGATGTGAGAGACAACAGAAGATGGACTTTTTCACTGAAGGAAGCGTTATTATCGATAGTGGACTCGTATTTTGTCCAGAAGCATCCATTTAAATTTAAACCACCTTAATGATGGATTTGTTTCTTGCAAACACAGATTTTCACTCTTCTCAGGATGTTAACTGATGAACTGCATTATTGTGATGTTTTTAATCAGCTGTTTGGACTCTCATTCCGACGGCACCCATTCACTGCAGAGGATCCATTGCTGAGCAAGTGATGCAATGCTACATTTCTCCAAATATGATGAAGAAACAAACTCTCATCTACATCTTGGCCTGATGGTGAGTACATTTTCAGCAAATTTTAATTTTTGGTTGAACAACTCCTTTTTAATGCAAACTTGAAATTCTTAATTAACATGAAGATGTAGGTCTGTAGGACCTCATACCTTTGAGTTTCTCTTCTGTGTCACTTTCAGACTCGCTGTTTTCATCCGTCACTATACCAGAAAAGAGAGAGAGGTCAAAGGTCACATATTTCACAGAGACATATTTCATGCTTGGATGCACATGTGTATCCTATAACGTAACATAATTCTATCATCTCTGGAAAAGTGGGTCAAACACAACTGATCCAAAACTGTAAACGTGTCCATAAAGCTAAGTGGACGCACATGTGGCTGGGGCCCGGACTGTCCCACAATGCAATGCATGTGGATTAGGCTGTAACTCTCTAGGTGCAACAAATACGGTCATCACACTATTATTCAAGGGTCACGCAATGCATACAAACTATTATTCTTACAATTCGATATAAAAACGTATATTAGTTTTTAAAGAATAAATAATACAATCAAAATAAATAAATATATAAAATAAAAAATAATAAAGAAAGACAAAATAATTTATAATAATAAAAGAAAGACAGAAACAAAGGAGGAAAAAGAATATAACCCAATTTTCTGGGTTGCGCAATGAAAAGGAACAAACATGAATTAACATAATATAATAAATATACAGTCATGGCCAAAAATATCAGCACCGTTGGTAAATATGATCAATGGCGGCTGTGAAAATTAATCTGCATTGTTAATAAATTAAAAAAAATTCACAAAAATGGATAGTAAGAATTTAAAATGGGAGGAAATATCATTATGAAATAAATGTTTTTCTCTAATACACATTGGCTACAATTAATGCCACCCTACATTTACTCAAAGCAACTTACAGTGCATTCAGACTATACATTTTTTCTCAGTATGTGTGTTCCCTGGGAATTGAACCCACAACCTTTTGCGCTGCTAACACAATGCTCTACCACTGAGCCACAGGAACAATAACCGCACCCTTTTATTCAATACTTTTTGAAACCTCCATTTGCCAGTTTAACAGCTCTAAATGTCCTCCTATAATGCCTGATGAGGTTAGAGACCATTCCTTCATCCAGAATCACTCCAGATCCTTCAGATTCACAGCTTCTCCTCTTCAGTTCACCTCACTCATCTTCTACAGGGTTCAGGTCAGAGAACACCTGACACGAGATCAGAGACCATTCCTTCATCCAGAATCACTCCAGATCCTTCAGATTCACAGCTTCTCTCTTCAGTTCACCTCACTCATCTTCTACAGGGTTCAGGTCAGAGAACACCTGACACGAGATCAGAGACCATTCCTTCATCCAGAATCACTCCAGATCCTTCAGATTCACAGCTTCTCCTCTTCAGTTCACCTCACTCATCTTCTACAGGGTTCAGGTCAGAGAACACCTGACACGAGATCAGAGACCATTCCTTCATCCAGAATCACTCCAGATCCTTCAGATTCACAGCTTCTCCTCTTCAGTTCACCTCACTCATCTTCTACAGGGTTCAGGTCAGAGAACACCTGACACGAGATCAGAGACCATTCCTTCATCCAGAATCACTCCAGATCCTTCAGATTCACAGCTTCTCCTCTTCAGTTCACTCACTCATCTTCTACAGGGTTCAGGTCAGAGAACACCTGACACGAGATCAGAGACCATTCCTTCATCCAGAATCACTCCAGATCCTTCAGATTCACAGCTTCTTCTCTTCAGTTCACCTCACTCATTCTACAGGGTTCAGGTCAGAGAACACCTGACAAGAGATCAGAGACCATTCCTTCATCCAGAATCACTCCAGATCCTTCAGATTCACAGCTTCTTCTCTTCAGTTCACCTCACTCATCTTCTACAGGGTTCAGGTCAGAGAACACCTGACACGAGATCAGAGACCATTCCTTCATCCAGAATCACTCCAGATCCTTCAGATTCACAGCTTCTCCTCTTCAGTTCACCTCACTCATCTTCTACAGGGTTCAGGTCAGAGAACACCTGACAAGAGATCAGAGACCATTCCTTCATCCAGAATCACTCCAGATCCTTCAGATTCACAGCTTCTCCTCTTCAGTTCACCTCACTCATCTTCTACAGGGTTCAGGTCAGAGAACACCTGACACGAGATCAGAGACCATTCCTTCATCCAGAATCACTCCAGATCCTTCAGATTCACAGCTTCTCCTCTTCAGTTCACCTCACTCATCTTCTACAGGGTTCAGGTCAGAGAACACCTGACACGAGATCAGAGACCATTCCTTCATCCAGAATCACTCCAGATCCTTCAGATTCACAGCTTCTTCTCTTCAGTTCACCTCACTCATCTTCTACAGGGTTCAGGTCAGAGAACACCTGACAAGAGATCAGAGACCATTCCTTCATCCAGAATCACTCCAGATCCTTCAGATTCACAGCTTCTTCTCTTCAGTTCACCTCACTCATCTTCTACAGGGTTCAGGTCAGAGAACACCTGACACGAGATCAGAGACCATTCCTTCATCCAGAATCACTCCAGATCCTTCAGATACACAGCTTCTCCTCTTCAGTTCACCTCACTCATCTTCTACAGGGTTCAGGTCAGAGAACACCTGACAAGAGATCAGAGACCATTCCTTCATCCAGAATCACTCCAGATCCTTCAGATTCACAGCTTCTTCCTCTTCAGTTCACCTCACTCATCTTCTACAGGGTTCAGGTCAGAGAACACCTGACACGAGATCAGAGACCATTCCTTCATCCAGAATCACTCCAGATCCTTCAGATTCACAGCTTCTTCTCTTCAGTTCACCTCACTCATCTTCTACAGGGTTCAGGTCAGAGAACACCTGACAAGAGATCAGAGACCATTCCTTCATCCAGAATCACTCCAGATCCTTCAGATTCACAGCTTCTCCTCTTCAGTTCACCTCACTCATCTTCTACAGGGTTCAGGTCAGAGAACACCTGACACGAGATCAGAGACCATTCCTTCATCCAGAATCACTCCAGATCCTTCAGATTCACAGCTTCTTCTCTTCAGTTCACCTCACTCATCTTCTACAGGATTCAGGTCAGAGAACACCTGACAAGAGATCAGAGACCATTCCTTCATCCAGAATCACTCCAGATCCTTCAGATTCACAGCTTCTTCTCTTCAGTTCACCTCACTCATCTTCTACAGGGTTCAGGTCAGAGAACACCTGACACGAGATCAGAGACCATTCCTTCATCCAGAATCACTCCAGATCCTTCAGATTCACAGCTTCTTCTCTTCAGTTCACCTCACTCATCTTCTACAGGGTTCAGGTCAGAGAACACCTGACAAGAGATCAGAGACCATTCCTTCATCCAGAATCACTCCAGATCCTTCAGATTCACAGCTTCTCCTCTTCAGTTCACCTCACTCATCTTCTACAGGGTTCAGGTCAGAGAACACCTGACAAGAGATCAGAGACCATTCCTTCATCCAGAATCACTCCAGATCCTTCAGATTCACAGCTTCTCCTCTTCAGTTCACCTCACTCATCTTCTACAGGGTTCAGGTCAGAGAACACCTGACAAGAGATCAGAGACCATTCCTTCATCCAGAATCACTCCAGATCCTTCAGATTCACAGCTTCTCTCTTCAGTTCACCTCACTCATCTTCTACAGGGTTCAGGTCAGAGAACACCTGACACGAGATCAGAGACCATTCCTTCATCCAGAATCACTCCAGATCCTTCAGATTCACAGCTTCTTCTCTTCAGTTCACCTCACTCATCTTCTACAGGGTTCAGGTCAGAGAACACCTGACACGAGATCAGAGACCATTCCTTCATCCAGAATCACTCCAGATCCTTCAGATTCACAGCTTCTCCTCTTCAGTTCACCTCACTCATCTTCTACAGGGTTCAGGTCAGAGAACACCTGACAAGAGATCAGAGACCATTCCTTCATCCAGAATCACTCCAGATCCTTCAGATTCACAGCTTCTCCTCTTCAGTTCACCTCACTCATCTTCTACAGGGTTCAGGTCAGAGAACACCTGACAAGAGATCAGAGACCATTCCTTCATCCAGAATCACTCCAGATCCTTCAGATTCACAGCTTCTCTCTTCAGTTCACCTCACTCATCTTCTACAGGGTTCAGATCAGAGAACACCTGACACGAGATCAGAGACCATTCCTTCATCCAGAATCACTCCAGATCCTTCAGATTCACAGCTTCTCCTCTTCAGTTCACCTCACTCATCTTCTACAGGGTTCAGGTCAGAGAACACCTGACACGAGATCAGAGACCATTCCTTCATCCAGAATCACTCCAGATCCTTCAGATTCACAGCTTCTTCTCTTCAGTTCACCTCACTCATCTTCTACAGGGTTCAGGTCAGAGAACACCTGACACGAGATCAGAGACCATTCCTTCATCCAGAATCACTCCAGATCCTTCAGATTCACAGCTTCTTCTCTTCAGTTCACCTCACTCATCTTCTACAGGGTTCAGGTCAGAGAACACCTGACAAGAGATCAGAGACCATTCCTTCATCCAGAATCACTCCAGATCCTTCAGATTCACAGCTTCTCTCTTCAGTTCACCTCACTCATCTTCTACAGGGTTCAGGTCAGAGAACACCTGACAAGAGATCAGAGACCATTCCTTCATCCAGAATCACTCCAGATCCTTCAGATTCACAGCTTCTTCTCTTCAGTTCACTCACTCATCTTCTACAGGGTTCAGGTCAGAGAACACCTGACAAGAGATCAGAGACCATTCCTTCATCCAGAATCACTCCAGATCCTTCAGATTCACAGCTTCTTCTCTTCAGTTCACCTCACTCATCTTCTACAGGGTTCAGGTCAGAGAACACCTGACAAGAGATCAGAGACCATTCCTTCATCCAGAATCACTCCAGATCCTTCAGATTCACAGCTTCTTCTCTTCAGTTCACTCACTCATCTTCTACAGGGTTCAGGTCAGAGAACACCTGACACGAGATCAGAGACCATTCCTTCATCCAGAATCACTCCAGATCCTTCAGATTCACAGCTTCTTCTCTTCAGTTCACCTCACTCATCTTCTACAGGGTTCAGGTCAGAGAACACCTGACACGAGATCAGAGACCATTCCTTCATCCAGAATCACTCCAGATCCTTCAGATTCACAGCTTCTTCTCTTCAGTTCACCTCACTCATCTTCTACAGGTTCAGGTCAGAGAACACCTGACAAGAGATCAGAGACCATTCCTTCATCCAGAATCACTCCAGATCCTTCAGATTCACAGCTTCTTCTCTTCAGTTCACCTCACTCATCTTCTACAGGGTTCAGGTCAGAGAACACCTGACACGAGATCAGAGACCATTCCTTCATCCAGAATCACTCCAGATCCAGATCCTTTTCTTCAGATTCACAGCTTCTTCCTCTCCAGAATCAGTTCACCTCTTCTCTTCACTCATCTTCTACAGGATTCAGGTCAGAGAACACCTGACACGAGATCAGAGACCATTCCTTCACCCAGAATCACTCCAGATCCTTCAGATTCACAGCTTCTTCTCTTCAGTTCACCTCACTCATCTTCTACAGGGTTCAGGTCAGAGAACACCTGACAAGAGATCAGAGACCATTCCTTCATCCAGAATCACTCCAGATCCTTCAGATTCACAGCTTCTTCTCTTCAGTTCACCTCACTCATCTTCTACAGGGTTCAGGTCAGAGAACACCTGACACGAGATCAGAGACCATTCCTTCATCCAGAATCACTCCAGATCCTTCAGATACACAGCTTCTTCTCTTCAGTTCACTTCACTCATCTTCTACAGGGTTCAGGTCAGAGAACACCTGACACGAGATCAGAGACCATTCCTTCATCCAGAATCACTCCAGATCCTTCAGATTCACAGCTTCTTCTCTTCAGTTCACCTCACTCATCTTCTACAGGGTTCAGGTCAGAGAACACCTGACACGAGATCAGAGACCATTCCTTCATCCAGAATCACTCCAGATCCTTCAGATTCACAGCTTCTTCTCTTCAGTTCACCTCACTCATCTTCTACAGGGTTCAGATCAGAGAACACCTGACAAGAGATCAGAGACATTCCTTCATCCAGAATCACTCCAGATCCTTCAGATTCACAGCTTCTTCTCTTCAGTTCACCTCACTCATCTTCTACAGGGTTCAGTTCAGAGAACACCTGACAAGAGATCAGAGACCATTCCTTCATCCAGAATCACTCCAGATCCTTCAGATTCACAGCTTCTCTCTTCAGTTCACCTCACTCATCTTCTACAGGGTTCAGGTTAGAGAACACCTGACAAGAGATCAGAGACCATTCCTTCATCCAGAATCACTCCAGATCCTTCAGATTCACAGCTTCTTCTCTTCAGTTCACTCACTCATCTTCTACAGGGTTCAGGTCAGAGAACACCTGACACGAGATCAGAGACCATTCCTTCACCCAGAATCACTCCAGATCCTTCATATACACAGCTTCTTCTCTTCAGTTCACCTCACTCATCTTCTACAGGGTTCAGGTCCGAGGACTGGAATAGCCACAGCAGAAGCTTGGTTTTGTGCCCACTGATCCATTTTTGTGTTGTTTTTGAGGTTTGTGTTTGGATATTTGTACGGTTGGAAGATCCAAACATGGCCATTATAAGATTTCTAACAGAGTCAGTAACTTATTGATTTTTTATATCTGTTGCTATTTGATAGAATCCATGTGTGACAAGATGTCCAGGACCTCCAGCAGAAATATAGGCCCACAACATAAAAAATACAGCTGTGTATTTCATTGTAAACAAAGAAAATAAAATAACTTTTTTATTCAATAATTCGTCTCCTCTCTGTCTCTCCTTGTCAGCGTAGCGCCATTTTGGATATTACCCATCGAACGCAAGCAGCGTACGCTCGTCTGTATTCGCCTCAACGCAAGGATGCGCTATTTTCATTCAAATCAAAGCGTAAATACATGTACAATACGCATCCTTGCATTGAGGCGGATACAGAAGAGCGTACGCTGCTTGCGTTCGATGGATAATATCCAAATGGGCAGTCAATGAGACGGTCAGAAGCCTCCCGGTTTTTATCTAAAATATCTTAAATTGTGTTCTGAAGACGAACAAAGCTTTTATGGAGTTGGAACGACATGCAGTTAGTGAATAATGACAACATTTTCATTTTGGGGAGGAGTAACCCTTTAAGGGAATTTGGGCTTTGTTTTCCCTCCTATTTATATTTCTGTGAAACAGGAAGCCATGGCTGGATAATTTCATGTTCATAATCACCCTGGAGTGCTCAAAATTGTGAATATGAATGGGTATATATACTACAGATATATTTTACCCATAAGAATTTCTAGGGGTTCCAATAATTGTGTGCAACCTGTATTTGAGAAAAATATTTACATACAACATAATATTTCCCCCCATTTTAAATTCTTATTATCCAATGAAAGGTTAGATTTTTGTGATTTTTTTTAAATAAAATATCAAAAGGATTAACAATGCAGATTCATTTTCACAGCCTTCTTTGATCATATTTACCAAGGGTGTCGATATTTTTGGCCATGGCCATTGATAAATAAAATAATATTATTTATATGATTTATTTATACATATATATATGTATGTAATAAATTAAAATAAAAAGAAAATGACAAGTGTGAGCAACTGGAGTCATTATTCCTTTAAACAGGAAAAAGTAGGTCTAAATTTAGCTAACATGTAATGTTGCCCTCGCAAACCTCTTCCTGAACTTGACTCGGTTGACTGCGAGACCCTTTTCATCCTCTTCTTTCCCCTACGGGCCTCAAAGATGCCGTTGATTTTCTGCACCATCTGTTGAAAAAGAAAACAGTCATGGCTGTTGCTTTATCAGAGACAGGCCTTCTAAGTCTTTCACAAAGGAGTTCTGAAGGAAATTACTTTTTCCTCCATTTTTCATATTATTCTTAGGTGTCTCATCCGCCTGTCACATTTTTCTTGTATTTGTATTAGCAGTGGAAGGATGCCAAAGGGCCAGCGTCTCAGTCAGCGGTGGACCAGAACCATAAATCACTGATAAGTTAAGGATTACAATGACTGGGGCTCTTTTTGGACGGTACCTTTGGAATTTTCCGCCGCCGCCGGTTGTAAGGATCGCCCGACAGGCACGGGGTGTCATCCGGGCTGCTGGGTGTTGATGGAGGGCTGATTCGCGACGGGGACACAATGCCGCCATCTCTGCCGGTCTTTCGCAGTTCCAATAGCTTGAAGCTACGTCGCTCTGAATTCTGCCTGAAGAAACCAGGCTTGGAGGAGAGCTTTCAATGAACAAATGGAATTCAGAGTCAATTGCTAATTTGATTTGTCAGGCTATGTTGTCGTCATGTCATTCCAAATTTGTAAGACTTTCTATCTTTTATGGGATACAAAAGCAGACGTTTTGCAGAATTTTCTAGCTGCTCTTTTCAATATGATAGCCTGTTTCTCTTACTGAATAAAAAAATAAAAAGGGTAATTGCGACTTTTTATCTCACATTGACAAACTGACTTTTTCACATTCACGAGTTCACATCTCACAGTTCTGACATTTTTCTCTGAATTGCTTTATATAAACTCAGTATTGTGGGATATAAACTCGCGATTGCGAGTTAGAAAGCCAGAATTGTGAGATATAAAGTGAGAAAAAAAAATGAATTTTATATTTTATAGCGTTTATATCTCGCAGTTCTGACTTTATATTAAGCAATTCTAACTTTATAACTCGCAATTGCAAGAAAAAAGTCAGAATTGTGAGTCAAAATTACACAATTACCTTTTTTATTTTTTATTCAGTGGCGGAAACCATATGAGGCTGAAAAGTAGCCCATATTTAGATTAGTTTTTTGTCATTTATACAGGCTCATTCACACCAAGAACGATATGTAAGGAATAAGTGACGATTGAATTATTAGATAAATAATGCACACTTGAGGTGGTGATGCGGTCACGACGCGAAGCGGAGTGGCCGTTACACCTCGGGTGTGCATAATTTTTCTAATAATTCAACGGCTCGGAGTCAATTATTCTGCTTATACTACGGTTGCCATACCTCAAGACATCGATCAGATGATATATTTCAAGGCATTCGTCCCGTTTTTTTACTTCAATTGCTATTGTGAGTAGGATTATTTCTTCCGCATCTCATCCTTGCTAATTCCAAAAAGTCATTTTAAACCTTAACAGAGGCTTGAGCCGTTGATAGCAGACTAATGCAGTTAATAACTAAGTTATGAGACAGAGAGAGAGAGAGAGAGAGAGAGAGAGAGAGAGAGAGAGAGAGAGAGAGAGAGAGACTTAAAGTTCATTTTCTTCACGAACAGCGCCGTTGTTGCTACCTCGCTTGTGATAAGTCATGTAGTTTTTAAGTTCTTAAACTATGTTACTGATAAAATCGTCAGAATAGTGCTAACTACATCAGCACTTATGTTAACGTGTGTGCAAACTGTATGTGCGTCTGTGAGGGAGAGACCGAGAGCGGGAGAGAGAGAGAGAGTAGGTTATGTGCTTTCCGTACATGATAAAACGTAATTTTGCGGCAAAAACGTGGACACGATCTGTCGATTTTATCCTTTTGTTTACTGTATTTATTTGTTTGGCCAGTGTCATTGTGGGTTTTCGTTATTTTTCTGTTGTAAGACCTTTGAAATAACAGAAATCATTTGGCGAAGTGATATGGTCATGTAATGCGGTCAAGAGAGCTGCCTGGAACTATTGGCGCTTTTCCACTGCATGGTACGGTACGGTTCGGCACGGCTCGGTACGGTACGGCTCAGTTCGGGTCGGTTTGCATTTCCACTGCAGTTTAGTACCGCTATAGAGTGGGCGGGATTATTCACGCGGCATTATAATTGCCCGCCTCTACTGCCGTGACATCATCGTAAACGCGCCACAAACAAACTCACACCAAGAAAGGAGACGGAATAGTGTTCTTCATTCTCGGCATGTGGATGTTTTTAACAGCATGGAGAGGTCTATGAGAATGCTTGTGATTTACCCCCACAGTAGAGACTGTGGTGGCAGTGACACGGGTTGTAGAGGAGGAGGACAGGATGTTCGTGCAGGTGTGCTGCGTTACTTGATTAGTTACTATGATGTAGCGTGTTCTTAAAGTAATTATCAATAAACTTTTGAATATTTCAAAATTTACAATGTATCCATGTTTTTTTTATTTATGTGATGGTTTTATAATCGTGGCATTAATTTTGTCTTTTTCAAGAGGTTCATTACGTGCTCATACAATAATACATATTTAATATAGTCTGGAGGTACACGTATTCGATCAGATTGTTTTTAATTGAAGCAAAACACACATACAAAGGTAAAATTATAAACAGAAGACATACTCTGAAAATATAGCAGTTCAAAAGTATATACATAAGGCTATTCCTTCAGCGTCGCGCCATCAATCTCTCGCTGGATCGCTCCTTATAAACGAGAGGAATGTCTGAACTTCCTCAACAGACAACAAAACTGCTATTTTTGCTTGATACAAAAATGTGCGTTTGTTCAAACAAAAGTTGCGTCCGATCCTTCGCTGGCTGTGCTGATTTAAATCTAGCGGGTATATGGGTCTCATGTCGCAAGTTCAGTGACGCAGTAAAGACGATTTCCGGCCAATCATGATCAGTAGAGTTTATACGTCACGTTTTGGTAACGGTACGGATCGCTTGGAACCCCGGCCGAGGTGGTACTAAAAAAGTACCAGGTACTAGGTACGGTACGCAGTGGAAAACCCCAAAAGTGAACCGTACCGAACCGTACCGTGCAGTGGAAAAGCGCCATAAGTTCATGTGCGTTTCCCTGAAAATAATTGCACACCTCAGAACATTCGTCAGCCAATCAGATTCAAGCATTCAACATTTATAATGATAACTATATTAGGATCCACATCAATGCACGATAATGTTGTTTATTATAAGTGTGCATTACAGCTTTGTCATCTGCCGCTTTAAATGCTCAAGCTCTTTAATGCAGTATGGATTCTGATTGCCTTGTAAATGTTTTTATCATCCATCAGCTGAAAAAAAAATCTTTCTGAAACTGATTCCAATGATATCATTCCTCTGTGTTGTTATCATTATAGTTGTTGACTTCAGACTTCATTATTCACATAGGTATAAAGATTTAATAATCATTCAAATTCTATCATTGTAGTTATCGTCCTTGGTGTAAACGGGCCTTAAGTACAGGTGCGTGACCTATTGAATTTTTGGGATAAAAAAAGCTCTAAATGTCAGTACTGAATGCTGATATTTATGGATAACTCGCTCTAGAGTGGAAACAATTAATCAGGAATGAATACCTTGGATGGGGTGTCAGGAATGGGAGAGGAAGAGGAAGAAGGAATGGGATACTTGCTCCCAAGACTGCGACTTTCCAACTCTATGTCTTCATATGGGTTCTCCTTCGATGGAGGGTCTTTGGGAGCAAAAATACATTCAAGATTATTAGCTGTGCTTGCTTGGCCATTCTTCAAAACCCTAATGCTAGATATTGATTAGCATTTTGTTTCAATTAAGCCTCAATTAATTTGTCTCGTTGAGAGATGATTTATACCTGGCGGACAATATAACAAGTAGCGCTGTCAAACGATTAATCACGATTAATCGCATCCAAAATGAGAGTTTTTATTTACATAATATATGTGTGTGTGTACTGTGGATATTTATTATGTTGTGACGAGTCGGCTGCCTCCCCCCTTATCATCATCACCCCATTCTTTAATCGCCGCCCTTCACCCGGCTCCCGACGGGAGTGGGTGTGTGAGAGAGGAGGGGCGCTGAAACAGCCAGGTCTGGCGGCGTGTGATGAGGCACACCTGAAGAGAATGAAGCCTCATCACCACCGCTGTTATATGCCGAGCGCGCCTCTCCTCGGGAGACCGGTCTCATTCCCCGTGCATGCACGCTGGTGTCCTCGTGGATCCAGGAAGAGAGCGTAGAGGGATCCCACGCCGCCAGAGCCATGAGCTGCCGGACCCACGGTCCGGACGAGAACCGCACCCGCTATATGGCTGACGGGCCAGGATTCCGGGCCATTATCCCCAAGAAGCGCCGTGGGTCAGGAGAACGAAGCCGCCAAAGGAAGCCGCCGCCCCCTCCCGCCCCTTCCTTGGACCCCCTCCTTCTGAACACTGCCCCTCCTTCACTAACCCGACGAGGACACCAGGTTCCCTGTTTATTTTTGACACTTTTCCCCTTTGGACACTTTATTTGTTATTATTTATGATGAATAAAAGCCTCTCCGAGGCCTGACGCCACACCTACTGTGTCTGTTGTTTGCTCTTCCCGCCACAATGTATATATAAAGACACACATACAGCATATATTACAATGGATGAACATCCAGGAAACGATCAGGGTCAACAGCCGAGAGGAAAAAGAGGAGTAAGGATGCATGGTGGAAGGGTACAGAGGCAAAACGGAGGAAGAGGCAGAAGAGGCCAAGGACAGTGGCTCATATCAGATGAAATAAGGGCCACTATTGTGGAACCATGTTGTCAATCATGACCTTACAATGGCTGAGGCAGGTCGAAGGGTGCAGCCAAATATTGGGAGATCGACCGTATCCTCAATAATTCAAACATTTTGCAGAGAGAACAGGTATATCAACCAATGTGCAATGTACTACTATACTGTTTACTTGCTGCAATGTTTCATAATTAGAGGTGGGCATAGATAATTTTTTTTAATCTAGATTAATCTAGATTAATCTTGGAATTAATCTAGATTAATCTAGATTAAAATGGCTCATTTGAATTCAAGGCATTCAGAATATGTGTGCTACCAAATAATGACTAAAAGTAAGTCTTTGAGAACGGGTTTCTCAAGCCAGTGGCGCATTAGACCAGGGGCTCATCTCCTGTTTCCAAAATGCATCACAAACTTTAATCTCTTCCGTCCCAATCCCACGAAAAAACTGGAGGAAAATCCCGTTCCACTCCCGGAAGAATGACTCCCATTCCCTCCCACTCCCGTGTTGTTGTTGTTGTTGTTTTTTTGCCGATAACTGTCAATTACAGTAAAATTATAGTACAGATCACAGCGTGCCCACCTTATTAGTTGAATAAAAACCCAAAATGTCGTTTTTTGTTATTATATTGAACTGAAAGCCATCTTATTATGCACAGTGTTGCACAGATTAAATTTCATGTAAATCATCCATGCTAACACACACGTCTTCTATTCTATTTTTGACATTTCACTCTCTATAGATATATTTTTCTATGTACTGTATTTTTAGATATATTCGAGTTTCGAAGTTTCTCGCTCAAGTTCACGAGACCTAAAGCACATCCTGTTTGCTTAAAAGCGCAACGTTTCGTTGTTATTCTGAGTGCACACAAATAAACGTAGAGTCTTTACAGATTCGAAAGATGTATTAGGCTACTTTTATCTGTATGACCAAGAATGACGGAGATGTAAGAGCAAGTGAGCGCACCGGAGCCTGTCCTGCAGCAAACGCGCTTCCACACAAACACTTCAATAGCGCACATTTCTCTAGGTTAACATCATATTGAGCGGCCATGTAAAGTTGCTACTACATACATCTTTCAGATGAAAAGCCATATTTGAGGTTGATGAATGATAGGTGAGCGTTTGGATGTCCTGCCCGATTGTATTACCACATAGATTAACAATCTGTCCATCACGACTGCGAGCCTCTAGTTCGAAGACTCGTTCTCGCCCCCTACAGTGCAATTCGCTAGGTATACATCCGCGCTAAATATCAGGGTGAAAGTCATCATAGCTTGCGTAGTATAGACCCAGCTCCCAACCCAACTTTGAGAATAGATTAATGGCGATATTTTTTTCGCCGATAAGAGTCTCACGTTAACGCAGCACGTTAACGCCGATAACGGCCCCCACCATATTCATAATACAGTGTCCATTTGTATTTTGCAGCATACAGCAAATATACTTTATACAGATACCAACTGCAAGTATTTTATTAATGTATATTTGTGTGTGCACTTTTTTCTGAGATGTTAGCATCTCAACTATCGACAGGCTGCTGAAAAGACACCACATGAGTATGAAACAGCTGTACCGTGTACCGTTCGAAAGGAATGATGACAGAGTGAAGGAGCTACATCCACAGTACAGGTAAAATATCTATATACATACAGCATTTTATAGTGATGTGTAGTACAGTAAGCATGACCTGTACTCATGTCCTATGGCTGTAGAAGAAGAAAAAAAGCAACATGTATAAATTTGAGGTAACTGTATATTGTTCAAAATGAAAATGGATGTAATTCATGAAACTCATTTTGTGTGTTTTTGGGATACAGTGTATAATGGAATTGGAGTCAAGTGAACCATCTCACAACTTCATATATGTGGATGAGGCTGGCTTCAACCTGACCAAAAGCAGAAGGCGTGGTCGACATGTCATCGACCACAGAGCTACTGTGGATTTGCCAGGCCAACAGGGAGGAAATATCAGTATCTTTGCTGCCATTTCAAAGAACGGCGTGCTAACTCATATTCCCCGTATAGGGCCATACAACACACAACATCTCCTCACCTTCTTAGAGACCCTCTACAGGACTCTCATCCCTGATGATGAGAGGGGTCCATTTTGAGATGATTTACCAAAGTACGGGGTCATTTGGGATAATGTGAGATTCCATCACTCACACGCCATCAGGCAATGGTTTGCGACCCACTGTAGGATGCTGATGGAATTCCTCCCACCTTATTCCCCATTCCTTAACCCAATTAAGGAGTTCTACTCGGCTTGGAGGTGGAAGTCTATGTTGGCCAGCCACATACTCAGATGACCCTGCTACATTCCAAAATACTTTTTCCACGTTGCATTGCAAGGGAAGATATTCATTGTGATGTAGATGATAATCTGTAGCCTGACAGACTGGCACGTCAGGAGGTGTAGACAGACTGCACTGCAATTCCTCATACAGTGCTGCATGCAAAAGCCAAGTTCTGTCCTAGGGGTGTTTCCTGTCTTTGCCTCTCTAATTTAGCATTTTCACCTTTGTGCCCATATTTCTTTCTTTTCTATATCAAAATGACATTGTAATGAGTGTTTTTGTGTTTTTTTTTGGCAAACCACTAGTAAAAGTGTAACTGTGAACTCTCTCCAGTCTGTTTCAATCAATATCCCACATACAGTAATGTGTAAATGTGTACTTTTGAAATGGATATGTGGCATACATTAGAAGTGCAGGCTTCTGCATTTCAATACTGTAACTGTCATCCAAACTGTTGCTATAGTTTACATCAGGCAGAGTGCACTGTTATATTGACAACATGACTAAGCATTTTGACTAGGTTGTTTGTGAACAATGACCCAAGGACTTTTCATTCTGATGGCACCGATCTGTTCATTGACATAAATACTTATTTTTGAGAGATGAACTAAAGATTTTGAGTAAGGTACAGGCTTTTGCACGTTATCCATTGTGTGGTGCTGTTTGTACAAATTGTTTTAAGAAATGCTCATACTACTTTGCAAATATTAAGGATTATTTGAGAAATGCACCAAAGCGTCTGAGAAAAACTGTAACATGTTACTAGTATGTTTTTAAAATTATTAGCATGTTGATAGCATGTTGATAGCATGTTTCTAACATGTTTCTAGCATGATTTAACATTGTTATGATGTTTTAACGTGATTTAGCTTATTGCTAGCTAACATTTTAAATCATGTTTTAATTCATATTAGCATGAATTACATTGTAGATGTAGATCACTAGTTACTAGGATTGATAGATAGATAGATAGATAGCATGATAGATAGATAGATAGTAGATAGATAGATAGATAGATAGATAGATAGATAGATAGATAGATAGATAGATAGATAGATAGATAGATAGATAGATAGATAGATAGATAGATAGATAGATAGATAGATAGATAGATAGATTTTATGATTTTTAATCTTCATTTTTATGAATACCGTAAATCCGATCAGCTCAAAAAGTTAGGAAAGAAATCGGATTTCAGTAATTTGGCTTTCTCAAGCCAACTTAAAAAGTACATTTTAAAATGAGCTCTTTCCTACCAAACAAAACAGTTTAGATTTCAATTAAAAAAACGAATTTGATTTCTGCCATAATGACAAGTCATAAATCAAGTTTTTTGACAGTGGCGCTAGCTATTGCGGGCATATTTGTGTTAATTTCCCCTTGTCAACATTGCCCGATTTAGTCTTGCTTTTCTGCGAAGAGATTTCGACCTGACGTCATGTGTTTGCTTGCTTTTGTATTCCTTTCCAGATGTTTGAAAGTTTGCCAGGAAATCCATGCAAAAATCATTAGCTGCGTGTGGCATCACCAGAGGTGCTAACAAGAAGACAAACTCCTAGCGAAATCTGTCTTGGTTTTTGCGAAGAACGAATGAGCCAGAGAGAAAGTTGTTTGAGCGGAAGAAGGGTGTTTTTTTACAGATGCAGAAAGCCTCTGTCATGTCGATTCATCCACCAGATGCTTCTGGTGGAAAGACAGTTTATGATGTTGGGACATCCAGTTCTAGAACATAAGAGAACGTACGCTACGCTCCACATTCAAAGCCATTAAAATAACTGCTACTGGCTACAGAGAAACGCAAGATCAATAGTAAACCTTCCATTATTGGAAAGTGCTATTATATAATTAGCCGCAACGTTAATCATTACAAGAAAGAAGGACGATCGCGCAGACAAAATGACCTTGGTCTGGCTAGTAAGATTAGAGATTTATATAATCACAGATGATCAAAGTTCAATAAGAAAGCTGTACTTTCCAGATTTGTGGTTCTCCATCTTTTTTGGGTTAGGACCAAAAAAAGGGTTACAAGTCTGAAAGGATTGCAGAGAGCAGGGAAAGAGCTATGCTAATTAAGATGCAAATAAAACGCTATTCAATTAACCAAACATAGTTAGGACAACAAAACAAACTGGCTTTGGAATGTCAAGAAAAAGGCCTCCCAAATCTTTTGTTGTTGATGTCAAGGCCCTACGTCCAATCAATCTCTATTTTTCCTAGGCACGGATAAGACCTCACATCGTGCTGTGGGGAAGACTAATGTGGGGTAACTCAAACATAGAGGACCACTGGTGAGGTTGAGCAAAGGAACACCAATGTTTGTAATAGCATTGTCTCAATTTGGTCCTTATTAAAATTTCAAGCTCCTAGGCTTCTGGGTAATTGTTCTTTCAGGTGCAGTCAGCCATGTTACCTGATACCATTGTGGTGCAATGCATTGTGTTACCTAGGATATCCTCATAGACATTCTCCTCTGATAAAGTGCGAGTGAGGCCTATCTTAGACAGCTCATAGAGATCTGCTCGACAACCTTCTGCTCTCGACTGTAGAAGATCTTCAAACTCGTAGGACTTCCTGTAGGTTCAACAAATACAAATAAACTTCATTAAGAGAATGAGAAAGACCAAGAAGGAGCCAATTAAGTCCACAGGAAATTGAAGAACTGAAGGTCCACTGGAACAACAAGACTCAAATGATTGGATTTTGGCATAATCTTGGATTAAAAACAGACCCCCTCAACTCCCAGGCCTCAAGATTAAGATTGCGTCACAATACCAAAAGTTTTTTTCATAGATGGACTAGACTGATAAATACTACCATTAAAACAGCATCCCCATAAAGACTGAGGACGGTAATCCTTTAGGGGAGTCTTGGTTTCAAAAGATTTATTAGTGTGACATAAAAATCAGACAGCAGGCTACTAAATGTGTACGTTTTTTCAGCCCACGTGCCGTTTCTCCAGCTAGCATGTCTACATATGGAATAGTCACACTACAAACAGCAAACGAGATTAGGAATTAAGGGTTTTTAAACCTTGACAAATTCACTGTATGGATATATTAAGCTTCCAAAGTAATACATCAAAAACTATGAAAGGTGGATTGAAGAAAGGTGCTACTGATGATTCATTGAACAGTCTTATTAGCCCTCACATTAGGCTGAAATAGTATAAGGAGTAGACAAGCTACTTGAAAAAAAGGCATTGCCTGGATTTTATGCACATGATTTGTTTAGCTTTGAGCTAAAGAAGCTAAATTTATGATACAATTTTAGACTGTATTGGTGACTTGGCCAACACTTTTGGAATGTTCAGTCATTCCATTTCAAAAGATAGGAGTTGCACGAGTTGTGCAAGATTGGAATTAGACGCCCAGAGACAACACAAAGGTGGCCACCAAGTAGATTTGCTTGCATACTAAAAGGACTTTGTCATTGGTTAGATACACACAAGTGAGGTAAAAATGCACCAGACGCAATCCAATCCTTCAGCTCATTCTTAAAGTGACACTAGCAACAAATATCAACCTTCTTACCTGTTATTAGTGTTTCGAGCTCGTCCAGATGGTCTTCTACATACCCCTTGTGGTGGAGGACAGGATGGAAGGGGTGGGGGAGGTATGGAAGGTAAAGGGGGAAGATTTCGTTTACCCTTGACAAAACCGTGGTTGGCCGCAGGGTTGTTTGTCTGCGTGTGGTGTTGAAAGGTTCTTTGGGGTTTTGGCAAAGGGTTAATGGAAGGTTCACTGTAGACGTTCTCAGAGTCCCGACTTCGAATTCGGCTGCCGGATCTCACAACGTCCAGAGTCCCAAAGATTGGCTCCGCGGATCTCTTCTCTGCTTCTTGCTGCTCCTCTTTGGAAGCTGGGCAGAAATAATTGCCTGGCATGGACAAGGACGATTTGGAAGGAGTCTCCATCATCGCTTGCTCAAGTTTTTTAATGTGCGTCAACACCAACTTTTTGTCCTGAACAGTTTCTGTTGTTTTCCCCAATGGGGCTTTGTCCAAAATCCATTCCTTTTCCTTCACAGGTCCCTCAGAAGTGTGCAAAGGTTCTCTGAACTTACTCTCGTTCTCTTTGCCACAGTTCTGTCTCTCCCAGTTGGAAAGTCGCTTACTGTCATTCCTTTGTACTTCCGGCTGTTCCTTCTTCTTTCCAACTTCAGTCTCCTTCATTCCCACTGTTTGGGTGTTTGACCCGGTGGTCTCTGTTTTACCTTCCCATTGCGATATCTTGTCCCTAATGCTGGCAGCGCTTTTTAGTCCTAAGGGAGTCTTGGGGGACTTGCTGCAACCATCCAGACCATTTTCAATGGGCTGAGGATTGGAGGGACTCTTGTGGGCGAGCATGATGGTGTCTCCTGGGCTTCGGTTGATGTTGCTCAGAGATGAGAGACTGTCCCCGACCCCACACAGGTCTGACCGCTGAAGCACCACAGATTGGGCCTGGTAAAGCTTCAATCCGCAGCAGTGGAGCCTGAAGAGACCACAGGAAAGATGCTAAAGACATCAAGAGAGTCTGACAGTCATTAAGTGATTAGACAGCAATTATAGAGTCTGTGCATTTAAAGGTCACATTTCAAAGCATCATTCATTCAAAATTACATTTTCAGAATTACCAATTACCAAAATCTCTCCCAACCATCAAATTATATGCAAACCAGTCTACTTATTTAGACAGTATTCAGCATGAGATTCAAGATTTTTTAAGATTCAAGATTTTTATTCGTCACATACACAATTATACAGAATATAACCAGCAGTGAAATAGAAGTGTTCAAAGCATGAACCAAAAGTGTTCAAAGTTTCCACTTTGGTATTAATTGCATTGTCTAGAGTCTAGACTTTTAATGGTACAATGAATTAAACTGAGTTTTTAAAATTAAAAAAAAAGTTCAAATGAGATGCAGATGGACTTGCAGTCAGTGTGTCTTCTTTCCTCTGTGGACAGAACACACAAGCCTTTCACTACACAAATGAATCACCATCAGCACATCGAATTGAAGGTTATGGTTTTGCCTCATGTCCATCTGAAAACCAAACTTCTCTGTAAACGTTTGAACAAACGAGCTTCCACCAATAGGGCAAAGTTCAAGGGACAGTCGTGCATCTTTCTCTTTCTTTAACTGGCTCATAAACACATCCTTGGATTCCATCCAATGACACTGCGCCAACAACAAACAGAGGAAATGTGAATCTATGCTATCTATGAAACAGAATTTCAGAGGAGAATATCTTGTGCAGTATGCCTCCAAACAGCGATTCCTCTTTTCAAATACAAAGTGTTGGCTCTCAGAAAATTCAAATAAACTTTCAACAACTTTCTTTTGGCATGTTATTTTTTCTTTCTTTCTTTCTGGCTAATGTATCTCATTTCATGAAGCTCAAGGCAGCCAAGAGGAAAAAGTAGGTCAAGCTCCAAAACCCCGAAGAAAAGAAGCAAGAGAAAGAGCGAACGAGGGAGAGACAGGGGATGAGATGAGTTAGGAAAGAGGAAAATAAGGAGTGTGTAGGACAAAATATGTGATTGTCTCTTTCAGAAATCGGCCTGCTCAAACTCTTGGATAGTACATCATTCATCATCACCCAAGATAGAAGCCAAAGTCTCCTCCTCAAGATGATCTAACAGGGTTGGGGATGGGGACATTGTAAGCCCGAGGAAATAGCATTTGATGATAGCAAATTTTTCTCTACTTTGACCATGTTTGCTCAGGATCTGGCTGAAGATACTGACTTTACCGAAAAGGCTTCATTAAAATGAGCTCACTCATTTCGCCCATTTTTCTGCAGGTTTTAAAGCTTGTACTAACACACTGTGGCATTCCAAACCACCGTGGGTTGGCAGTGCCAAACGAGTTTAATTAGCTTTCAGTAAAAATAACTTTCACAGTTAGGCTTGTCCCAAAATCACCCTTAATATCCCACCTGGGGATGTTTATGAAGTCTATCAGTGTTAACGTTACCGGACATGTTTAGTGTATGAGGGATGTGGCACAGTCTGTTTGCCGCGAAACTTCTTAAGCATGGACTAAATGTTCTTATGAACTTACAATAACATCCAGGCTATTAATTTAGCAGACGCCTTTATTCAAAGCAACATACAAATAGAAACGCTACAAGTCATCCTAAGAAACAGTATAGAAATTGCTGGAATACCATCTATATTAGACCTATATTGGGTAATAAAACCTATAGTAGGACATACACCTTGTCAGTTGTCGAAACTCTAGAAATTACTGTGTAAAACAACAAATTAGCAGGAAATTGAAGGAGACTCGGTAGTTGTACATACCCGTTTGCTGATTGGTAGATGCAGTCCTCTGTGTTTGTACAGAGCAGTAGTGCTCTCCCGCCAGTCATGGTGCTAGCAGACGGCATCCTACACACACAAACAGATATAAATATACGTTTTTGGGACAATTATCATGGTTATACCATGGTTTATACCATGGTATAAACCATGCACATATGCTATCTAAATATGGCATTCATTAAACACCATAGTAAATATTAAAGTACCATGGTATTAGCATCTGATACCTTTCACATTCCATGTGGTTGAGAAATATTGTACATTTACAACAGTCATCCATTTCTCAAACAGCAAAATCCTCATGATACAGGAGTGGACTCAGTCCTGGAGGCTGAATGACTCACAACCCAAATAGAGAATTACACCAGACTGGTTACTGAAGCTACAAAAAAAATATACATCTGAAGCAAACAGTCCTTATTTTGCTTTATTTAGGAAATCATCACTATTATTGTTGCTCAAGTTGGTGATCTGAACTAATGGGAGAATATTAAGCTTCACTGTTTGACATAAATGGCCCCTCAAAATACTACAAGTTCAAAATATCAAAAGAAGGAGACCAAACAGACAAGAAAAATGGGAAGAAAACAAGGACTTGATGTGACCTGTGACCTCTTATTTCTCTGCTCTGTGTTTTAAAGGAGCCAGTAATTATCAACCACCCAATAAAGAACTTGCTAAGCAGTCAGGTCTGTTTTCAAGGGATCTGGACCCTCGCCACAGGTGTTACCACTTAACCAGCACATTTGGAGAGGATTGTCAAGCGTGTACATGTGCGTCTGTTCTTTTTGTTCTGCCAAACGGAAGTATGACAATGTGCACGGGACACAAGTGGGGGTGCAACATAAACGAACCCCATCTGTTTCCATGTTCGGTCGAGCGCCATTCCACATGTGCAAGAGCTCAACGACATTCCCAGCATTCTGCCACCACTGGAGCCGGCCGTAAAAAACCTTCCTCTCTAGCTCAGATGATGTAAAGGTTACCAAACTGTGCTATTTCAAGACTTCCACATTGCCTCGCATCGGCGATTAGGCGTCTGGTGTGTCGCTGGGCTCCAGTGGTACTCGATGTGTTGATCTATCTGTGGGCGAGTATTCCTTGGTATCATCGCCTGTTTTTCTGAGCGTCGGCCAAGAGCAATAATGAGAGCATTGTTGTGCTGTGCACTTTCACACTTTGGTGCGGTGAGCCCTCTTATTTTGATTAGCAATTAATGTAAACAGTCCAAAACTGCTGGAACTAAACTGCAGAAGACCTCACTGCCAGAGGAAAATAAAATAAAATAACTAATTTACATTAAATTGTTATTTAATACTAATACATAATTTTATATTAATAGTACTCTGATAGATAGCCTACCTTAAGCTTTTATTTATAAAACAAAATATCACATGGCACATGTCTAAATTTCCCACATAGGATAAAATAACTGAATGAAATTGTAAATTAAATAAAACACACAAATAAATAAACTTGTTAAAAATTTAAATTGTAATTTAAACTTAAGTAAAATTACTATCATTATTCATATTAAAACAAAATAATTTAAATTGAAATATTTCAAATTAAAACTTTTATCATGTAATGTTATTATAATATAAAATTATTCCCAAAAAAGGTATAATCTATCATCAGCCCATCTATATATTTGTTTTGTTTCTATCTTTCTTTAGTTTGCTCTCTTTTTCTCCTTCTTTCTATCTTTTCTCTCTCTCTCAGTTGACCTGCAATCCTAAATGAGTTTGAGCTGTGTGTGTGTGTGTGTGTGTGTGTGTGTGTGTGTGTGTGTGTGTGTGTGCGTGTGTGCGTGTGTGTGTGTGTGTGTGTGTGTGTGTGTGTGTGTGTGTGTGTGTGCGTGCGTGTGCGTGCGTGCGTGTGTGCGTGTGCGTGTGTGTGTGTGTGCGTGTGTGCGTGTGTGTGCGTGTGTGCGTGCGTGTGTGTGTGTCTCGAGTCACATGTTTGCGGAGCAGCAACATCAGCATTCCCCTGTCCTCCCTCCCCCTCTCTTTCTCTTTTTGAAAATGCAAATAGAGAGAGAGAAATGAAAGTGAATTGCCAAAGTTTGAGCATGGCATGATATGTAAAGCAGTAATCTATAGCAGGCCAAGAGCAGGAGTAAAATAGCACTTAAACATAATTGTACTATATGATTTGATAGATTCATACATAGTGTTAAGAGTTTGTTCAGATCACTGACCTTAACTATGAGCAAACAGAACCTTAAACACCACTAAAAACCAACTCATCCTGACAGTCACAAACAGTAAATCTGGCAGTAACCATAACTTTAGGGTCTTTTCAGTGTCTTTGTTCTCTTCACTATTGTTAAACGTGACCTCTGTGAGATAAAGCGTGACATGAAGAAAGTAAGCCATCTGTTCAGGCCAATAAAAAACTCCATATGACCCGAAGGACCTTTACCTGTCCCGCCCCCTGACCTGATGCCCATCAGCTGATTGGATGACAACAAGTTTATTGTTCTGAACAGAAAGAGGATTGGAACAAACTAGAGGAGACACATGCACGATTCCCGAGACCCAAGATTCCTTAATGCACTTAGATTCTTAGTATACAATGCTTTTAGGAGATCTTGTGAGTGAAGGAGGGCGAGGGTCGGGCTTCGGCCATCAGAACACATCAGTAATGTTATGCAAGCGACTAACAGCCCAGAACAGCAGATCTTTATCATTCCAGAGACACACAGAGCAGATACAGAGAAGCAGTGGACACAATCTGCGCTTATTAACTTTAAGAGCACAGAAAAAGGTTATTTCCGGCAGACCAGTAACTGCTGCAGAGTAAACATCTCAGTTACAGACGGTTTGCGTGCTTGTTTTCTTATACGCATGAACTCTCAAACCAACTAAAATGTTTATAAATACACAAATGAAATTAAATACACACATTAAATTAAATACAAAAATACACAAAAAATGTATTTAATTTAAAAGAAGCAATTAAAATGTAAAAATGTATCAAATAAAGTTAAATATAATAAAATAAATAGTAGTTGCAATTTAGAATTAATAATTAAAATGAATAAAATAAATTATAATATAAAAGTAATTTACATTTTATGTAATAATAATAACAATTACATTATTATTATACAATTTAAACCTAATTAATTTGAAGACTGCAATGTTAAATTAATCTTTCCTCTTGCAAAACAATTATAAAATATTCTGTACCACTTCTAGCTCTTTAAACTTTTTTGTGCATCAATGCATTCTGCAATGTGTCAGTGTGGATTCAAAATGATGATGCATTTAGTTGCAAAAACAAAGTAATGCTGCAAAAGACTGCAAAGATGGAAATTTTGTTAATTGCAAAAAGAAATCCGTCATTTTTTGAAAGCACTAATAATTAACTTGAATTCAGAACAACAGAAGCTCATGAGAAGTCAACACAAGTATAAGTGTGTGTGTGGAGCAGTTATTAACTAGGCGAATACCTTTGGATTCAACAAAAGAATCCAGATTCGCCTCATTATTGTACATAACAGCATTATATTAGTGGAACGATGTGTAATGTGAGTGTGTGTGAGGCGACCTAGTGGAAATAGAAAACCATCTGCGTTTAGCTATAAATCTTATTCTCTCTTGCTCTGATCAAGCCGAGTGAGCCAAACCCTGCAGCGGAGCCGGACTCTAGGGGTTTCATATGGGACATACAGCACGTATTCATGAACACACACGTGCAAACAAAGGGTCAGATTCACAAAGGGCAGGTCAAATCCGCAGTTTTCCTCCATGACGTCAGCGGGAGCGTTCCAGAGTCTTGTGTGGTGACTTACAAACACAGGTCTGAGTGCTCAAAGAAAGGGATGGTGTTCAGAAATACACTTTTGTCATCATTCACTCGCTCTCACGTTGTTCCAAACCTTCACGACTTGCTTTCTTCAGAAGAAGACAAAAGGAAATGTCATGGTGAATGTTTGAGAAGCTGTTTTTCATGAGTGGATGGTGATTTATAAAGCTACAACAGACAAAAAAAAGCATAATAAACATTAGGGGTGTAACGTACACAAACATGACGGTTCGGTACGTACCTCAATTTTGATGTCACAGTTCAGTATGGGGGAAAAATAAACAAAACTGCTTCTTTTTTTACATTAAGCAGTGGTTTACTGAACAAATTGCTCTTTCTTTAAATAAATTAAATTATAATTACAATTGTATTAGGGATACAAATCTACCTCAGCTTCTGCTTTAAACTATAGGCAGCCCTTTTACTTTACTTTAAGGTTACAATTAACAACTTTAATTCAATTACTAATAATTTTTTTATTTAATAATCAGCACTCAACTTAAAAAAATTGTATGCAAAATTTTAAATTGCACACAATTCCATTTTTAAATTAAAATTAAATTTGTTGTTGAAATATATTCAATTTACACAGTTGCTGTCATAACTTGTTTCATAACAGATTTATTTAAACACACATTATTCAAGACATCACTAACAGGTAAAGTAAATTACAATGAGTATATAGTATAATATTTCGTGAAATACTCTTCTCTAGACTTCATTTCTCTAGTGAACTAACGAGCTGTGGACACTGGTGACTTGCTTGAGGTAAATTAAATGCTCTGTGACATTTTGATTGAGCGATTACGTGAGGCAGGAGATGTTCATTCATGTTTATTTCGCATTAAAACTATAGTAAAGAGGAAGGGATAGTCGAGCTCCGTGCTGCTGTTTGAACTAATTTACATTTTACATTTATGTTTAGCAGACGCTTTATAAAGCACTTCATTTGCATTCATTATACTTTTTCATTAGTATGTGTGTTCCCTGGGAATCGCCACATTTTGCGCTGCTGACGCAAGCTCTTCCACTGAGCCACACGGAACTAATGTCTTTAAAAATCTATCGCGCATCAAAGAGTTAAAACGGCATTTATTGAGTGAATTTCCTGAAAACAATGACATAAGATGAGACTTTGTTTCTCATCAAAAGTAACAATATATAAAACTGGAAGTTTCCAGTGAAGTTCCACTCATGCAATGGTTAAAACATGCTGTAGTTGTTCGGTACTCATGAATACCGAACCAAAAAACCCATATACCAAAAATGTTCGGTAAGAAAACATGTACCATTACACCTCTAATAAATGTATTGCATTTGACTAGTATTATGTGTTTGCAAAGTTTTGAAAGCTTCAGTCTAAAGGCCCGTACACACCGGGACGAATTTCGCGCGCGATATTCGCCGACGTTTAACGCCTCGTGACTAAACAAAGGGCGCCAATGTGAGTGTGCACACCGACGCGAAAAACGCCACGCGTAAAAGCGTCATTTTAAAAAAACCGCCTCGGGTTCGTTTTTTTGGTTTGACGCGCCGCGTCAAAAACTATCCGACCAATGAGATTGGCGCTTTTGCTCACGTGTCTGGAGCAGCTGAAGTTACAGTAAAACACAACTTGGGGGCGCTCAAACACAAAACAGTCTTGCTGAGCACACATACGTAACGACGAAGAAGATATACGCCAAGTAGCGTCTACACTGCCGGCGTCGGCGTCTTTCCTCATTCAACAGAACAATAATTTCTTCAGAGCTGCTGGAGCTCTCGTTGGTGCTGAACACAAAGAACTTTATGACATGTTTTCTTTGTATGATTTTGACAAGCGCGTAAATACTTGCTCTCTTCTTCTGAGTGACAAGCGAGTGTCAGAAGCGTAAAGTTGCGCAGCGCCACCTTGTGTACCGGGGTATTTCTGTTTTACATTAAGCGCCATCTAATGTCAGGGAATGAATTTGCATGTTCACTCGGCTCATCGTCAGCGAAAATCGCTTGGGTGTGAACACAAAAAACACGTTGAAAAACGCTGGCGAATAACGCGCGCCGATATTCGTCCCGGTGTGTACGGGCCTTAAGTGCATTATTAAAGTTGACTGTTTTGCATTTCACAGAAGAAAGTCAGTCATTTGGAACAACATGAGGGTGAATAAATAATGACACATTTTTATAGTTGTATGTTTTGAATGTAGCGCAGTGATGAAATGGCTCTATATGGAATGTTTTCAGCCTGTGATGTGTCACGAACGCTAGTGTTCAGCACTCCAGTGACCTGAGAGCCAGCTTTAACTCTGTGTTTCTCCTCCTCCTCACAGCTGGTTCTCATAAAGCCTTCACTCGGCTGTGGCCCTGAGGGCCCTCAAACCGATGACATCACGCTCCCTGCACTTCTCAGAAACCGAGAGATAGATGTGTGATTCGCACAGAGAGAGGACAGCTTGGCCGTCACCGACACTGAGAGTCCGAAGACAAAGCACAAACACGTTTACACTTCATTCTCTGTCTTTCCTGTTGGTAGGTTTAGATTCTGCGGACACAAACCGGAACAGACGCAGTAAATCCGCCAAATAACTCAGATGCTTGCTAATTAAGGAAGGAAAAAAAACTTTCAGGAACTTAATGAAACAGAATGAGCATGAAACTGCAACACTGTCTGAATTCTTTGCATTGATTTTGGGGTAAAAACTTGCATAATTCTGAGGAAAATCTGCTGAGATTCCTGTGAGATTTCATAGCAACCACAAAAAGCCCTAACGACCTCATAGCAAGGCCCTGGCAACCAACATTAACACCCTAGCAACATGATGGCAACCCCCCAAAACACCCTGGAATCCACATAGAATTTTGCACATAACACCTTCTGCATAACCAAATACCCATAAAACCCAGGAACGCCATGCCCACAATACATTAAACCTTAGCAACTAGGGCTGCATGATATATTGCATGCGATAGTCAAGCGCATCTCGCAGTAGCTTGACTGACGTTCAAAATCAAGTGCGATTCATCTGTGATTATGAGCGCGAATTGCCTTGTCATTGAACTACGGCTCTGTGTATTAAATGCCACTCCATCTGAAAGCAGGTGATGGAGATTTACTGCTAATCACAGAACCGTCTTTTCTGACGAGATGACTATCGCATGCAAAATATCGTTCAGCCCTATTAGCAACACCCTGGAAACCACTCATTACACACAAGCAACTACCTATAAACAGCATAGCAACCATCCGAAACACACTGGCAACTACACAAGCAACTACCTATAAACAGCATAGCAACCATCCGAAACACACTGGCAACTAAACATCATTACATCGAAAAACATAGCTACACCCTAGCAACTACCCATAAAACCCCAGCAACACCCCATTAAACCCTAACAACACCCTGGGAATCACTTATTACAAATAAGCAAACCATGTAGTAACAGCATAGCAACTATCTAAGACAACCTAGCAACCACATGTTACATTGAAAACCCTAGTAACACCATGGCAACAACCCATTAAACCCTAACAACACTCTGGCAACACTCAGCAGCAACATAACAACCATCCCAAACACCTTAATAATCACATAGCAATGTGCTGAAGACGTTTACAGTAGGGCTGCACAATAAATCTCCATCACGTGCGTGCTTTCAGATGGAGCAATAATAAATAATAAAGTTGTTTGCGTAACTTCTCAGTGAACTACGGCTCTGTGTAGTAAATGCTGCTCCTTCTAAAAGAACATAATAAAATGCCACAATTTATGGCTTCTTACACAGAATAAACATATATTTCCTAGTATTCTAAGCAGTGATAAAGGCATTGCATTATTATATACTTTACAACAAGGACAATTATATTAAGCAGAACTCCGATAAATCATATATTATAGTAGTTATAGTAATATAGTATATAGTAATATAGACGTAGTCGTGTGTCATGTTAAATCAATGAAAGCAGTTAAATGTTCTGTTTATTCAGCAACCCTATAGACGGTTTCTACGGCAACAACATAAACAAACGTTACCGCGCATGCGTGTGTTTGTGGCCCTAGACGGTTTCTACGGTAGACAAACATAGTTAATGCATAAACCCAATAATAAACCTAACTTCCGGTAGACATCCAAATAGAATCAATAATAACAGCCCTAATAATAAAGTCCCTCTGGAGTAGATAATTTTTTTATAACAAGCAAAATATGTTTGCTTCGTAAATCAGACGGACTGAGATGCAGCGATAACTACTTGGACGGACTTATTAAAAATGCAAATTCACTCTCTGCCAGCAGGAGACGCTTAAAAGCGGGAGAAATAACGTTAGCGCCCGGTAACGGCTGTAAACTGAGTTTACAAACGCTGCTTTATCAGACATATAACATGCAAGATTAAATGAAAATGACATCAAACAATTTCTAAAGACAGTGTTCCTTCAGAAATACAGTGATATAAAAACACCTGCGCCTCGTTTTGATTTTTAAACGTGCATTACGTGCTCATGTTTATTCAACGAAGCCTTTTGGAAAGTTTTGATATTGTGGTGGGTCGCCACAAATAAATGTATGTATGTGAAACACATCCCACAGCACAACAACCTGAACCCAGCTTCATTACTCATCACTTTAACTGTGTTTGTAGCCGGCGATGCAGTGTTGCACTATTTTCAATGTAAAGTAGCTAAAGGCTGCTCGAAAAGCCTAAATGTCGCTAGATGACATATGCAAATTTGCATATTAATGACGTAATCACGTCCTATTTTGCATTCTGCCTAAAATGACGGTGATAACTGTTTTTCCCTAATCCTTCACATAATGTACTTTAATATACAAGCCGAGTGTCCGTTAAAACTGTTATCATTTAACGTTACATACTTTCTGTCAGCGGAACTGAACTTGAAAACCAGCAGTTACATCATCTGAATGATACAATTCGGATTTTGCTTTTTATTTGTGTATATGGTTTATTAAGTTTATTGTTGTGTATGAGTAAGTACAATCTACAGTCTCTCAGAGTAGCCCAGTAAGCGATCTCAGAGGAGTCAGAAATGCGGGGTGTATTTGGAGTTTGTTGCTAGGCGCTTTTTTTAAGTCGCTGTTGGCAACACTGGCCCGATTCAAACACAGACCGAAGTTAACTTCGGTCGGGCGCGAGCGCACGATAAACCGTCTATATGATTTCTGTATTTCTTCTGCGAGAACCGTGCTTCCCTGACAAGATGCGCATGACTTGACGCAGCTTTTGTCTAATATCAATTGTGGTATCATTGCGATTTATCGTGCAGCCCTAGTTAACAGCCACTTAGCAACAAACTACCAGTCACAATACCAAGGCAACAGCACATTAAACCCTAACACCCTGGTAACCACTCATTACACTCTAGCAACCATCCCAAACACCCTAGAAACCACATAGCATTTGCACTGAAAACCTTAGCAACACCATAACAACCGCCAGTAAAACCCCAGCATTAAACTCTAAGAAACACCCTGGCAACCACTCATTACACACTAGCAACCACCTAGTAACAGCATAGCAACCATCCAAATCACACTAGAAACTACATAGCATTGCACTGAAAGCATTAGCAACAACATAACCACCAGTAATACCTTTAACAATGCTCTGGCAACCACCTAGCAACCACCCAAAGCAAACTAGTAACCATACAGCATTGTACTGAAAACCTTAACCACACAGCAACACACTGGTAACCACCTCTAATTTGTTTTGTATCATGGCAGTGACGTTTCCTGAGGTAAATCATCAACTTTTCACCAATTTTTCATAACCAATAGCATTGCCTTGGCAACCACCCATATCTATGGAGGCCCAGTAGTGCAACACAACGAAATCTCCACAACACAATGCATAGGACTAATTTCTTTGTGTTGTGACTTGTTTCCATTTGTAGTGTTGCATTGTTTCCATTGTTGCGGCTTGTTTCTATTGTGTTGCGCTTGTTTCCATTGTGTTGTTTGTTTTTGTTGTGTTGCGACTTGTTTCCATTGTTGTGTTGTGCACTTGTTTCATTGTGTTGCGGCTTGTTTCTGGTGTTGCGACTTGTTTCCATGTATATTGTTTCCATGTGTTGGGCTTGTTTCCAGTGTTGCACATTGTGTTGCGGCTTGTTTATATTGTGTTGTGTTGTGACATTGTGTTGCGGCTTGTTTACACATTGTGTTGCACTTGTTTTATTGTGTTGCGGCTTGTTTACTTGTTTCCACACACACACACACACATTGTCATTTCACACACACACACTTGTTTCTGTTGTGTTGTGCTACACACACACATTGTGTTGCACGTTGTGTTGTGACCGTTGTACACACACACACACACACACACACACACACACACACACACACACAAGAGACTAGGGCACTACATGCTACATTTACTGCTCTGCCATTGTTATCCTTTGTGGGAGAGGACAAGCTTCAGACAGGAACAATTCTAGGCCAGCCAGAGAATGAAACAGGAAGTGGAGAGGATATAGCAAACAATTTATTTATGTATGTTTGTGCCCCCTATCAGTGCCTTCCAAATATAATCTCACTGTGAATTGTTGCGCATTTTAATCTCAACTATGTTCCCTGTTGTTGCAGTGTCGGGATTGTAAAACATTACAATAAAATAAAATAACTTATTGTTAATGATACTGTTCCGGGTACATGGAGGATGATGATGGTTGTTTACATTTGCTTTGGTCAAATGAGCACAGTGAAACCGTGGAAGTTGTAATTATGGTTTTAGGACAGAGCCACATGACCAACTGCGCAACAAATTAGGCCCTGGAGTCCTCAAGGGAGAAAACAGCATGACAAACTGTTATTTTCTTGTTTATGCAAGCGTTAGCTAAGAGGCGACATCAAGGACAGATAGTCACACAGGAAGGGAGATAACAGGAAGTGGAATCTGTGGAGAATGAGATCCCAGTAAGCTCATATGTGTCTCATCTGGGGTTTTAAAACAGATCTCAACAATGTCTCACAATGTGCTCGGATTTGCCAAGATATTCTAGTGTGCAATCAAATCTTGATCTAATTTAAGTGAGTTGGTTTGATCATATTCCCCCAGGAAAGACAAATCACCAATGAGATCTTGTTAATTTCTCAATTGTTTCTCCTAGTCAGAAAAGTGCAACTGGAGACTTTCACTTTTCTATTTCTCTTAAACAAGATCCCAATAATCTCTCACGTGTCTCCTCAAGAGAGATTTCAATGTGGTCTCAAACCGTGGTCAGGACTGCCAAGAAGCCTGCAATGCAATGTGAGGGATCTCGATATGACTTAAGATTTGAGTTATGAAAATAGTTTGAGACTCTAAAACCAGAGGAGGCAGAAAGTCAACAAAAGTCTCCATTGTTGCTTCATGTCATAGTATACCTATCTAGAAGAAGAACAATTATCTATTAAAGAGGTCTCAATAAATATCCATTAAATAATGGCACAAATCATGGAGCCCATCTGATTTTAAACTGAAGAGGAAAACCAATGTATGAGTTTCCTTGGGTTCCTAATGTTACTGAAGGTCGTGAAAACTTTCATGCCTTCATTTAGACTCCATCACTCTGGTGGTTTGGTTTACATTCACTCTAGAAATGTTGATTTTGAGAGAGAGCTGAGGGCAAGAAAGAAGGGAAAGAGAGAGAGGAGAGGAGGAGAGAGAAACAAGAGGCTCTGTTGCTTGGTGGATCGTTGACTCCGGAAGAGGACTTTCCCAAGCTCTCGCCAGGCAGTGCTCCGATGGGAATAGTGCAGGGAATTGTAGGAATCTGTCTGCGCTGAGGCGCGTAGGGCCGGTGGGAATGGTCAGGCGGAACCACAGAAGAGTGAGGGAAAACAGGAAGTGTAACTGGAGATCTGGCTTCGAGTCAAACCAAGAGCCGAGAAAAAGTTGCAGTATGTGAGCATGAGGGCCACCATGAGTTGCACTGATCAAGGACTACCACCTTGATCAAAGATTAGTATTGTAATTCCTACAGGAGACCAAGACAACTGCACTCAAATCAGTCAGAAATGGAACACTTCTACTGCATTTTACTACTAAGGATATTAGTTTCAAGTGGATTCAGGGTAAAGATTCTAAATCTTCGAAAAACCACGGCCTCCAAAAGTCATCTCTTTCTTCATTCTGCATCCTCAGGATACTTCACAGCTCTGGGAGAGAAACAAATTGTTCAAATTAATCGTTTCATCATGATCGGACCAAACAAGGTGACCTCTCAATGATCTCATCCTTCCTGTGAAGTTTTCCAGGTTCAAAGATACAAGTTTTTCAACTGACAGGGACAAAAACAGAAGCTCAACCACATGACTCCCAGAAAAAGAACAGTCTTTGGAAATTCTGTGGTCTTCCCTTGTAATACAAGAACTGGGAAACTGCATGTTCCTCTAAGCTTTAATGCATCACCGGGTGTTAGAGCACAGATATTTCCATGATTTTCAGGGTAGGATTGTTCCCTGGTGTAGAAGATAGGCATTAATATAAAAAATGGCTTGTGCACATTTCATAGAATGCTCTTTGAGAGCCAAGTTGGTTAGTGTAAGATCAGTTATCCAAACCACTCCTGCCAATTTTAATTCCGCAACTTTGCCTTCAGTTACAATTTGCTAATGTTCCGCTGCAACATTCCCAACACAAACATCTTACCCTCTTCAAGGTCCTGAAATAAGTATAAGGTAATCCTTGCTGTGAAACTCTTGAGATTCATTTTTTCTGCAACAAAGCTTATAGCCAGAGTCAAGGTTGCTGCAGGTCTCCACATAAAAACAATATAAGAATTTGCATGTGAATCTCCCAATACTTTCTGCACTACAAAGATACCGTCTAGACATGTCCCTGTTATTCTAAAGACTCAAACAAGATGCTTTCCCTAAAAAAAAAATTGCAGAGAGATTATTCTTCTGAAGTGAGAACCTGATACAGGATTAGTTATCAAGGCTGTGCATGTACATAACAGGCAGTGTGTTTGAGCGCGACTGTAACAACTAAAGCATTGTGTGAAATATCGGCCAGGTGTGCCTCCACCTGCACAGACAGACACAATATGTAACTCACATTACCTGAAACACCTCTGACAGGTAAAAAGAGCTTTGATGCTCAGGCAATAAGTGAAGGAAAAACATGAACCTGTCAGTCGTGCTGAATGTAAAACGAATAACTTCATGATACCCTTCCATTTAAGAGCGAGCATGGCAGGTCTGGTGTGCTAAACAGGTTGGATTGAGGTCTTTACATACTCACATCAGAGTAATTACAAGCCATTAGTTTCATTATGTCTATTTGTCTCTCAACAGAAGAGGATCTCAACTGGTGAACCACATTTTACATTAGACATCAAGCAGCCACCCAATACCAGATCCGTAAGTCTGTGGATCATTTTCTTGTACTTTGAGTAGCTTGTTCATTGTTTTAAGAATGAAGGCATGTTACACAACCTGTCCATGTTGGCATATGTCTTTGACTAGATTCTACCAAATGTTCAACAAAGTGCTTTCTCCTCCCTTTTTTTAAAGCCGATAAGCAAACATTGTGCAAAGACTTGAGTGTTGCATGACAATGCTTGACTTCACTCTGAGAGTTGAACATTGGCGCTAGTCTTATGAAAGGACCTTTAGGCTGCACATCTTGGATGGTTTGCTGGTTCCAAAGCGCTGTAATTGGTTGCAGATTGGATATGTGCAAGGCGGCGAAAGAGTGAGCGAGAGAAGGAAAGAAGGCCGTATTAAAGAGTTTTAGAAGGTAAAGAGGTATTTTAAACCACCCACGCTAAGAGAGGAAGAAAAACATCCCACGTTCCAGATGGGGAAGAATGGATTGTTTTACTCAACCTCACCCACATTCTCCTTTTTTTATTTCCTTCTTGTTCCTTCCTGTCATCTTCACAAACTCCATGACACTTCCACATGACATGCCTTATCTTTGAACAAATCACGTCCTAATCTGTTGGTTGGCCATTAAGACAAAGCAATTGCAAATGCAAAGTGATCTTTTTATTCGTTGATGGATGAAATGAAGTGTATCTTTTGAGTAAATTTCCTCTTTTTATGATTGTCCTCTGCACAAAATCAGTCCACCCTATAATTTTAATTCTGTCACTATTCACTCCCCCTCATGTCATTCCAAGCCCATTTCTTTCTTCTGTCAAACATGAAAGGAGATATTGTACAGAATGTTTACAAGGATGTTATATTAAATGCACCATGACCTGTCAACCTCTAAAAAAAGCATCCATGCAAATTGTGCGCTATATTCCCAAGCCTTCTGAAGTCATATCATAACTTTCTGTGAGGAACAGACCGAGGTTTTCATAGCCAATGTACATTTAAATATTTTACATGAAGTGTAGCACCAGATTTAAATGGCATTGTCTGTTGCTTCTCACATGACTTTTTTGTTGCTTTCACATGACAAGGAAAAGTAGACCAAGTGATGGAGACATGATAACAACTTAAACTTTGGACTTTTTCATACAAAACGTCTAGTGTAAAACTTCAGAAGGCTTGGAATATAGTGGACTATCTTTGTCATTTTGGAGTAAACAATGTCACAGTTCTAGTTTAGGGGGTGGTGCATTTGGTGCACTTTATTCACCTCTCCTGGAAAAGGAAAACTCTTGAAACCCTTCACTGGCTGTTGCAGCCTTGAGGTCTTCTCTGTCATTCTCTTCTTGAATGCTACACGGCACCACTGAACCTTGACATGCAGGCACGGCTCCGACAGTGGCAGCACGGCTCCTTAAGGAGTGGGGGCTGACGGGAAGGAGGAGAAGGGGTTGCCAAGGAGAAAGCATCAGAAATCACAGCATCTGTGGTCCGTTCTCTTAAACTCCAACACAAAGCCCCGGAGCTCACGGAATCCTGAGCAGCCAGAATTCCTTCACACGCACCGCAGGGCGCATTCTACAGCTGTTGCTGTGGAGACAGTCAGCGGCGGTTCAGAGGAGCTCAGATCATTACGGCAGATGGGAAACCTTCCTGAATGTTGCACTGTAAGCAGAGCTAGGTAGTAACTGATTACATATATTCTGGATTACGTAATCAGATTCCAAAAATTAAGTACTTGCAATTAGGTTACATTTTAAAACACTCACAATCAGACTAAAGTTACTTTTTTATGGATTACATATTTATTGATCCTCCCACTTTTTCACCTAAATGTTCTTTCTAAAATAGCCTACTGCTTATGTACATTCAGAAAGTCTTCCAGTTTTGTGGATATTCACACAGAGATCAGTCCCTGGTCAAGTGTCCACACAGCATTTGACCTCTGGATTTACAAAAATAATTCCAGGTTTAAGAAGTGTTTGAACATTGCTTCAACTGCTGATGAACAAATACATGTTTATTTGAATTATCACTCAGTAGGTTATTTAACCATGTATTAATAAAGCACTGGAAGGCTTTTGGATTTCAAACACATTAAAATCATTAGAATTCACGATAATTATTATTTACATGTAATGCAGGCATTCCCAAACTTTGTCATCTGAACATCTTACAACTAATATATTTTCTTAAAGTACCCCTGAGATTTTAAAACAAACATTTGAATAATTAAGTATCGCATTTGCATGTTCACAGTTCTCTGTTGGTTAATGGCGTAGTGAGACTCCACTGAAGGCGAGCGTAGTGAAGAACCCATGTGCAGTTTATTTACAAACGTGATCCAAAATGCAAACACATAATCCAAGACTTGACTTGAACAGACGTGACTCACTAACAGGAGGTTACAACATAAATACACAACCTGGGGTGCTTCTCAATATCTCTCTCACTTCCTAGCTCCTCCGTCCTCCATCCTATGACCCGGAAACCGATCGAGCTCAGCCATCTTGAAGGACATCTCAATTCTCTAACTGCACCGCGAGGAGGCGAGGAACGAGGAGTGAGGAGACTTTCAGAGGAGCTATGAGCGAGGATACACAGGTGTCTTTTTCATCGAAAAACCTGACGCATGTGTAAATTCTCCTCCCCCTTCTTATCTGTTGTAATAATAATTTTTTTACCTTTGCAACTTAAATAAACCATGCATGTCATATATTTCAGCAGGGCATCTTGCTTCATCAATATTTATTTGGAATTTCTTAAAAAACTAAACTTTAACAACATAAGGGCAGATCCATTTTGCGCAGCTGATGACGCTCTGAAGTGACACTAAAGGGAGCGAGGACATATCATTTCACTTGATTCAATTCCTCCGTCCTCGCGTCTTTTCCTTGCGTCCTTCCCTCGCATCCTGAAGGGTGGAGCTAAGACACGAGGAAAGGAAACGAGGATGCACAAATAAGAATTGAGACGCACCCCAAGAACAGTGGCAACATGAAGGCTACTTATAGCAAACAATACAGGTCACATGACAAGAACCAACCAATGAGAGACAGGACACATGACTAAGACTACCAATCAGAACATGACACAATGATCAAGGGAAGCAATAGCATGAATACATGAGGGCAAGGGAAGCATGACACAAACAGGGAGGTGGCACTGTGGAAATAAGAGAGGAAATAGGAGAGAAGATACAATTATGGCCAGATAAAGAATAGGGCATAATAAAATAAATAGCACTCTTCATATTATGGGGAAACGTCCAACTGGGTTTTGTGATCAATGCCAAATACCTGAGACTGTAGAACATGTGCTTATTAATTGTTCAAAATATGAATTACAGAGGATGGATATGATAAAAGACATGGAATAAAATAGGACTAACATGACGTGGAGTAAAGAATATAATGGACTGCAGTAGGAGTGAACAAGAAATGACTAAAACAACACTAATGACAAGAATATGATGACTAAAGTATATGGGAAATAACTAGAACCAGAAGATGGCAGTAATGCAACGTCAAGAATACAAGCTGCCGTTAAAACCCAAAGAAGAAGAAGAAGAAGACACAAACAGGGACCATGATTAAACCCCAGAATAAAAGACATGAAAACATGAAAGTCAAGCAAAACCCAAAACCCCACATTATAACTGGTCACGTGACATGCAGGTAAACTAAATATTGAATTTGGTTAGCAAGCGTTTGATTTTGATTGATGTTATTCTAAAATGACTTGTTTTAATTTCCCATTTTTATGATTTCATTAATTACTAGCTTTTTAATTAAACTCACGAAGCCCCTGTAGTTAATTACGAACCCCAGTTTGGGAAACCTTCGTGCAATGTAATGTTTAATGCACTTACAATGAATGAAATACATTTTCTTACTCTTTGTATTGTTATATCTATATAGGAATATTATCCTATTTAAATCAATTTCATAAACAATTTAGGTCAAAAGTAATCCAAAAGTAGTCGGATTACGTTACCTAAAATGTGTAATGTAATGGATTATGTATTTGTATGATGTAGTTTGTAATCAGTAACAGACTACAATTTCTACGTTTTCTACCCAGCTCTGACTGTAAGCTAGTGCTGACAGAAAGACATCATGCTTAGACTGAAGCATCTGGCCTGTCGTAGGATGCATTTACATGTGTATGACACTTCTGCAAACGCAGTACAATAGAGACAGATGTCTATTAACATGTCACAGGAAATCTCCCACACAAAGACTGCCGGCTTTCAAGATGCACAGCTCACATACTCACCAACACAGACACACAAAGACTGCCGGCTTTCAGATGCACAGCTCACATACTCACCAACACAGACACACAAAGACTGCTGGCTTTAAACACAGATGCACAGCACATACTCACCAACACAGACACACAAAGATACTCACCAACACAGACACACAAAGACTGCCGGCTTTCACAAGATGCACACAAAGCTCACATACTCACACAACACAGACACACAAAGACACACAAACTGCCGGCTTTCACCAACACAGATGCCACACAGCACACAAAGACTCACAACACAGACACACAAAGACTACTCACCAACACAGACACACAAAGACTGCCGGCTTTAGATGCACAGATACACAGACACACAAAGACTGCCGGCTTTCAGATGCACAGCTACTCACCAACACACAAAGACTGCCGGCTTTAGATGCACAGCTCAATACTCACCAACACAGACACACAAAGACTGCCGGCTTTCACCAACAAAGATGCACAGCTCACATACTCACCAACACAGACACACAAAGACTGCCGGCTTTCAGATGCACAGCTCACATACTCACAACACAGACACACAAAGACTGCCGGCTTTCAGATGCACAGCTCACATACTCACCAACACAGACACACAAAGACTGCCGGCTTTAAGATGCACAGCTCACATACTCACCAACACAGACACACAAAGACTGCCGGCTTTCAGATCCAACACAGATGCACAGCTCACATACTCACCAACACAGACACACAAAGACACATACTCACCAACACAGACACACAAAGACACACAAAGACTGCCGGCTTTCAGATGCACAGCTCACATACTCACCAACACAGACACACAAAGACTGCCGGCTTTAAACACAGATGCACACTCACATACTCACCAACACAGACAGATGCACAGCTCAACTCACCAACACAGACACACAAAGACTGCCGGCTTTCAGATGCACAGCTCACATACTCACCAACACAGACACACAAAGACTGCCGGCTTTAAGATGCACAGCTCACATACTCACCAACACAGACACACAAAGACTGCCGGCTTTCAGATGCACAGCTCACATACTCACCAACACAGACACACAAAGACTGCCGGCTTTCAGATGCACAGCTCACATACTCACAACACAGACACACAAAGACTGCCGGCTTTCAGATGCACAGCTCACATACTCACAACACAGACACACAAAGACTGCCGGCTTTCAAGATGCACAGCTCACATACTCACCAACACAGACACACAAAGTCAAGCATCACTAGCTCTAATGCTCAGTCTTATAGTTAGAGATATGAACAGACACGAATGATTCCTCAAATCATGTGTCTTGTTGAGGAGAGGTGTGCTGTTTCTTTACTAAGTGATCTGACTAACTATTTCAGCCTGGTGGATGATAAGACTTGAGTGTATGCTTTTCACTTAGGCCATTATACAACCAATTAGCAACCACATAGCAACTATTTTGAACTCCCTAGCAACCACCCAGAACACTTTAGCATCCAGCTAGTAACCACTCAGGACAGCCTGGCAACTGTATAACAACATTAGGGCCCTATGATGTCCGCGATGTGGAAAACGTGGACGGAATCGCGGAATTCGGTCATAAAAATTGAATTTACTGAATTATGTGAAATGTCAGGGAATTCTGTCACTTCGGTCTAGTGTTATTCATGGTTTTGTGACAGAGCCCTGATACTCCCGTCATGTCCTGTTTTCATGTGAGCGCGCGGCTTCGAGTGCGCTCTCTCATCTGCGTGCCTTGTTTCGTGTTGGAGCGTGGTGTTCGGATCCCGGCACTCATGTCTTGAGTTTCGGTCACGTGACGGGGTTCGGACACTCGCGCTCCGTTTTCTGTCATTGTGTGAGTGCGCGGTCTCGAGTTCGCTCGACTGCGCGCTCTCCTGTCCACCTGTGTTTTGTTGTGTTGCACGCAGTTCGTGTTTCTATCGGCTGCGTGCATTCATGTTATATCTTGTGCTGTGTGGCACGCAGCTTGTGTATTCATTGGCTGCGTGCTTTCATGTTGTCATGTCTTGTGTGAACACGTGGCTTATGAGTTTTCTCATTAGCTGCGTGTTCGTGTCTTGTTTTGCACATGGCTGGTGATTTGTTTGCTGGCCATGTGCTTGTGTTTTTGTTTTGTGTGAGCACGTGGCTTCTGTCCTAGTTTTCTGTGTGCCATGTGCTCTCATGTCAATTTGTCTTGACCCCACCCATCTTGTTACCTGTTTATTGATTAATTTTCCCCAGCTGCGCTCCCTCGTTACCCTCCTCATTTGCTCCCTTTATAATCTCCTTGTGTTTGCAGTTCCGTGTGGGTTCGTTGTCATATGTTGGGTCGTCTATGTCTTGTGTCCAGCCTGCCAGTCTGTTTTTCCCCCCACGGGGTTGTTTTTGTTTGTTTTATTTATTATTTATTAATAAAAAGCCAGTTTTCCTCCAGCAATTGGGTCCTCGCTCTCTCCCCATTACCCACACCTGACAAATTCAACACATTTTGGATGGATATATCAAAAGTAGGTCAGTTCGCTTATTATAGACTGGTTTCTGTGAATATTAAGGCTCAAAATATCTGCCACCTCAATATATGAGTACGTGAACATGATCTCTAGAACTGCTCTGAGACTGAGAGGAGTCACGTCATGAGCATTTTACTGTTTCTTTTGAGTAAAACTAGGCCTAACGTCATATCATATACAAATACATATACATAACGGTCTTAGCACAGCAACCCGTCAAAATAAATGTTCGGTTAAACTTGAAGAAACCGTGACAGAAATATATTAAAGTAATTATAGTACTACTAATAATACTTAAAGTAAATTAAAGTTATTATTTTTATAAATTTAGTCAATTAGAGATGCTTTTGACTATTAATATTTAGTAAAAATATTTGGTGAAAATAAAAAAGAGAGAAAAATTAAAAGATTTCATAGGGCCTTAAAAAAATATTTTTGTTTTAATAAATTGCTGTTTAATATTTTAAGCTTCGTGATTTCAATTAATTAGACATGCTTTTTGATTATTACAATTTTTATTTAACCATTAAAACAGAGTCTAGAAAAATTTTAACTGGAAAAAGACGTAATCCAGAAAAAAACATTTACGGGAAAAAAAAGGGAATTTGAAAAAAATTTAATAATACGGATTTCATCGGGCCCTACTACAACATGCTAAAAATCACTTAAGGATGGACACTTTTCACTTAGGCCCTTAAACAACCACCACAACACCCTAGCAACCCCATTGCAACAGCCTAGCAACCACGCAAAACACCCTAGCAACATGCTAAAAACAACTCCAGAATTTGTTTTCTACAGGTAAGCACCACTAAAAACCAAGTTCTGCATTCACTTCCAATGGTTTCCAATCAACAAAGCAGATGGAGAAATGTCCTCCTGTCGGCTCACTCAATTACAGTCTTTCTTTCCTGAACTCATCCTTTGACCTTGTGACTATTTATTAGAGTCATATAGAGTGAGCCATTAGTCACAGACCAGAGCCAAACAACTCACCCCTTCAAACAGGCCTGCATTCACCGGCTCCTACCCAGAATCCTTTGCTACACACACACTCTGCTCTGGCAATCACGCAGAACTGATAACTCGTCATTCACATTCTTCATATGAGGAGAAAAATCTGTGAAACATATTTTAATGTAAACTGCATCTGAAAATGTACATACAAATATTTTTATGAATTACACAGAAATTAGTTTTTCTTTTTCTTTCTTTCTTTCTTAATGTGAATAAGGCCTACTTTGGAATCATTTATTACATACTTTGACTATTTTAATAAAGTATTCAGCTATACAGAGAGTAGCACATTTAATCACGTTAAAATGTAACCAAAATTATCCCTTTTTAAAAATGTAAATGATTCTGTTTGGCCTCAATATGTCTGTGTACGTCTGCAGTCTGACAACTTAACTGGAACTGAAGTTTGCTTCTGATGTGTCATATTGGAAAGACTATGGGATTATGGGTATTTCTTATCCCTTGTTTACGAAAACAAAAACATTTTAGTTCTAAACAGCAGTTACAAATAAAAGCATGAGTCACTATGAGCCAAAAGAGATGGGAATATCCCACTCACAATATGTTCTCTGCTAACAAATACCAAACATAGACACACAATGACTTTTAAAATTGATCCAGAGGTCCAACACTCTCGGTTCTTTTGGCGTTGACATAGTTTATGAATTATGAAGTCATACGATGCATCAAAACTCTCACTCTGACTGTTATTAAAATGCCAAACACATTTGGATATTTCTTATGCAGCTTGGCTGCATTGCTTTTGTTTATATCTCTCTCTATTTCAGCTGTCCAGAGAAGCAGAGCTATTGTTCTCGTGGCTGAAATGACTTGCAGCACTTATTCAATTACGCTCTATCTATCCGCTCTCTCGCTTCTCAGTCAGGAATGCACCAATGAACACACATTTCTCACTATTAGTTTGACTTTCAGTCTTAGAACAAACTACAAAACTACTGTGCACTACTTTAAACTTCATATGTGTGACCCTGGAAAAACAGTCTTAAGTGTACATTTTTCAATATTGAGATTTATACATCATCTGAAAGCTGAATAAATAGTATGTCCATTGATGTATGGTTTGTTATGATAAAACAATATTTGGCTGAGATACAACTATTTGAAAATCTGGAATCTGAGGGTTCAAAAAAAATGTAAATATTGAGAAAATCATCTTTAAAGTTGTCCAAATGAAGTTCTTAGCGATGCATATTACTAATCAAAAATGAAGTTTTTATATATTTACAGTAGGAAATTTACAAAATATCTTCATGGAACATGATCTTTACTTAATATCCTAATGATTTTTGGCATAAAAGAAAAATCATGATCATTTTGACCCATACAATATATTTTTGGCTATTGCTAGAAATACACCCCAGCGACTTGAGTCTGGTTTTGTGCTCCAGGGTCACATTAGAACAATGCAAACAATGCATGGAGCACACAATACACACATTTATTTAGCTATTTAAATCACAATACAATACAGCTTTTACATGTTTTAAACAAATAATAATAATTCAAATCATATATACTACTCCTAAAAGAAAATTAGATTTAGTTATTTTAATTTTGTATAATTTTTGTGTATTTTTAAAGCATTTATTAATATTTTTATTTTTAGAATAAAGAAACTACTTACAGTATTTTTTATATTTTTTGTACAATTAAAGGAGGTTTTGTCAAATATAATTTTGGTTTTGTCAGACAATAACTACAGATTATGCCTAAAAAAATTTTTTTATTTGTTTTAATTTTATAATGTTTAAAAACAATGTATTTTTATTGTACTTGTTTTATTAATCTTTTTATTTTTTAATTAAAAAATGTAAAAATTTTTTTTTTTTTTTATTATTATTTTTTTTACTGTTGAAGGTTTTATCAAACATAATTTTGGTTTTGTCACACAATAACTTCAGACTACCCCTAAAAATGTCTCTTTATAAAATGTTTTTTGAATTTGTAGAATTTTATAACATTTTTACAAACTATTTTATTGTATTTGTTTTATTTATAATTTTATTAATATTTTTAGAATAAAAAAACAACATTATTTACCCTATTTTGAATCATTTTCACCACTGAGGGAGGTTTTGTCAAATGTAATATTGGTTTTGTCAGAAGCAATTTTACCCCCAAAGTATAGCTAAGTAACACACACACAAGCACGCACGCACACACACACACACTCACGCACGCACGCACACACACACACACATCACACACGCACACACACACACACGCACACACACACGCACGCACGCACACACACACACACGCACGCACACACACACACACACACACACACACACACACACCACACATACCTTGCTCTGTTGCTTGCGCCCTGCAGTAGTGCAGTGGTCTCTCATTTTGTGAAATCTGACCCCAGGAAAGACGGCATTCACTCTCATGATCTGAGCAGCTATTCCCTTCTTCTCCTCCCTTTGCTCTTTTTTCCTTCTTCAGCACACGCTTTGGCTGATTAAATCCTCTTTTTCCCAGCCGGTCCCCGTGTATCCTGCAAACAGCCTGCGAGCAGAAGAGAAGCAGCAGTCGCTCAGAGAGAATCAAACTCCAGCTGCAGGCAACTTTATCTCTCTCCAGTGTTTCTGCCTTCCTCCGCTCTCATTCTCTTTTCCCAGGACCCCCCTCCCTCTGCTCTTTCTCCTCCTCCAAACCCCCCACTGCTGAACTCATCTGCAGCTGGACAGTGATTGGACGCCTGGTTGCTGTGGAGACGGAGTGTCCAGCTTTAAAAGTTGACTGGAGCCAAACGGAGCGCAGAACAAATTCATCCATCCGCATGAACGGTGGAATCAAGAAGTATTTGGATCCTTCAGATGCTCTTAAAAATCGACCTGGAAGGAAAAATCACAAATAAGACCTCTTTGATTGCTCAATTGTTTCTCCTATATGGAAATGAGATTAAATAGAAATCAAATTGAAACTTATGCTTATAAGAAAAAGACCCAGTAATCTCACAAGTGTCTCCTCTGGAGCTTTAGATCTAAACTATGTCTCAAACTATGAAAAAAAAGTTCAAACTAAATCCATAGCAAAAAATTTAACAAAAAATAAACGAATGACAAATAACAGAACAACAAAATATGGAACAACAACACAATATTGCATCAAAATCATGTTGTTTTTTCATATTAAAAATATTAAAACATTTACTCATTCTATTTTACTTATTTTTTTAATAAGGACTTTCTTATTTTTATTTTGAATCATTTTCAATTAAATGATATATCTTGTGTTTATCATTACTGACCTGATGATAACACATCTTGTTATCTAATGCAAATAAGGTCAAAGTGACTCACTTTAGATTAATATTAAGTTAGTTTTGTAAAATCCGATCGTTTTGCTTTACATTGGCATGCACAAGCATGTTTACAACAGGGTTTCAGGTTGAGTCCCCTGGAGCGATGTGTTTTTCTGGGAGATCCCATGTGAAGGACAGTCTTGGCTCCACTTCAAGAGAGGAGGAGGAGATCGAGTTACGCACAGATTTAACTGAGACTTTGTGGACTTAATGTAATCAGTGTCTTTTGTGGCTGTTGTAAAGCCTTTGTGCTAGATTAACTCTGGCTGCAAAGCTGGTTTTAAAGCACAGCAAGCGAATTTGTAAGTCATTTTGAAAACCTAGTTTGCAAGTTTTGCAACATATTAATGAGAAATGCACAAAAAACATATGCATGTATAATCAAATATGAAATTTGTAAATAAATAAACATCACCCACAGCATTTCAATGTGCAAAAGAGAATGAAAGACACTGATCATCAGGTCTGCTCCATATGTGTTTCTTTTATGTAGGCCTATGTGTGAGAGAGGAAGAGGAGTCCACATGATGAAGCACAGCGACATCTACGGGACGATGAAGAGAAACAGACATGAGTGATTGGATCAGGGGGGGGGGCACTGACATATCGGGGGGGGGGGGGGGGGATAGGGGGGGGGGGCACTGCTGTGATTGGATCGGGGGGGGGGGGGGGGGCACTTTTTGTTGGTTTTGATTGTGTGTTGTCCTCATTTGTAAGTAGCTTTGGATAAAAGCGTCTGTTAAATGTAAATGTGATTGGTTGACTTGTGATGCGTTTATTGTTTTAATCAAATATGTCGTAGTTTAAACTCAGAATATGGAAACTGCTGCGAGAACAAAATCAAGCAAAGATCTGAAGATTCAACGACCTAAAAATGAGAAGGATATTTGAGAGGAACTTTAGACTTATACTGTTATAAACCTGTGCATTCATCCTCAAAGTCCGTATGTTTGAATACTTTTGCAATCGTCTATCAACCAAAATTATAATATTTGTAAAATATATTATATCCTGTACCTTCACAGTTAAAGTTGTCTTCTGTTCTCTGTGCAGTAACATATAGGCAATGCTACATTTCATGTTCAGATCTGTATTTACTAGAAATTAATCGAAGCTGTAGTAGATGCTTTAAAGCAATTTGAATGTGCAGAAGAACAGTAGCAAGTTATATCTTTAATAGCAATGAAACGCAGCTTGCTTTCTCTGGGTGATTTATATTGTATTTGTCTAGCAATCAAATTTGCACCCCCCCCCCCCTTTTTTTAAATGAGCATTGAGTTTTAAATGATCTTTTTTTCATCTCAGTTAAAGTGGTGTTTGTTTTAATACTCATAGCTTTCCCTTTTCCCTCGGTTCTCGATATGCATTTAGATTTAGGCTATTTGAAATCTCATATTTAGAGCTGTATTTATTAAGGTAAACAGTAAGTTGCAGTAAAAGATGCTCTGATCCAGAGTAAATTGTGGTATAATTATTACAGTGATTAATTTTTCAAAAGCACTCATGCATGTATCTGTTTTTGACACTTGTGTGATGTGATCGTGTTGTGCAGGTTTCTGCCGGCGGAGTTCTGTTGACCCAGAGAGGTCAGAAGTCTGTTGACAGTGTCCCAGAGGTCACTTTTCTCTGAAGCTGTCCGCGAGCCGTTGTAGTTCCAGCTCCTGTGAAAACCACGTGTCTCGGAGACCAGGACGTCAATCCAGATCAACTAACACAGTACAAACCACAGCCAGAGCCCATTCCTGTAGCCGAGCCTACCAAGACGAATGAACCCAGCAAACAGGACAAACCACAGCCAGAGCCCATGTCTCGGAGACCAGGACGTAGCCGAGCTTCCACCAAGACGAATGAACCCAGCAAACAACAAACCACAGCCAGAGCCCATTCCTGTAGCCGAGCCTACAAAACACAGCCAGAGCCCATGAACCCAGCAAACAGGACAAACCACAGCCAGAGCCCATTCCTGTAGCCGAGCCTACCAAGACGAATGAACCCAGCAAACAGGACAAACCACAGCCAGAGCCCATTCCTGTAGCCGAGCCTACCAAAACGAATGAACCCAGCAAACAGGACAAACCACAGCAAACAGGACAAACCACAGCCAGAGCCCATTCCTGTAGCCGAGCCTACCAAGACGAATGAACCCAGCAAACAGGACAAACCACAGCCAGAGCCCATTCCTGTAGCCGAGCCTACCAAGACGAATGAACCCAGCAAACAGGACAAACCACAGCCAGAGCCCATTCCTGTAGCCGAGCCTACCAAGAAATGACCCAGAACCCAGCAAACAGGACAAACCACAGCCAGAGCCCATTCCTGTAGCCGAGCCTACCAAGACGAATGAACCCAGCAAACAGGACAAACCACAGCCAGAGCCCATTCCTGTAGCCGAGCCTACCAAGACGAATGAACCCAGCAAACAGGACAAACCACAGCCAGAGCCCATTCCTGTAGCCGAGCCTTCTGCACCTGTCTGTTCAAACGAATGAACCCAGCAAACAGGCAAACCTAACATTGGCGTACATTGACGACTTCTGCAGACCCGTCTGTTCTTATAACACTGTTATGTTGAGAACATTATGATTCTCTCTGTTGCTTTCCAGATACTCCTTCCACTGAAACATCCGATACTGCCATTTACAACGAGTACTTTTTATCATGTTGAGTGAATATTTACACTTAAAAGTGCCGTTTCTCACCTCGAAACCAATTTAAAACGAGGCCGGAAAAAGTTTTAGTCACTACAGGCAAAACATCTTTCTTGCACAGCTGGGGGCTGTTTCATAAAACAAGTTTACCAAACAAGCCAGGCTTATTTCAGTTAGTCTGACTTATTTTGAACCAAATCAATTGACAAGAAGTCAGACTAAGTGAAATAAACCTGGCTTATTTGGTAAACTTGTTTTTTGTTTTTCTGTACCATGAAGCCGGATTAGCTTCTAGCCAGGTAACTTTCAGTTTAGTTTGCACCAATCCTGGGTTTTAGGTACCATGAAAGTGGCTTGGCTTTTAGCTGTGTTCATTGCCATAGTAACTTACACTCTACGGCTAATACAATAATAATAATGTAAACAATATCGATAAGAAAATGAATAACTAAAAAATTAAATAACTAAAAAGACAAATAGCAAAACAAAGTGGCACAATAACAAATAAAACACTACTTAAAGCCTTCATGTATAATGCATTATAAAGGGTATAGTGCAATATAATTATTCATAATGAGCATTGTAATACATTGTATCTTGTCATAAATGATTGTAACAGAACTCAAAATACTCAGTGTAACAACGAACTGATAAGTGTTATAATTATTAACTGTGGTTACAATTGTTCATGAGACTGTACGTGCATTATAAGGTGTATTACAAGGCAAAATTAATGCATTAAAACTACTTTTATAATGCATTATACTGAAAGGTTTGAGTACAGATATTCAAACATTTACTCATTCTGTTTTTGGTTATTTCTCTTAATTTACTCATTCTGTTTTTGGTTATTTCTCTTAATCAGTATTAATATTTTTTCTTAATTTCTCATTATTTTGAATCAAATTTGATATTGTATACGGTAGTATATAGTATATACTCAATTACTACTTACATTTCTTATGTTTATTATCGCTGAGCTGGTGATTTGTTGCTTTTCAAATACAAAATCAACACAATATTATTCGATAAGGGTCCATCTTTCTTTCTCCGCGGAACTAATGTTGAGAGTCACACGGAAGGATTAATCCGCCGGACCGGAGGAGAGGAGCAACACTCATAACACATATATGAATGAATGAAACTACATTCGTGTAAAACTGTGGACATGCAATGCGAAGACGAGGCTAAACAGCACGACTGTGGACATCTGGTAGATAAAAAGAATAGGGATGTTTATGATCACGCATTATCGCAGGAGCGCTGTATTCTGAATCTCTCTGTGCATGATATTATAACTTAACATCATAGATATAAAGATTTAACATTGCTGTGGATGTATGCATAACACATGCAAAACCTGCATGTAGATTTAGCAGCAAACACTACATGGAAATGGGAATCTATCTGTAAGTGAATGTTTATTATACTGTATGCATGATCTTAATGTGTTCATGCATCTGATTTCAAAACTGATCGGAAAATAACGATTATAAATCGCAACTGCATTACATTTTTAACATCATAGATATAAAGACTTAACATTGCTGTGGATGCATGCATACCACGTGCACAGCTTGCATGTAGATTTTGTCATTTGTAAGTGAATGTTTATTAATCATTATACTGTATGCATGATCTTAATGTTTTCATGCGTCTGATAAAAAAAAAAAACTGCACTACATTCGTCCTAAAGCAGCTGTTAAATGTCTAGATAATTAATAACTGTATCAAAAATGTCTGTTTTCTGTACAAAACACCTGCTCCAGAACTTCAGGTACATGGTGCACAGGGTTTCGATTCGAGTCCCGTCCCGTAGAGTGTTTCGTTTTAAAGGTACTTTATCTCAAGCTCCTAAAGTGAGACTCTTCTGTTGGACTGCATGTGGCATCACTTACGCCGCTGGACAGGAAGCCATCCATCAGCAGAGGACCACAGAGAGGAAGTCAGTGGCCCGAGTGCAGATCCACAGGTTAGTATTCGTCTTGCGTTTGGGAATCCGCGCCTTGGTGCTTCTTCTCAAATTCAGCCCACTGCTGATTCTGTATCCCCTGACTTTGCTATCACAACGTTGGGCGTCCCATTGGTTGGACGCGCTGCTTTGGGTCACGGAAACATCTGGACCTGCTTTTATCAAGCTTGGCCAGTGGGCCAGCACCAGACGGGACATCTTCTCCCAGGACTTCTGCGAGCGCTTCTCGAGGCTTCATGTGCGGGTGAAGCCCCATCCCTGGTCCCACACCAAGCTCTGTCTGAGGAGGGCGTTTGGGGAAGGATGGAGGCAGATGTTTGTGTTCGACGGTAAGGAGCCTGTGGGCTCGGGATGCGTGGCACAGGTGTACCGCGCCAAAGCCAAGGTGAAGAGCGTCGACGATCCGGCTTCCAGAGGCTGGTGGAGGAACTGGAGAAGAACAATCTCCTGGAGGCCTGGGAGATCCCTGGTCTGGGAGGAGCTTTGAGTGACTTCTGGGAGACGGATAAAGATGAGGAAGAGACGCCGGACACTAAGACGAGGGATTTCGGAGAGAGACCTGGTCCAGATGAACACCTGGAGGAAGAGCGTCTGATTCCTGTGGCAATTAAGGTAAAGATCCAATTAACTTTCTTCTTACTCTTTAAACCCATCCCTTCCAACCATCTGGAGTAATGTTAGGTTGATTTAAAATGATCAATCATGTTTTTTTTTTTTCTTATCATATACTCTCTCAGAGTCATGTCAGATTATCAAGGTAAAATCATTTTAAATCACGTTTCTTGTGTTTCTTGTATTTTTCTGTTTATTTGTACTTTTGAGTCTGTTCTTGAAGTTTAAGTCCGACCCTGTTAATAAATCCAGATTAAAGCAGCTTCATCCTCTACTTAGTTAAAAACTACGTGGTGTTCTGGGTCTGATTGCACCGCTTCTTTTTTTCCTCCTAAAAAATTACATTTCTTAAAAAAATAATATTTTTTTATTTTATAAAATTAAAAACATTAAGAGTATGCATTTCATTTTGTATTCATTTACCATTAAAGTAGTCATTTGCATCATATATTTTCATATAAAATAAGCTAATGTTATTTATATAATCTTAATGTATACTATATATATTGTATACTCTATTTTGTCACAGAAAAACATCAAAATGTTTACCTACCTTTTCCCCGAAAATATAAATATCACTTTCTTTGAAATCAAATATTACATTTAATGCATTTCTTTTGGTATTTTAATATTACTATATTACACCATTTATTTTCATATATAACAAGAAAATTATTTTAGATTTTATCTTGATTAATTTTGTATTTAATCTTGGTTGTTTTTCTTTCATTTAAAACACTATTTTCTCACAGAAATGCATAACATTATTAAAGTAGAATTGCTATTTAAATGACATGTCATGTTTGTCAAGATATTTATTTATTTCTGCTCTTCTCAGTTTTTTTGGACCGTTCTTACTCTGGATTGAAAAGTCCAGATCAAACCAACTTTAATGAGTGAAATGATGTAAGATGCAATTTTAGGGCTTGAACTCAAATAGTTTCAGGTCACAGATGACCTGAATTCTGGAGTACGGTTAAGATGTTCACTCTTGTTTAGCTGGGTAACTGGTTCGGTAGCTTATACTAGCAAAAGAAAAAATCTGAACCATCAAGGTGCTGTACTAAATTGGTTTTCTCTGTTGTTATTAGGTGTTTTAATGTCATCATCGTTCTCTAGAATCTGTTTCCTTCAACCAGGTTCTTCATCCAGGAATCAGGCGGCAGGTGCAGATCGATCTGATCCTGATGAAAGCTGGAAGTTTATTCCTCAACTGTTTGCCCGGCATCAAGTGGCTCAGCCTGCCTGAGATTGTGGATGAGTTTGAGAAGCTCATGACCAGACAGGTACTGATCCTTTTATGAAGAACCGTCCTCCATGCAGGCTCATTACAGATTACTAAAACACATTTTTTTAACATTTAAAAAAATTAATGAAATAAAATAAAAGACGTAAACTAACAATTTTTTTTAAACATTTATAAAAAATTAATGAAATTTTATATAGACATCTATATAGACGTATTTAAGCGAAAAACAATTTTAATAATAACAATAAACATTTTTTTATTTTTTTAAACATTTATAAAAATTAAATAAAGCTATATAGACGTATTTAAAAAAACAATAGCGAAAAAATTTAATAATAAACAATTTTTTTAAACATTTATAAAATTAATTAAAATCTATATAGACGTATTTAAAAAAAAAAACAATAGCGAATGAAAATTTAATAATAAACACATTTTTTTAAACATTTATAAAAATTAATTAAATCTATATAGACGTATTTAAAAAAACAATAGCGAATGAAAATTTAATAATAAACACATTTTTTAAACATTTATAAAAAATTAATTAAATATTTAAAAAAAAAAACTAGCGAATAAAATAATAATAAACACATTTTTTTTAAAGATTTATACAAATTAATGAAATATTAGACGTATTTAAAAAAAACAATAGCGAATGAAAATTTAATAATAAACACATTTTTTTAAACATTTATAAAAATTAAAACTTAAATCTATATAGAATTAAAAAAAACATAAAAAAACATAGCGAATAAAATAAAATTTAAAATAAGAAATTTTTTAAATATTTATAAAATAATTAAATCATTTTTTTTTCATATACAAAATTCATTAAATCTATATAGAAGACATCTTATATAGATTTAAAAAAAACAATTAAAAAAAAAAAAACAATAGCGAATGAAAATTTAATAATAAACACATTTTTTTAAACATTTATAAAAATTAATTAAATCTATATAGACGTATTTAAAAAAAAAAGCGAATGAAAATTTAATAATAAACAAATTTTTTAAACATTTATAAAAATTAATTAAATCTATATAGACGTATTTAAAAAAAACAATAGAAAATTTAATAATAAAGACATTTTTTTAACATTTATAAAATTAATTAAATCTATATAGACGTATTTAAAAAAAAAACAATAGCGAATGAAAATTTAATAATAAACACATTTTTTTAAACATTTATAAAATTAATTAATCTATATAGACGTATTTAAAAAAAACAATAGCGAATGAAAATGTAATAATAAACACATTTTTTAACATTTATAAAATTAATTAAATCTATATAGACATCTATATAGACGTATTTAAAAAAAAAAACACAGCGAATGAAAATTTTATAATAAACACATTTTTTTAAACATTTATAAAAAATAAAGCTATATAGACGTATTTTAAAAAAACTAGCGAATAAAATTTTATAATAAACATATTTTTTAAACATTTATACAAATTAATTAAAACTATATAGACGTATTTAAAAAAAAAACAATAGCGAATGAAAATGTAAAAATAAAAGCAAATATAATATTTGAAAATATATTTATAAAAACTAAAATAAGAAAAATAAACACTAAATTAGCATCTCCATGAATAACACTACTTCATGGCGATTGGGCATATTTGTGTATTAATCTCTCTGATGCAGATCGATCTTCGGTTTGAAGCGCAGAACATCGAACGGTTCCAAAAGAACTTTAAAGGTCTGCCGGACGTGAAGTTTCCGACGCCGCTCAGACCGTTTGTCACAAGGACTGTGTTGGTGGAAACATATGAGGTGTGCTCTTGATCATTTTAATATTGTATATCCGATTTTATTCCACTGAGAAGAATTATGGCTTTGATTTATGCTCTTGTAGGAAAGTGAACCCATCTCAACGTACCTAAGCTCAGACGTTCCAGAAGGACTCAAGCAGAGAATCGCACGGATGGGTGCCGATCTTCTTTTAAAAATGGTTAGTTACAGGAATAATTTACTCACTCTCAGGCCATCTGAGATGTAGAGGAGTTTGTTTCTTCATCAGATTTGGAGAAATGTAGCATTACATCACTTGCTCTCTAGTGGATCCTCTGCAGTGAATGGGTGCCGTCAGAATGAGAGTCCAAACAACTGATAAAAACATCACAATAATCCACACCACTCCAGTCGTGCATGTTTGTAAGAAACAAATGTATCATTAAGACATTTTTTTTTACTTCAAACTGTTGCTTCTGGACAAAAATACGAGTCCATTATCCATAATAACGCTTCCTTCTGTGAAAACGTCCATTTCTTGTTGTCCTCTCACGTCAAAGTACACTAACATATTTGTTAAGATCTTTTTAGGACTGTTTTCATTTGTGAAAGGTGTTTAATCTGTGCATATTTTTTTCATTATCACATTAGTTGTGATGTTTTTATCAGCTGTTTGGACTCTCATTCTGACGGCACCCATTCACTGCAGAGCATCCACTAGTGAGCAAGTGATGCAATGCTACATTTCTCCAAATCTGATGAAAAAACAAACTCCTCTACATCTTGGATAGCTTGACATTTCCAGCAAATGTTCATTTTGTGTGAACTACTCCTTTAAACAATGGTCAGCTGAATTGTACGTGTTTCATTAATCTAACCTGTGGTTATCTTTATCTCTGGCAGGTGTTTGTGGATAATTTTGTCCACGGTGACCTCCATCCCGGGAACATCCTGGTGCAGTGTGGGCGAGGAGAGGGACCCCAGGGCCAGGACAGGGCGACTCTGACGGACATGTGTGACACTGTGGTGGTCAGCATGAGGTCGACTCCTCCGCCTCTACAGCTGGTGCTGCTGGACGCGGGCATCGTGGCACAGCTCAGCGAAGCGGATCAGCGCAACTTCAGAGCCGTGTTTACCGCTGTCGTTCTCAAGCAGGTAAAAGACATAGGATGAATCCATTTCTAAATGTCTCTGTCTTACCCCTTCTCTGTCTTACCCTTCCCCTTAGTTTTGCGCGTTCACGTGAGAGTAAGGGCTAATTCTGGTTTTGATCGAGGGGTAGGGGTAAGGGAAGGGTAGATACCCCTTAAAACCAAGCATTTTCACGAGCTTACTTGAAACCAAGGGGTACCCAGAACACACTGCGGCCAGATCATCCAGAGAGTATTTTCATCTTAAATAATTGATTTATAAATTACGACAGTCTTGTTTTGTGCTCTACACAGTCCTGTAACTTACATATATATTTGCAACCATGCTCTTAATTGAAACGTTTTTAAAAATCGCTATTTTTCCACGCTAACGTTACATTGCTGATTTGCACAACGTCCCGCGTCCCGCGTTCTCTGACTAGAGAAAACATCACTAAAACCCACGCAATCGACAAACACACACTTTTAGACGGAGAGTTTGTGATCAACACTTGTCTCCTCTGGTGACGTAGCAGCAGCTAGCGACGATGTATGATGACGTAACAGTAACCAAGTGGGCGTCTCATTTCATAGGGGTATGTTTTCACCCCTAGCGCTTACCACTCGGTTTTCAAGGGACAAGGGGTAGACGAAGGGGAAGGGGTAAGACAGAGAAATGGGATTCACCCTAATTTGTTAAAATCTGCATCATTTTAGCATTATTTCCCTTCAGGCCATCCAAGATTAGGATGAGTTTGTTTCTTCATCAGAACAGATTTAGAGAAATGTAGCATTGCATCACTTGCTCACCAATGGATCCTCTGCAGTGAATGGGTGCCGTCAGAATGAGAGTCCAAACATGTGCTTGTGTTGCCAGGGTGAGCGAGTCGCAGAGCTAATCCTTAATCACGCCCGCGCCAATGAGTGCCAGGATGTGACGCGTTTCAAGAAGGAAATGGCTGAACTAGTGGATCATGCACTCAGTGACACACTTTCTCTGGGAAAGGTACGGAGTTACACATCACTACCTTCATCACTTCCATAATTAGTTAAACATCGATATACTACCAGTCAAGTTTGAACTAATTGAGATTTTAGTTTTTAGGTATTTTTGAAAGATGTCTCTTCTGCTCATCAAGGAAGCATTTATTCGATTAAGAATACAATAAAAATGCTAATATTGCAAAATGTTATTACAATTTAAAATAACTATTTTATATTGTAAAATATAATTTATTGCTGTGATCAAAGCTGAATTTTCAGCATCATTACTCCAGTCTTCAGTGTCACATGATCTTCAGAAATCATAATAATATACTGATTTGCTGCTTAAGAAACATTTATTAATGTTTAAAACAGTTGCTTCATATTTTTGTGGAAACAATGATAAGCTACCATTGAAAATTTTGGGATATGTACGTTTAAAAAACAAGACATTTTAAATTAAAAAAGCAAGAAATTAGTACTTTTATTCATCAAGAATGTGTTAAATTGATTAAAGACATTTATAATGTTACATAAGATTTCTATTTCAAGTAAATGCTGTTCATTGAACTTTCTATTCAAGGAGATCCTGAAAAAAAGTTATGGTTTCCATAAAAATATTAAGCAGCAAAAACTGTTCTTGTTGGTTTTCATGATGTTGTTTTCTAGATTCAGGTGGCCGAGCTGTTGTCTCGAGTCTTTGGTTTACTGATTCATCACAAGGTGAGAGCAGCACAAGTTACTACATCAGAAAGTGTCTGTAAAATAATGCTTATTAGCAACATCTACCTTTCAATAATCTAATAAGCAGCCTTTACATTTGTAAACAGGATGTAGTAGTACTAAAAGATGCTAATCATTTTTTGATGGATGTAGTATAAAAAGATTAGTTTCATTCTCCTTAGATGTTGTTTTAAATGTTAAAAGCTTGAATTTAAAAACAGGATGTAGTACTAAAAAGCTAATCATTTAAACAGGATGTAGTACTGAAAAAAAGCTAATCATTTCCGTTTTGATGTGAATATTTGATTAGTTTTTTCCTCTGGTGACTTGGTTATATTTAATTTAAACAGTAGTACAAAGTAACTGAAATAAAATGTATTGTATTTAAATGTTTAAGTGGGGTGTTTTGCTCATGCAAAATAAATGCTAACAGGTGAGCAGAATGGAGAGTAATTTTGCTGTGATGGTGTGCCAATCATGGTCCTGCTACTGGGTGTGATCCCTGGGGGTGTTTTGCTCTGTCCTGTCCTGCGCCAAACCCTTGGATGAGTACTGAAAAACCTGCTCATGGTGTTTGCCATCATGGTCCTGGAGGGTTTGGGTTTACCTCACCTGCTCCCAACCTGGACACAGCCTGCCAAACCAGGGAACTTGAAAAACACTCAGCTCTGAGCACTCTTCAGTGACATGGTTAAAGTGTTCCTGGATCAATAACGCTCTGGACATATCAAGGATTGGAGCCATACACTGCTGGGCCAGGATTCAGTCTTACCGTGTCTATACTGTACAATAAATCCTACAATTCCTCTGGTTATACATTCAGGTGTAAAAATGATAGGCTGGATCTTTCACAAGTCCTGTGATATGTAGCATTTGTGACATTAAACCATGAACTGATTCAGTAAATCCCTCTAAAAGTGACATAGTACAATGTATTATGGTTAGTGGTAACATTCAGACATTTCTAAAGGAACCAAGCAAGATTTACTTTTTCTAACTTGGGTGTGTGCATTAAACCATAACTGCTTTTTAAATCCCTGAAAAGTGACATATATTGTCATTATAGAGTTAGTGGTAACAATCTATTGACATTTATAAAGGAACCAAGCAAGATTTATCCAGGACCCTTTCTTTTGTTTGTGTATGTTTAATTAAATATGTGACCCTGGACCACTAAACCAGTCATAAGAGTCAATTATTTAAAATTGAGATTTATACATCAGCTGAAGAAATAAGCTTTCCTTTGATGTAATGGTTTTTTATGATATGGACAATATTTGGCTGAGATACAACTATTTGAAAATCTGGAATCTGAGGATGCAAAAATATGAAAATATTGAGAAAATCATCTTTAAAGTTGTCCAAATTAAGTTCTTAGCAATGCATATTACTAATCAAAAATTAAGTTTTAATATATTTATGATAGGAAATTTACTTAATATCCTGATAATTTTTGGCATAAAAGGAAAAATTATAATTTTGACCCATACAATGTATTTTTCTCTATTTCTACAAATATACCTGTGCTATTTATGACTGCTTTTGTGCTCCAGGGTCACATTTATAAAACATATAGCCATTAAATATGTTTGTAACAATTCATGTATCTTTGTAAAATGTTGATTTGATAATCATAGGCTATAATTTCTTGACCGGATCATGCTGAATGTGTGATTTTCCATCCCTTTTTATGGGATGGAAACTTGAGTTTATCAAGTTGAATTATGTGTTATGTTCATCAGAAGGCATGAGCTCTCATCTTATCATAATTTCATGTGTTATGACTGTAATATTCAACCTCTGCAGATGATTTGATCAGAAATGGCTTGGAATAATTCCTTTGTGTATTTTGCACAGCTTTGTCTGAATTAAACTAATACTCCATAGTTTGAGAGAGACTTTTTGTATCAAATTGCTACTTATGTTTATATATTTTTTTTGTTTACTTATGTTTATAATTGATTTATCTACAATTCTTCACAAGTGTTAGATAATTCTAATAAGGTAATCAACCAGAATTATCTTTATATCTACTATATAGTGGCTGTAAATACAAAATGGACTTTGTGGTATGTATTTTATATCATCATGTAAGCCTTTACCACTGGAAATAATTTCTATGCTGGAGTGAGTTATATATATATATATATAATCACGTGATGACGAACGTCGCGGTGTTGCCATAGTGACAGAAGCGTCCGCCGGAAGTGAGGAGGAACGGAACGCGATGGCGGACGAGGCAATGAAAACGGTGAGAAATATGTCTGTTTTCAATAAAACACAAAACTCGTGATATTTAATACCTTTAATATGAACAGAGGTCTTCTTTGTGATGGTGTATGATAGTTTATAACCGCTGTTCTTCGTTATTGTGTTATTTAGTTGCTCGTCAGATTAAATATAACGTTATCTGTAAAAAGAAAACAATCTGACAGATTGCGTTTTAAATAACAAAGGTATATTTTATTCATATTTCGTTTAATCTTGAACAGCAAAGCCTGTCAAAAAAGATAAAAAATGAGCTTTACATAAAGAAAATCAAGTTTATTTTAGGACCATTATGATTTATTGTATTCGGGCATATTTACTTGTCACATATATCGTCATCACTGTAACAAAAGTAATTTGATGTCATGTAAATTATTTATAAATGATGGTGGCATTTGTTAAATGTGTTCATTCGGATTTTAGTAAAAAAAAAAAAGTTTATAACTAACGTTAGTTTCTTAGAATAATTTCTTCAGATAATTAGTTTCTTATGATTTCTAATTACATAATATTACATTTTAAAATGCATAACATTAGTCAGCACTCAGCATTTATTTATCAAATGCACAACAGTAAGGTGATTTCTGCTCCTAATTAAATACATTATAAATAAAATAAACAGAAAGATAATTCATGTAAAAGGATGAATTAAAGAGAAAAAATGATATGAATATATGAAATATAAATATAAAAATGGGCTAATATTCATTGTAGCATACAGCATTTGATTAATATATTAATTTTTGTCTTTGTGTAGGATGTGCAGCTGCCTGTGGCCACAGACCTCAAGAAACCTCGTCCAAAGAAAGGTCAGGATCTCTGGAGTCTGTATTAATAACATAAATAATTACAAAAGTTCAGTTTTGAATTCTAAAGTACAAAATATTTATAAAAACAATGTTTTGAATAAATATAATGCTGAGTAATGCCAAGCTGCTTCAATTTTTTCCTTACAATCGGTATTTGTAGGCACTGCAACAAACGCATTTTGGCTGTATCCGTTCCTCCTGTGGGTGGCGCTGTTCGCCTTTATTTTCCCCTTCGGCCCCATCTTTCAGTGAAGAGGATTATGGCTCAGAGGGAAAAGTCTGTCCAGGAATAGAACGGATTGAGATCAGCTTTTGCCAGGGGGCTTGTAAGCAAGAGGAGAAAGATGCGGACGCTTCATGTTGCAGCGGACAGGCTCCTTGTGTTCTGGGGCCCGCTGGAGTCCCCCCGCTGCGAGAGGAGTCTGCTGCGGCTCACAGCAAGCCTGTCTGCCCTCTATACCCAAAATAGAAGCTGTTTTCTGCAGATTTTCAATGCCGCCTTTGATATTTGCATTTTCATGATTAGACCAGTTAATGTCCTACAGCCGGGATAAGGCTCATCTCTTTAATCTCTGGCCTAAAAAAGTTTTTGAACAGTTGAGTCAAACTTTAAAACATGAATGTCCTTTGCATTACATACAAATTATCAAAGCATGTGTCTTTTATTGTAAAGAATGTTGCACAAGCAAGACATTTGACTGCTAGTGTTCCTGTGGCTCAGTGGTTAGAGCATTGCGTTAGCAGCGCAAAGGTTGTGGGTTCGATTCCCAGGGAACACATACTGACAAAAAAATGTATAGCCTGAATAAGTCGCTTTGGATAAAAGCGTCTGCTAAATGCATAAATGTGATAGAAGTTTGTCAGGCTTGAAATGTTAAAACCAGCTGATTCAAACACATGTATATAATTTCTGAACATTATAACATCCTGCAGCACTGATATTCAGACATGTTTTAAGTGTCCAGGCTCTTTGTGCACCACTATACATTACGTATACAGATTCATCTCTGTATGTTTTTCTTCTGTCTGCAGCTCCTGAGCTTCCGATCCTGGAGAGGAGAAACTGGCTTATACATCTGCATTATATCCGCAAAGATTATGAGACCTGCAAGGTAAAACCTGAACATCTACAGAGAGAGTTGAATTGCTGCAGAATACTCTTAATAATGTTAAATGACTTGTGTTCTGTTTTCAGGCCATTATTAAAGAGCAGCTGCATGAAACTCAAGGCATGTGTGAATATGCCGTGTATGTGCAAGGTCAGTGTAAAGTACACAGTAAACCGACTCTTAACAGTGTAAATGTATTCAATTACTCTAAAGTGGTCAGACCGAGTCTCAGATGTGCAAATGGCATAATCCAATGCTGAATCTACATAGTTTTTGAATGTCAATATGCATGAATTACCCAAAATTACTTGGTACAATTGCAAAAATGGCCAAGATACTAAAAATATTATAATATGTGTGATAATTGAACTCCACTCACTGAACATGCAACTTAATGAAGTCATGTGACATTATAGTATACTAGTGTTTGAAGTCGCTGTTTTACATCAGGGTTATTATAGTTAACTGTAACTAAAAACATAAAAAAAAACAAAAAACATTTTAATTGCTTGAAACAGAATTTATATATATATATATATATATATATTATATATGTAAAAACTCTATTTTCAACATTTTCATTTCATTTAGTTTAAACTGAAGTACTAAAAAACTGAAACTAAATAAACTGAAACTAATAAATAATAATTATAAAAAGTATAGAAATAGTAAAAAAAAAAAACGCAGAATAAAATGATTAAAACTAAAACTTTAAGATTAAAATGAAAACAAAATGATAAATTATAAAAATAATAATAAAGCCTGCCATTGCCCGCAGACATGTAGTGCCGTTGCATTTCGGGGCGTCCTGAGTTTGAGGAGGAGTCCTTTGCTTCCTGTCAACTTACTGTCCTATCTAAATAAAGGCATAAAGCTCCAAAAATAAATCTTAAAAACTGTAATAGTACTGTAATAATACTCAACAACTGTTTCACATACAGATTAAACTGTAGTTTGCAGTACACAGCAGTGTTGGTTGGGTAACGCATTACAAGTAACGCGATATGTAATAATATTACTTTCTTCAAGTAACTAGTAAAGTAACGCATTACTTTTTAATTTACTAGAAAATATATGTTACTTTTTTCCATTTATTGATGAGGTGCGCCGTGTGAACATGATCTTACTGTAGGATCTAATCTAGACTAAATATGAAAGTGTATTAATTCATCTCACTCGCAAAAAAACAGATTCAGTATTCATCAAAATGAATTAAAACCGTGAAATGCAAACTCAGAATATGATGCAAACATGTAATTAATTCAATATGTTTCATTACACAATATCTAATCTCATTTTATTAACCGTGTGTTTGCTGCTGACCTTTGATGATCAGTTCAACCATACTAATAAGCAAAAATTAATTTAGATAAACTAACAATTGTGCTTCGTTGTGTTTTATTGCTGAAGAGTGTTGAACTTCTTCTCCTGTGTTTTCTGTACAGACGTGATTTACTCGTCCTTCAGTCTGAGGTTTATTCATTACACTTTTTGGTGTGAAAGGCTTTTAATATTTGCTATAAATATAACTTCTTATATTAAAAACAAATAATTCAAGCCCTGCTCATATTAAAGTAACGCAAAAGTAAACGCAAAAGTAACGTAACGCATTACTTTCCATTAAAAGTAACTAAGTAAAGTAATTAGTTACTTTTTTAGGGAGTAACGCAATATTGTAATGCATTACTTTTAAAAGTAACTTCCCCCAACACTGGTACACAGTATACTGTGCAGTGAGCAGTACACTAGCACTCTTTTCCAAACCCAGTCGATGTGACCCAGTTTATCCTGGTGAACACCTGCTCTGTATTGTGTGTGCAGCTCTGATCATGCGGTTAGAGGGGAAGATCCAGCCGTCTCTAGAGTTGTTCCAGAGTTGTGCCATCCTCAACCCCAATAGCTCAGACAACCTCAAGCAAGTGGCACGATCCCTGTAAGCAGCAGCCCAAACACACACGACCATTGTTTCAAACCACAAACACACCTCTCTCTGTATTTATGTGAATAGAAAATGAAGATATGTGTTATTTTATGAGCTGTGTTCACTCTGTGTTTAGTTTCCTGTTAGGGAAGCACAAAGCCGCTATAGAGGTTTATAATGAAGCAGCACGTCTCAATCAGAAAGACTGGGTGAGTACACTTCTTCTGTCCTGAGTGCTGTCTGATGAGTGTGTAATTAAAGGGTTAGTTCACCCAAATATGAATAACTCTAATTATTTACACACTCTTATGTTGTTCCAGACCCATATGTGCAAATGTCTTCACACAGCTCTTTTACATACAATTACAGTATATATATATATATATATATGTGTGTTGTTGTTTTTTTACATATTTATTTAAATAGTTTAGTTAGGATCGTTTTTTTTTGTGCTGTCAAATTATTAATCAGATCCAAAATAATAGTTTTTGTTTACATAATATATGTATGTGTACTGTGTATATTTATTATGTATATATAAACACACACACATGCATGTATATATTTAAGAAAAAAAAATATTTGTATATTAAATATATTTATATATAATATAAATTATATACATATAAATACATGTAAATATTTTCAAAATACATACTGTATGTGTGTAGTATATATACATAATAAATATACACAGTACACATACATATATTATGTAAACAAAAACTATTATTTTGGATGCGATTAATCTTTGACAGCACTTGTTTTTTTACATATTTATTTAAATGATGAAATCTTAAATCTTGAAATGGTTAAGTTAGGATCGTGTTTTTATTTATTTATTTGGTTAAGTTAGTGTTTATATATATGGGTTATTTAAATAGTAGGGGTTAGTGCTTATAGTGTATATTTAGTTTATTTATTTAAATTAGTTAAGTAAGCAGTTAGGGTTGATATTATTCTGTTTTATGTACTTATTTAGTTAATTATTATTAGTTATTCTATTCTATTATTTACTATATTTTATTTATTTAAAAGTTTATGAGTTGTGTTTATAAATGTGTCATATATTGTATTGATTTATTTATTTAGTATTTAATTATTATAATATATTTATAGTTAAGTTCGGGGTTAGGGCTTATATTTTATATTTTTGTGTATTTTTTTTATTGATTTAAATTGTTAGGTTAGGAGTTATGGTTTATTTATTTTTTTAATATATTTTTGTGTATTTTTAGTTGTTTGATTTACTATTATTATATTTATTTCAATTTTAGTTTGGATTCCTCTTAACAGCCCCAGTTTCCATTAATTTGTATTATACAGAAAAGAGTATATTCTTTAGATTGCAGCTTTATTCCTGTGTTGCGTGCATGTCTGTGTGTGTCTGTGTGTGTCTGTGTGTGTCTGTGTGTGTGTGTGTGTGTGTGTGTGCGTGTGTGTGTGTGTGTGTGTGTGTGTGTGCGTGCGTGCGTGCGTGCGTGCGTGTCTGTGTGTGTGTGTGTGTCTGTGTGTGTCTGTGTGTGTCGTGTGTGTCTGTGTCGTGTGAGGTGTGTGTGTGTGGTGTGTGTGCGTGCGTGCGTGTGTGCGTGCGTGCGTGCGTGCGTGCGTGCGTGGTGCGTGCGTGCGTGCGTGCGTGCGTGCTGCCGCCTGTGCCTGTGCTGTGCCTGCTGCTGCCTGCCTGCATGCCTGCTGCCTGCCGCCTGCCTGCCTGCTGCCTGCTGCCTGCCTGCCTGCCTGCTGCCTGCCTGCCTGCCTGCCTGCTGCCTGCCTGCCTGCCTGCGCGCCTGCTGTGCGCCTGCGCCTGCGTGCGTGTGCGTGCGCCTGCTGCCTGCGCGCGTGTGCATGTGCGTGCGTGTGAACTGTAATCACCTGTACTTTAGTTTGACAATAAACAAATGAGATACCTGTGAAATATTACTTAAAAGTGTGATTAATTTTGCCTGCAGGAAATCAGCCATAATCTGGGCGTTTGCTACATCTACACCAAAGACTTCAGGAGTGTAAGTGCATGTTACTGTAGTATATCATATTTTTTAACACTCCTCCTTTTCTTTTATTGGCTGTATCCGAGATTCCAGATTTCTTCATTAATTTTAAAGAGTCTTATTTCACATGTCCTCATCTGATGTTGTGTTAAACATGTTCTCTCTCTGTCTTCAGGCCGAAGAACAGTTGAACTTGGCATTGCAGCTGAATAAACACGATCTGACGTACATGATGCTGGGAAAAATCCACTTACTGCAGGGCGACACAGAGAAAGCCATTGACGTCTACAAGAGCGCTGTGGAGTACGTCTCGATACACATCCTCACATTTAAGCACACATTTTATACTGTTTGCCAAACAATCGTAGTTCTTGGACTATCCTGTTGAAAAAACAGCATATGCTGGTTAGGAATGTTTTGTAGCATGACTGCTGGTTTGAGCTGGACATGTGCTGGTCGTAAGCAACTAGATCCTGCTCAGGACCAGTTTAAACCAGCTTAAACCAGCAGTCATGCTTCAAAACATACCTAACCAGCATGCTGCTTTTTCAACAGGGTACTTTACATTCACCAAGAGCATCCAGAGACAGTAAAGTTTGGTGAACCTGCTCAAAAGTGTGTTTTATGTTTAATACGCACACTTTATGCTTTCTTGCTACCAAGCGTCTTCGTAAAATCGCTTTATTGCGGGTCACGTGAGCGTTCGGATCTGACGCTGCTGGGACCTCCAGACATGTTTTATCGTCAAGTCACATTTGACTTGAAGAGTCAAACACACTTTCTCTTGAAGTGTCTGAAGTGTTGTGTTTGTGGTGACTTACCCAGAATGCATTTCAACAGTCTCTTTTTATTTTCGGTCATGTTTCGCACAACGTGAGTAAAGATGTACGAGACAGAGTTTTGTTGCCAGAGAGCAACTTCAGACGCCTGGAGATGCTCTCAGCGTGTCGCTCTGCCACAGCGCAGATAAGACGCCCAAGGCAGCAAAGCATGCTGGGATCAGTGAGGCGCTCATAGCTGTAATTAATCACATTTACTGTCTCACTGTGACCGCTCGAACCTCTCTCTTTTCTTTTCCTCTCTTTCTACCTTGTCTTTTTTTCCTTTTCTCTTTGTATTTTAAATGCTCTCAGAAAACCCCTGAGGACTTGCTGAAGTAGTCTGTTTTTCTCCTTAAAGGGACAGTTCACCCAAAAACTGTCATTATTTACTCGCCCTCATGTTGTTTCAAACACAACAGCTCAACTGTCAAGCTCCAAAAAAGTGCAAAAGCACAAATAAATCTATCGTAACTGTACCTTGTGCAGTCAAATCATAACTTTTGTGTGTGTAATGGACCAACATTTAAATAGGTAGTTGATGACAAATTGTTGAATTATTTATTTATTTGTTTATTTTATTAATTTCATTTTGAATTAACCTTTAATTAAGTCCGCCCTGCTATTATTTTTTAAATATAATGTATAAATAGATTATATTTATTTATAAATTAACATAAATGTATTTTATTCAAAAGCGATTTATAAATAGATTTTTTGTAAATTAACTATAAATTCAGTACAATAAATGCAATGTATATTTGGCAATGTATAATTATTATTATAATTATTACAATAACAATAATGTCTTCTAAAATATTGTATCTTTACTATTATTAGCAGTTATTTGTTAACTAATAATAGTACACATTTATTATTAATTTGAATATATATTATGAATAATATTTTTAAAAAATCTGTTCAAAATATGCAAATAGATTCCAGTTTGAATATATTTAGTCAATAATAATAATTAATATTATTCAAATATATTGTCAAAAATCTGTGTAGATTATCTATAAATAGTTTACAGTTTCACTAGGTTTATGACAATACATATTTTTAATAATAATAATTATTATTATTATTTGAATTATGATAACGAGAAAATATGATTTAGTTTTTTTTACTTTACGGTGAGGAGAATTTGGTGAAAATAATAAGAATGCTTAATTGTATTAGTCAGAATAATGTCTAAAAGCAAAATATAATTTCTTTCATTTAATTGGTCCTTATGTTTTATAATACTTTATTTTCTGGAGCCTGGCAATGGCCGTTTACATTTATAGTATAGAAAACACACACCATACTTTCTCCTTTAGAAAGCAAAGTCTTTGGAGTTTGGAAGGACCTGAGGGTGTATGAATAATGTTTTTTGGGGTCAGCTACTTCTGTAAAAACACCTTTTTAACGTTCAACAAATGAAAGTGCAAAAGGAATCACTAATCTGCTTTTCTCAGCGTGAATCCAACGATTTGATGACTCTTGATTACTGTTGTTGACTTTCCTCTCTTCCCGGAGAGCAGAAATGGAGATGAGTCTGAAAAACTCACACACTTACACACACACACACACACACACACACACACACACACACACACACACCACACACACACACACCCCCCACACACACACACACACACACACACACACACACACACACACACACACACACACACAGACACACAGTTGTTGGGACCATGTTTTATGGGGACACATGCAATGGTTTTTATACTCACTGTACACACACACACACCTAAACTTAGCACACATGCATTTTTTGATTTTCAAAAAACTTTATGCACACTTGTTTCCTCACACACACACACAGACACAGATTTACAGACTCACACACATTTGGTCACACACACACACACACACGCACACACACGCACGCACACACACTCACACACACACACACAGACACAGACACACACACGCACACACCACACACACACACACACACACACACACACACACAGACACACACACACACACACACACACACACACACACACACACACACACACACACACACACACTGTCGTGAGTCTGGCTCAGATATCAGAGAACCGCGGGGAGCTTTAAGCCAGCTGTGTGTGTGTGTGTTTGAAAACTCCTCATTATCGCAGCCCTCCCACCGAGCTGATGAATTAGTAACGTGCAGCAGTGGGACGCGCCGTAATGAGAGGAGCTTTCAGAGCTCCTACTTTTCCACCCGCTTCACCTCGCGATAGCGGGAAGATGTGCCTCACAGCCAGCATGAATTAATAAGAGCCCGCTGCTGGCATGAGCCGCTCAAACACACACGTGATGGAGACGCTTTCTCTGCTTTCATCATTCTCATGTCTCCTGCCACAGTCTGAATCTGAATCAATGTGCTTTATCATCGCACATTTAACTACCCCTAAAATCTGAAGATCTGAACAATCGAAAGCACCTCAAATCTGATTGGTCGATTCAAGCATGATACTTTGAATGGGAAATTATTTTTTATTATTATTTTTTTTTTTTTCAATTTATTTGAAAAGGGACCATGCACAATTTTAACATAAATGTTTCCATTTCATGCATTGTACCGAATTTAGCCAATGGCTAGTTTCCATCCGCAGTCCCTTGGCAGGTAATCGCTATCACAGTAAAACACAAAAAACATACAATACAATGATATTATACACATTATATCAGAGCCACTACATGACCATGTCAGTGTTTACAGAGTTGAGTTGATTTGAAACAAAGAGTGAGTTGATTTTAAATAAGATTTTAGTTTCAATTTAAAAATGTCAATAGATATGCACATCCTTATGTCTTCCGATAGAGTGTCCCAACATGTGATATCTTTCACTGAGAAAGACCATAATCCAAAAGCAGCGTGACGAAAGGGAATAACACAGTCACTAGTGGATGATGATCTAGTGAATCTTGCAGAGACAGTAGAACGAAAGTGCACAAAATCACCAAGTATAGAAGGGGCCAAGCCATTTAACATTTTGTAAACCATACATAAATTCCAAAAAAGTCTAAAATTGTCAAAGCTCAGAAAATTGTATTTCTCCAAAACCCTACAATGATGGTATTGGTTAGACTTTTAAAGGAAATAGTTCATCCAACAATCAACATTCTGTCATCCTTTAAAGTATTAATGTTTCAAATCTGATGTTTCTTCCATTAAACACAAAAGGAGACGTTTAGCTCGGTGTTGAAGCTGCTCTTTTACATACAATGAAGGTCAGTTGTGAAAAGCGGCTGTCAGAATCCATAAGAGCATCATAAAATTATTCCAAAGGAGTTGAGCTGTATTCCAACTCTTCTGAAGTCATAACTAACATATTGAAACATAAGACGTCATTTGTTGTGTAGTTGATGACAGAATATTCATAATTGTATACTTTTAATTTTATTTGA
>CM049796.1:41362344-41394844 GCA_027422405.1 Ptychobarbus kaznakovi | reverse complement strand
TCTTTTTAATAAGTAAATTAAAAATATAATTAAAAAATCTCAACTTTTATTTAGTTTTTTTTATAAATATATATTTTTCAATTTAGCATCATCAGATTAGGTAATATTAGGATTTATTCTTAAGATGCAGGGCTGTGTAATACAAAGAAACAGAGTCATTTTATACCCAGTACAGAAGTGTTTTATTTATATAAAAATATGCCATATTCAAGTTAACAGAGCTAATATTTCTAGTGTCAACGTTTACGATTGAAGGCCGTTTTGCCCAGTAACTCTTAAAGACTTTGCTGCATAATCACAGTGCAAACTAGAACCCTAAAACATTGGATAGAAGTCTAAAAGTTGCATGAATGTGAACTTTGTTAGTTTCTCACACCGACTCAACATCTGCTGCATTTGAACAACTAAACCTTCTTCAAGTATTGCTGCATGAATTGATGCAGTTCCATTTACTCCATTAGTAACCAGTTCATGTGACATTAGACTAAACTCTACTTATATTGCACATTTGAACTTTAACTCTACTTATATTGCAAATTTCAGATCATGCGAACACTGATTTCAGTTCTAAATACAGCGATGGAAACATTCTTTTCCTGAAAGATGTCAAATTCAAGGTTTTGATGTTAAAAGTCACCTCTTTTGTTGGTTGGAGAAACTAACAGCATCGACATGGAGTGTTACAGAAATACAGTACAACACAAGATGTGCTCCATCAGGTTCATGATCCGAGGCATTTCTCCCAGCTACTGATTGTGTGTAAACGGTTCATAAAACCATCCGTGGTTCATTTACAAACACGGCTCAACGTTTCCGAAACTGCATTCGTTATAAAGCTTCAAATGGGTTTTTCAAACATTAAGACTGGTTTAAGACAGATGAGAATTCACATATCGAGATTAATTAGTACGTCCCAAATAAAGCATACGTCAGAGGTGTTTGGAAAACCTGAACTTCATGACTAATAAGAATAAATGACATATAGATTCATTGTGTGTGATCTTTAAAAACAGGAAGCATCATAAATCACAACAGTCGTCATTAACGCCACACTTTACACAAATCTTTACGATTTCTCTTAATATATACAAATAATGCTGGCACCAATTTACAAAAACCTACCGCTAGATTCCCACCTTGAAGAACATTAAGATTAAGACAAGAATTATGAATGGTATTTAATAATATGTGCACTGAATAATGGCCACAATACCGGCAGATAAGCTGTTGATCTAAACTATTAACTGTAAACTAATATTTAGGAATTATTTCGACTTTAGATTGACCCTGGCTGGGATCACTTGCTTTAATTACTTATGCTTAAGAGAACTTATGGAAGCCCGTTTCCACTACAGAATACAAAAAAAATTATTCAAAAAAGGTGATTGCAACTTTTTATCTCACAATTTTGACTTTTTCTAGCAATTGTGAAATATAAAGTCAGAATAGCGAGAAATAAAGTTAGAATTGAGAGATAAAAACCTGCAATTCTGACCTTTTTTTCCTCAAAATTGCAAGTTTATATTTCCCAATTCTTACTGTATAACTCGCAATTGCATGTTTATATTACAATTCTGACTTTATATCTCACAATTCAGAGAAAAAAAGTCTGAATTGTGAGATGAAAATTTGCAATTACCTTTTTAATTTTTATTCAGTGGCGGAAACATGCTTCCATAAGAACTTCACGTTACTCACATCACGAGATAAACCTGATGGCCTTCTGGTTCTGCTTCTTATTAACGTTCATAAACCAAATAAAGGAGTGTTTGGGAATACAATGGAGATTTGGGACGTTTAAGACTCTAAAATCTTTCTCTCGTTCGCTTTCATTCGTCCCAATAGCAGCCGCAGGCCTTGTACACCTCACTGTAAAAAAAAACAACAAGTTTTTTATTTTTTAGGAGATTTTTGAGTTCTCAACTTTTTGTTGTATAAACTTAAAACAACACGTTGAGAACTCAAAAATCTGCTGAAGCTGGTTGCCTCAAACTTTAAGTTTATTTATTTTGACAGTGCTGTTAACCAGAGTATGATCTCCTTTTATTATAGTTTAAAAAAAGGTTAGTAGTTCTTCCAAAAAAAATAATTCTGTCATCATTTACTCAACGAAAGCTATCTGACTTTGACTTCTGGACTATTTCTTATGTAATAAAGAAGTTCTTTTAGGTTTAAAGATGAGCGAATGATGACCGAACATTAGTTTTTGGTTAAATTAACCTTAAGAAAATGGCGGAGGCTGGCTCACATCGTTATGTTCAGTGCCGTCTTTCACAATGTGATTTTAGACAAAAGTAGCAACAACAAAAGGACAGTGCCCTGCATCTCGAACTGGTTTTGCCTGTCATTTGATGCCCCGTGAGTCTGTTTGTCCAGCTTTTGGATCGAATGACGAGGATGCATCTTCCAAAGGATGGACGAGAGGCGTCTCTTAGAGCTCAGGCCAAGGCGTGACCTCTGAAAACAGAAGTCCTTCGGCGGAAATGGCGTCGCCCAATCCCACAGTCTTTAGAGGCTGTTTGCACACCAGGACCGGCGTGAGATGGAACGAAACGTTTCCTCTGCGCCACACGGTGACCGGTCGGGTCGGGTCCACCGACAGGCTCTTCCTTGGCTCTGAGAAGGAGCTGTAGAAGTTCAGCGGTGCCTTGAGGACCACCTTCGTAATATCCACCGCTTTCAGGCCGCAGGCTTGACTGCTGGCCACACGGGCGCCCGCGGCCACCGCCGCCTCCTGGTTTCCCCAGTGGCCGTCCACCGTAGCCAGGATGTGGTACGCTAGCGTGTGGAAGTGGATGCGGGTCAGATCGGCTTCGGATTCTGGGTCCGCCCGGCCGTGCTGCTCCAGGACCCAGAGCAGGATGTCGCTGACGCGGCCCACGTCGGGTATGCCGTCCCAGGAAGCCAGGTCAGCGTGCGGTCCGCCTCCGGACTGAGTCAAAAACAGCAGCTCCTGTTCGTTCAGACCGATGGAGTTCACGATGGGCAAGACCTGCTAACAGAAGAGCACAGAGAAACCTGCATGCTGTGATTTGCACTAGAATACTGGAGTTTTTCTTTAAATGACTGATAAATACAAAAGCTTCCTCATAAGATTTGAGCAATAAATCGCCATGATTTTCCATCAATTTTCCAGTAGTTTGTGATCAAATTTGTTTGATTATAGAGCTGGCACTCAAAATGTTCTACTGTTCAAAAATTTTTTTTTTGAAATAAGCAAGTAAGAAATAAGCTCACTAAAGCTGTATTTATTGATCAAAAGTAAAAACAGCAATATTGTGAAATTATTATGATTTAAAATAACTGTTTTCTATTTGAATACATTGTAAAATGTAATTTATTGCTGTGATCAAAGCTGTATTTTCAGCATCATTACTCCAGTCTTCAGTGTCACATGATCTTCAGAAATCATAATAATATACTGATTTGCTGCTCAAGAAACATTTCTTATTATCAGTGTTGAAAATATTTGTGCTGCTTCATATTTTTGTGGAAACCATGATACATTTTATTTTTCCAGATTCTTTGATGAACAGAAAGTTCAAAAGAACAGCATTTATTTGAAATAGAAATATTTTGTAACATTATAAAAATCTTTACTGTCACTTTTGATCAATTTAATGCATCCTTGCTGAATAAAAGTATTGATAAAATTTTTTTTATAATAATACTGACCTAAAACTTCTGAATGGAACAACATATCGTAACTTGAATGCTTTATATTTTAATAAATACTGTTGTGTAATCATTTAATGAATAATTTCTATGATATTTCCAGGTCTGCAGATGGCTAAAATAAACTTGTAATAGTTTTTTTTTTTATACTATTTTGATAAAAGTAGCACATCAGTGTAGAAAAGCAGCGTTTAAATAAAAGGAACATTGCAGCAATGGAAAACAATATGGTGTAACTTTTAAAAGTAACATTTGCCAACACTATTGTATACCACCAACAACAATCCTTCCTTCATTAAACCTACACATTTACCTCCTGCAGGATCCGGTTCATGTAGTCTCTGTCTGTCATACTGGCCAGCTCAAGGTGGATGGGCACCTCGTTCCTCACGTCTGAGATGGCAACCACCGCCTGTAGGATGTCAGAACACAGAGCTTGAGAGCTAATATGTCAGAAGCAGCAGTAAAGTGTCCAACAAACCTCAAAATATCTCCTTATATACTCTGTCAGAACAGCATATACTACCTGTCAAAAGTTTCAGGACCATTCATGTTATTAACATGTAATTACACTGACTCAGATGGGCATTGAGCAACTCTGGATTAAGGCTTTTCTGGTCTCAGACCTCTTTCAGTCGTTCCTCCCAGAGATCCCGGCCCATTCCTTCCATCATATGCAGTCCGGACAGAACCACCAGATCCGGCTGGAACTCCTCCAGACTGGCCACGAACGTCTCCAGCGTGCTCATTTCACCGTTGGACACGTCATGGGACAGGATAAAGCGGTTAGCCTGAGGAGCTCTTGAGGAGCCCCACTGTTCACCTGTAGGGGGCGTCAGAGAGAAAATGCTCAGACACAAAAACCCAACGGTACCACTGAGACACGACTGGAGTCGTCTTATAATATTCGGTTTCAAATATGTCATGTTACAGAAATTAAATGATATGTGAATGTGGTTTTGAATGGGTCTCACCTGACTTGTACTCCAGGATGAGGTGGTACTCATCCATCTCCTGCAGAGATTCCGGTGGGACCACAATCTGTTCATCCAGCATATCATGAAGCTTCGGCCCCACCGGACCACATAAGAGGACCTGAGAGAAAACAGCACTCTTTAGAAAACTACAATCAGGTATGAATGTGCTGCTTTTGCACTCTTAAAAATGATCAGTTATTATATGAAGGTGTTTTAGGACACTTTGACATATGAGTCACTTTCATCATTAAAGGAATGGCTCTCCAAAAAAATGAAAACTTGGCCATCTAGGATAGAGATGAACAGCTAAGGAAGTTCTACCAGCCACTGGAGCTGCTTGAAACATTTCTACTGTCCTGTGTTCATCTATAACTGTTTGGTTTGGTTCAGCTACCAAAATCATGCTGAGAGGATTATCGGTGCCCCTCTGCCCAGCCTCCAAGAACTGTACACCTCCAGAGTGAGGAAAAGAGCTAAGAAAGCCACTCTGGACCCCTCACACCCAGCTCACTCTCTCTTTGAACTGTTGCCCTCTGGCCGGCGCTACAGATCACCGAGCAGCAAAACAGCCAATCACAAGAACAGATTTACCCCCAGGCCATATCCCACCTGAACAACACATAACACACCCCAGTACTGTACATCTGTAATAACTCATCAAACCTTCATCTGTACATAGGACACATACACAATCACAGTTCTGTCTATGGACATTTTTCTGTTCTGTAGATTTTTATTTTATTACTATTGTTATTCATAATTATTGTCTATTCTCTTCATCATTAGTGTTTTTATTACCTTAATTATATGTATGTTTGTTTGTACTTTCTGTACTGGAAGCTCCTAACACCAAGACAAATTCCTTGTGTGTGCAAACACACTTGGCAATAAAGCTCTTTCTGCACCGTTCATTCACTCCCCCCACCTACAATTCCTGCCGGCCCGAGACTCGAACTCACAACCTTTGGATTACTAGTCCAACTCTCTAACCATTAGGCCATGACATCCGTCACAGATACTTGTTCCCTAACAGATACTTACTACAAGTTCTGGGTTAGACGCCAGTTTCTGGCCAATAAGAGCAGCATTTCCACCCACATAAAGCTGCAAAAAACAAGAGAAAAACTGTTTTTATTCAAATTAAAATGCACAACATCGATTACAAATGTTTTGGAGCAAATTATTCTAATGATATTTTTAAAAAGACTTCTCCTCTGACAATTTCAGATTTTATTTCAAATTTAAGATGGCAAGAACTTATAAAATTGCCAGATTTTCTATAATGTTAGAAGAAAAAAATAGTGTTACATTATTGCATATCAATTTCCATGAAGATTTGCGTATATTATTATGCATATAATCTCGTGAAAATAGCCTGTCATAAGACTCATGGCCCAGCCACTGCGCCTTTTAATTACTGTTGATTATGCCAAATTAAATTTGACACAGAAACTCAATTCCCCTCCGGACCCTCTCGTGCATTCAAATTAAACTGTTGGATCTCAAGGGCCAGATCCATTTACAGCACATGCCAAAATTAAACTAGATATTATAGGACATATGCAGAATGAGTGCTGTGTGGATGTCTGAATGGAGAGACTGGATTTCAGCACACTAGAGCCTGAATCAGAGCAGTCGAACCTGTTGGACAGGTTTTAGTCTTTAATCTCTGTCCAATCACTTTCTATTCGTGCCCTGAGGGAAAACAATGTGGTACAGACCACAAAAAACACTCCTACTGTCATAAAAGGCTTTATCTCGTACCTGAGCGCCGGGATATTCTGCAGCCGCCCGTGCAATCCTTTGAAAAACCTCCTTATCTGAGAAGAAGCGCTCTGCAGCGGCGCCCTTCCCCATGTAGTGGATGAAGGCCTCTTTCAGGTCCTCTTTGCTGTGTAGCACCTCGTGGTCTCTGCCGGATCCGGGTTCGAGAGCGAGCGCCTGCAGCAGCCCCACCCCGGACACCACCACATCCACACAAGCATTCACTCTGACAAAGGAAACAAAGGCATGATGGGAAGGGCTCTGGAACAAACAAACCTGCACGTGTTCAGACCTGCTGCGTGTGGGAGCTAATGTGGCCCGAAATGTGAACAAAACATTGATTAGATAAATGAATTAACGAATGTATTGATTAATGAAGAAACAAATCAATCAATGAATGAATAAACAAGCCACAATCTATTCCTAGAAACATGGTTTATTTGATCGTTTAACTGATTAAAGAGGAACAGAAGGAAAATAATTAACATAAGATAAAAGTAACTTTGCTACAAATCGTAATGAATCAGCCACAATTTATCATTAAGCAAAACTAAAACTACTGAATATGAAATAAAGCAGAAAAAATATATAAATATTAAAAAACAGCAAATAAACAAAAACTAAATAGTAAACAAAAACTGGAAAAAAAAATAACTATATATAAAAATAATATAGAAATATTAAAACTGTAAATAATAGACATGAAATTACTAAAACTGGAAAAAGAAAAAACTAAAAGGATACATATCTACATATATATATATTTGAATGAAAAAAGGAAAAGAACAAAATTCAAATAAAATACCCAAAATAAAGTATACATAAATATCACATAATATTTGAAAATACAGTAGTATAATACTAATTTTATATATACAACTGTTTTACTTTTTATTTATATTGAATGTACAATCTAAGTAAGTGACCAGGGTTTAGATTTGACTGCAATACTGTTATATATAACTGTGCATGATACAAAAAAATCTGAAATATTGAAATCTGTAAACAATTGAACAAAACTAATAGTGCTGTCAAACGATTAATCACATCCAAAATAAACGTTTTGTTTACATAATATATGTATGTATACTGTATATATTTATTATGTATATATAAATATAAACACATACATGTGTATATTTAAGAAAAATATGTTATGGTTATATATATTTATACATAATATAAAATATAAGGATATAAATGTATACATATACACATAATAAATATACACAGTACATTTACATATATTATGTAAACAAACGATTTATTTTGGATGCGATTAATCGTTTGACAGCACCAGAATTAAAGAATGAATGGGGTACCAAAAAATAATGAACAAACAATTAAAAGAACGAAAGGACGGATCAAGCGAACAATGTGTGCTCTGTTAGAGTAACTCACCCCACTGCCACTCTCGCCCAGCGTCGGGCCGGAGCTGTGATGAGGGTCTGCCAGGCGCGTGCGACCGCCTCCTCCAGCATCGGGGGGCGGGGCTCTGAGCCGCCACTCAGCTCCATCTGCGGCAGGGATTCGCTGACGTAGTTCAGCATGCGGGTTGGCAGCTGCGGGTCAGTGTGGTACAGATATCCCATCGCCAACGCCAACAGCGCCACCAGCACGGCCTTCCTCCACATGACCTCGACACATACACACACACACACACGACCTGTGAACACGCACACTCTTTCATCATGGGTTCTGACTGGGGCCTTTATTTATTGCCTTTTTTTTTTAGTAACGTACCATTTATCGTGGCAAGACCATGTAACATTGCATAAAAAGTGTACCCTTGTTTTTTTATGTATCATGGTAAAACCATGTTTTTGTGGACATGTATCATGGTAAAACCATGTATTTGTGGACATGTAACATCCTAAAACCATGTATTTTTGGACATGTAACATGATAAAACATGTTTTTAAACATGGTAAAACCATGTTTTATGTTGAAACATGTTTAAAGTAACATGTATCATGTAAAACATGTATTGTGGGACATTTAACCATGTATTTACATGTACGGTAAAACCCACGTGTATAGTAAAACATGTTTTATGTAAAAGGTAAATCCATGTTTTTTCAACATGTTGTGTTTTTTTTCAACATGACATGTATGTACATGGGTTGTAAAACCACCGTGGCGCGTGTTAATGGATTTATTGTGTACAAACATAAATAAATGTCATCATGGTAAAACCATGTAAAACCATGTTTGAGAAAGTTAAATACACCCGTACTCCTAAAAACAACATGTAACACGGATACATGTCCAAAAACCATGTTTTAAAACACATTTTTGGACATGTTGTGTTGCGAACATGTTCTTCCACCATGTAACTCCTCGTCTGCTGCACACATTGATTCCACATGGTTAAAACCATGTCTTATGTACATGTTTCATGGTATAACTTGAAACACTTGTACAAACGCGGATTTTTGCAAAAATTGCATTTTGTGGCCATACTGTGGTACTATCGTGTTTTCATGACAGTGGACATGTACCATAGTAATACCATGTTGTTTTGGGCACTGTGAACATGTCACAGGAAGTAGACTTTATATTTACATCTGAAATCAATGCTTATCTATTTATAACACTAGAGTAAGCAGTGCATGATCACAGATCTCTCTCCATATACATCATCTCTGTTTGACAGGTTCATTAGACTAAAAGCTGATAATTATGCAACTTAAAGCCATAATACAATAACACCAGTAGCTGGCTAGTGCTAACAGACCATTTCTCCTCATGTTTGGGGCTTTAAATCAACACAACAAAAATAAAATCACACATCTGACCGTGATCTCCTAGTGCAAAATGGTATTGTAGCTGAAATGACATTTCTGGTTAGTAAGTACATGTTGGAGTGAAATCAATGAGCTAACATGAGCTAGCCACATAGCCAATAAACCATCAGTTTACACCGCAATAAACAGGACAAGCGCTTTATCTTTAAGATAATGTAATCGAAACACACTTCGACGACGCGAACAGATGGGCAGATCACTAACCTGACAGATGATAATCGCAGACGACACGAAAGAGAGTGTGTATGTGGTGAAGTTGAGTTGTGTCACCCTTCTTGGTTAAAGTCTCTCTGTTAGTGACTAGCCGCTCCACTCTGTCCTGTATAGTAAGTATTCTAATCAAATCTCATTGGGCTCGGAGATAAAATTACATATAAATTAAACAAAGAGCTCATTTATGTTACAAAATGCAAAAATATGTTTTACTGAACTCCCAAATGCATGCTATTGTCAGTGTTTAACGCTTTAAACAGTGTTTGTTGGCTTTAGGAAATCTGGCTAACTGCAGCTAAAGCGAACCAAAGTAACCAATCAGAGGCTCCGCCGAGCACCAGTGACGTAACCGGAACATCATGTTGAGTGGAAGTACTGACGCAAGGTGAATATATCTTTACACGGCGCCACGTCTAAAGTGTTAGAGCTCAGCAAGTTTTTTTTTAATATATATAATAATATTTTTATATATAACTAAATATTAAGGATACTCCTAAGCAACTACATATATATAGTATAAATAAATAATAATAATTATAATAAATATATATATATATATATTTTTTTTTTTTAGCAGACGCTTTTATCCAAAGCGACTTACAAATGAGGACATTATAGAAGCAACCAAAACCAACAAAAGAGCAACAACATGCAAGTGCTATTACAAGTCTTATAGTTTTAGTTACTTTTTCTTATTTGGTTAGCCTGAAATGACGTTAAAGTAAAAAGTAAGTAAGTCATAGGAAGGTTTTTTTTTTTTTTTTTTAAGAAAACGAGTATGTTCATATAGAACAAATTTAACTGTGTTTTTTACAAGAAAAGCTAGCAGTTAGAGAATAAATATGCAATGATAGAGGGTCAAATGTGTCTGTGTTTTTTTAAATAAATAAATGTGTGTGTGTGTGTGTGTGTGTGTGTGTGTGTGTGAGAGTGTGTGTGTGTGTGTGTGTGTGTGTGTAAATGTGTGTCTGTGTGTGTGTGTGTTTGTGTGTAAAGTGCGTGTGTGTGTGTGTGTGTGTGTGTGTGTGTGTGTGTGTGTGGTGTGTGTGTGTGTGTGTGTGTGTGTGTGTTTCATCTTGACCTGATCTACAACATTATCTTTAGTGAGGCTAATCAAAGTTTGTGTAGCAATTAAACTTGCTGCATCCGAATGTAACTTTTGTCAATATGCAATTACAAGTAGAGCATGACAGTTTTTTTCCAACTTCCTAATGTATATTTTACTGTGAACCCCAGAGACACAAACTCATTTACCTGATATGGATTTTGGATGTGTGGATGGCAATGCAGCGGTTTATAAAATAAACAATAACACAGTCAGCAAATATTAACACTATTACATCAGTTTATTTCAGAGCAGTGCACTACAGTGCTGGATTCTGTTAATTAGCATTTCTTTAAAAAAGTAGAGTGGCAGTACCATGGTCCCTTAGACATAGCACTATAGAAATGCCATATTTTCAGGTCATTTTACTATGGTAAAACAATGTTTGTACAGCAAAAGTGAAAATAGCATCAAGAGTGAGTTCTCATGTTGGTCAGCAGATGGCGGTATTTTCCCGCTAGTGACTGAATTAAAGATCAAATTTAGCCTTAATTCCTATTTGGATTGGATTATTAGATTTACACAGCTAGAACTCTACGTATGATGGCCTCCTACAATGATACTATCGTTGTAATAAATATATTTACCAATAAATCAACAAAATTATCGATAAAATCTTTAAATCTGAGTTTGTGTAAATCTACATAGACTGGCGAACGCCTGACGTAAATAACGTTTTGAGGATCTATGCATTTTTTTATTAATTCATTTATTTATATCGGTATTTTTTAGTTTATTTTAGAAAAAAAAATATATATAACAAGGCTGTTCGCCCGCCTTCAGAGGTAACCATAGCAACACGTGCTCGCGTCAGTTAGGATCGATATCGTACGTGACATCGACAAAACAAAGGTAAGTTACTCTCAATTTTTAAGTTAAATATAACGTTATATGTACACATCACAAAATATCATCATATGTCATATATGATATATCATATATTACAAGTGCATCATTTAAAACGATAGTGTTTTATTTTTTAAAATCAAGGTCAACTCAATATTTTTACGGACAATTTTGTGAGGTGAATTTGAACAGATTGAGCGCCAAGACTCTCCTACAAAATGTATTCAAAAATGATCCCTTAGAAAATTGTGTAAGTCATAAACTGGTTGTTGGTTTAGACTACAGTTAGATTAAAACATTTTGTCAGTGGTTCTCTTTAGGGAATGAATTTGAGAGGCACTTATGAAGCGACACAGAAGAGCAAAACGGCTTTAACAGTGGCTTCCCGCTCTCTGCAAATGGGGAAGGCAAGACATTGAGAATAACTCATGTAAACAAGGCTTTTAGCGTCTTGTTAAGATGGAATACTTGTGCAGTTTTAAAGCAGTTATCTAAATCTGAGTAGTCAATGCTCTAGGCACAGGTAGGGGCCTAATAACGTAGTACTTCTAGCTTCCCAGCAGGCTCCAGAGTCCAGACGTCTATGAATTGTCAGTTTGACGTTGGACATGACATTGGACAGACGTTGCTTTTTTTTCTTTGCTTTTTTTTCAAAAATCAAGAGTAGTACACATAGAATAATACAATCATCAACACATAAGTGATGAACAATAACAGCAAAATAATTAAGTACAGAAACAGACAACAACAAAAAAACAAGTGACTTTGCATTTTGGTTGAAAATGAAATCGGGTTGACGTCCATATTTGACGTGACTTAATGTTGGAGTTTGGTTATGTAACGTGACCCGGATGGGAGTGAGGTTTAGGGGGGTGAGTGTAACGGATGTATGCCAGTAAGGGCTGTGTGTAAACCTCACTCTCCTGACCTCAAAAAGAGGCGCTCTAGTGACTGACGTTAGAGGCTGTAGCCTTTGGCGTTCCTTGTTAGAGCGCCCACCTCCCGCACCGGAATCCCGGGTTCGAGACCCGCTCGGAACACAAACGAGTTGTGGTGGTATGGACCCGGGAGGGGGTGTAACAGTTACACAATCTAAAAACAACAAAATCTCAGCGTCAGCTGACATCGTTATTGGACATCAATTTAACATTGACATTAGACGTTGAATTTACATTGAATGTTGGTCACCCGACATCGCAACCAAAATTTAACCAAATATCAGCGTCTTATAACTTTGTGTGCCTGCTGTGTTGTTTTCGCCATGGAATAAAATATAAGTATTAGCGACTTTCTGTCTCACAATACAGCCTGTTTTGTCGTAATTAAGAAATAAACTCAGAACTCGAAATTCCTCACAATTCCAAGTTTATATCTCACAATTCTGTTTTGGCCAAAACTGTTTTTCTTGCAATTCTGAGAAAAAGTCAGGATTGCAAGATCTAAACTCAGAATTATGACTTTCTCACAATTATGAGTTTATATCTCGCAATTCTGACTTTTTTTCTTGCAATTCTGATTTTATATTTCACAATTCAGACTTTTTCTCACAATCCGGAGAAAAAAGTCAGAGTTGCAAGATATAAGCTCAGAATTCGGACTGTCTCACAATTCCAATTTTTTTTCTTGCAATTAAAAAAAAGTCAGTAGTAACAATTCCAAGAAATAAACTCATAATTCAAAATTTCTCCCAATTCTGAGTTTAATCTCGCAATTCTGTTTTGGCCAAACTGTTTTTCTTACAATTCTGAGAAAAAGTCAGGATTGCAAGATCTAAACTCAGAATTATGACTTTCTCACAATTACGAGTTTCTATCTCGCAATTCTTACTTTTTTTCTTGCAATTATGATTTTATATTTCACGATTACGATTTTCTTTCTCGCAATTCTGAGTTTATATCTCACAGTTCAGACTTATTCTCGCAATTCGAAGAAAAAAGTCAGAATTGCAAGATATAAACTCCGAAATTCGAACTGTCTCAAATTCCGAGCTTATATCTCACAATTCTGTTTTGGCCAAAACAGTTTTTCTTGTAATTCTGAGAAAAAGTAAGAATTGCAAGATATGAACTCAGAATTCGGACTTTCTCACAATTCAACTTTTTCTCACAATTCTGAGATTTTTTTTATATATATATATATATATATATATATATATATATATATATATATAAAAAACTCTAGGTTGCTTTTTCTATGTATACTCGTTTTCTTTAAAATAAATAAATAAAACCTTGCTACGTTTACTGCGTTAGGCTAACCTAGAAGTAGCACTTGCATGTTGTTGCTTTTTTGTTGGTTTAGATTACTTCTATTGTCCTTATTTGTAAGTAGTTTTGGAAAAAAAAAAGAGTCTGCTAAATGACTAAATGTAAATTTTATTACATTATATTATATTATCTGAGCTGTCTGGAACGCAGAATTAGGTTAACATGTCATAAACAAGCGTGTACTTCAATTACGAGCATTCTATAAATGGACTTTTCAGCACTTGACCAACGGATAGCGACTCCTAGCACTTAAAGCAGGGCTACGTGCGATTGTGTTAAGTGCAGTTTTGAGAAACGCACGTGAAACAATAACAAACGTTCGTAAAATGACTCGTGGAAAACGCTCTTAAGCGCTAAGATCAATCGTTATCGGGAAACCCGGCCCAGATTTGGAAGGAAAAATATCCTAATTGATATCCTTTTTTTATTAAATTATTTTTATCCCGTGGCAGAAACAAGCTTCAATAACAAACAGAACCTTAAATTTAATATGAAATTCAACAGATTTGGAAGGAAAAAATATCCAAATTGTGAGATAGAAAGTTACAATGACCTTTTTTATTTTTGTTTATTTACATTTTTTTCCTGTGGCAGAAACAAGCTTCAGTAACATACAGAACCTTAATCTTAATATGAACTTCAACCTTTAATAATCCTAATAATCACATTTTATATTCTCACTGTCATCTACTGACTTATTTGAGTCTATTTTTACTTCTCAATAGAAACATCACAGCAAGGTTTATACTTAGATGTTTAACAACTTAGAAACCCATTAAATCTAGGCAATCAAAGCCGAACACTTAAAACAGGGACACCAGCGTAGAGCACAAAGTGAGTGAACTTCACATTCCCAGAGCTTAGAAGATCTTGTATTTCGCTGCATAAGTGTTTTTTCACCGTCTCGTCTTTGATCTTTATGATATGCCTGCTTTCCTGAAATATTCCTCTCTAATAGTTTCGTTTCAACATATTTTTCTCTCAGGGTTGGAGCTGTCGTAGGATGCCTTTGATACGGGTCCGAAAAATGCAGGGGAACGAGCAAGGATTTAACTAACGGCAGATTAAAGGTATATCAAAGAGACTGGACGAGGCCTGGCGAAAACCATTACCGGCAAATCTGCAGGAGGAAATAGACGGCTTAACCGATTTCATAGTGGAGTCATGTTAGAACAGAATCAGAGATAAAAACTCGCTCACTCTTTCACACACACAAACGATGCCATCTCAGCATGGCGGTGTTAATAATTCATCATCGGCCTCCAGTGTTTGCCCCTGATTACAAACACTGGACCTGCTCAAACGGCCATTAATCTGGCTATAATGATCACAGAGATGCTGTAAATGGCTGTTTGGTGGTGTCAAACAAATAAGTGGCTCATTAAAGGGTTGTTTCAGACAGAAATTAAAGTTCGTTCATGTTTTGCTCTCCGTCATGAAACTGTTACAAAGTTTCTGTTTACCATGTCAAGCTAAAATAATGGTAGAAAATAAAAAAATCTACCATCTGTATTTCGCATTTACATTTATATACATTATTTATTTACTATTAAGATTTTTTGAGTTTTGAGTCTCTTCTGCTTACCCTTTTTGATCTAAAATGCAGTAAAAACAGTAATATTGTGAAATAATTTTCAATTTTAAAATAACAGTTTTTGTTGAAATATATAGTAAAACATAATTTATTCCTGTGATCAAAGCTGTATTTTCAGCATCATTACTCCCATCTTCATTGTCTTCATCCTTCAGAAATTATATTATTATATCATTCTATATGTTATGATTTGCTGCTCAAGAAACATTTATGATTATTATTATTATTAATTTTGAAAACAAATGCTCTGCTTCACATTTTTGTGGAAAATATCATATATTTTTTATCAGGATTCTTTGGTCTATCTTGAGATAAAATGTTTTATGGATAAATAAAAATGTATTTACTGTCACTTTTAAACAATTTAATCCATCTTTACTTAATAAAAGTATTTATTTATTTAAAAAAATACTCCAAACTTTTTAATGGTAGTGTTTCAACAAAAATAATAAGCAGCACAGAAATAAATTACATTTTAAAATATATTCAAATATAAAACTGTTATATTACTGTTTTTACTGTATTTTTGTTCAAATAAATGCAGTGAGCATAAAATACTTATTTAAGAAATATAAAAAATCTTCATTATTCCAAACTTTTGACCGCTAGTGTGTTTATATATACCATTATGTATTCTTTACTATTTTTGCATCCATTTAAAAAAAGAATAAAATAACAGTTTCAGAATATTTTTATCATTTGGAAAAGCAGTGGAGAATTCTTCTTAACATATCCTTTTGTGTCCCACAGAATAAAAAAAAAAAAAATCATAAGGGTTTGGAACATCATAAAGGTGAGTATATATGACAGAATATTAATTTGTAGGGAACTATTGCTGTAATCTCTCTCTCTGTGTGTGTGTATATTATAGCTCTCAATTATCCATACGTTGTCCGCTGTTCTTTTTGTCTAGTGAGAGAGTCTCTCTCTGGAATCATTAGTGACCCCGTCTCCTCGCTGATCTATGTGTTAATTATATATCTCAGCGTGACGGAGACCTGGGCTTGTTGCAGCTCTAATGAAGGCAAGAATATCAGCACCTTTATATGGAAGGTGTGTGAGAGAGAGAGGTAGTGATGAGACGATCTGACATGTGTGATACATTAAAATGCAACGTGTGACAAATTACAACTTCATGAGGAGGGAAGAAAGTGTGAAACATGCCAACAAGTCACTGTTCGATGTCAACTGTATGTGAATATCCAGGCTTTCTGGCATGTGTGCATTATAGTTTTATTTTTAAAATAAATGTGTTCCTGTGTGGCTCAGTGGTAGAGCATTGCATCAGCAGTGCAAAAGGTTGTGGGTTCGATTCCCAGGGAACACACGTACTAATGAAAATGTATAACCTAAATGCAATTGTAAGTCGCTTTGGATAAAAGCGTCTGCTAAATGCATGAAATGTAAAAATAATAATATATGTAGTTTAATGGTAGATGTGACCCTGGACCACAAAACCAGTAATAAGGGTACATTTTTTAAAATTAACTTTTATACATAATCTGAAAGCTAAATATATAATCTTTCCATTGATGTATGGTTTGTTAGGATATGATCATATTTGGCTGAGATACAACTAAAATCTGGAATCTGAGGATGCAAAAAATATATAAATATTGAGAAAATCACCTTTTAAAGTTGTCCAAATGAAGTCCTTAGCTATGTATATTACTAATCAAAAATAAGTTTTGATATATTTAAGGTAGGAAATTTACAAAATATATGCATGGATCATGATCTTTACTTAATATCCTAATGATTTTTGGCCTAAAAGAAAAAAACGATAATTTTGACCCATACAATGTATTTTTGGCTATTACTACAAATATACCCGTGCTACTTATTATGACGGCTTTTGTAGTTATATAAATAAACTATAATAAAATAAAATAAATAAAATGTAAAATATAAAACACAATTAATGGACATCCGATGTTGATGTAAAATGTATGTAAAGAACATAAAGTAGGATAAAATATCAGTTTTTAGAGTTTTGTGGCAGTTTAAACAAAATAAATTGATAAATATGTATATAGCAAACATACATATTTAAAATGTACAGTCTTTCTTGTCCGGGAAAAATATTGATGACTCATCCTGCAATATGCAGATTTTTGTCCAATCAAATCTTCTCTAGAATGAAAATGTCCCTCCCCTAAAATGCAAGTGACAAATAATTGCAAGTAGCAAATGATGACTCATGGATATGCCTTAAATTGACTTTTTGAATAGGAAATATGTCAACTTTCCCCTTTGGTCTTTAAGGATAGTCCTGTATTATGTTTGAAATTGTGGCCTGTACAATAGCAGATTGGTTTGTTTAATGCAGTCGTGAGGCCCAGATTGCTTTCTGCTTGGCTCACATTCAAACAGAATGTACAATGAGGCGTCTCTGATTGCAGGTTGTTTGGTTTAATAAGTTAAACCCTTCGAGTCCTGACCCGGTGAGAGACAGATTAAAATCACATTCAGCCAGCTGTAAACGGAAGGTCTCGATAAGGTTATGCCTCGTGTGGTATGCTTTGAAAGGTTATTATCTTCGAGAGAATTACAGGAGATGTCCTAAATACATCTATTGAGTCTCACATAGATATTTTCTTAAAGGAACAGTTCACCCAGAAAGGAAAATCCTGCAAATATGTATTTGCCCTGGTGCAGCTTCTCACACAAAGCTTTCGTATGATCCCAGAAGGCTTGTATAATAGAACACAAGTTGTATGAACTACTTTATGATACTTTAATGGTGTTTTTTTTTTGTACTTGACAGTCATGGTCACTATGAACTGTCCTTGCATAGAAAACACTCTTTAAGATTCTCTCTCTTTTTTCCACAGAAAAATAACAGCATACAAGTTTGGGATGACATGGGTGAGTAAATGAGAGATTAGTTTTCTGAACTAGCCTTAAAAAAAAACACTATACTGTTCTGCGCATAAATGAAACCCAACTTCTTTGGCTTCTGTTGCTTAATTTTCATTTCATTTCTCCTTGATCTCAACAAATACCCATCGGTGATATGAGAGAAATATATGTGTGTGTGTAATTGAACATATTTTGTACTTCTTTATCCTACACAGCTGCCAGATGCTTCTAAAAGCTCTGGCAGCGAGACGTAGTCAAACTCTGCTTGGCTCCTGTGTTTGTGAATCTTTAATTCACCTTCACAGATTCACACATATCCTCACGTATATTGGTTCCTTGACTCGTTCCGTACAGGTGATTGCTTAAAGCAACTCTCAGAGAGAGAGAAATATCTCTTAAAGGTTACAGGTGCACAAGATTGCTTTTTTATCTTTTCAATTGACGGCTGTTTCTTTCTCCCATTCATCTGGGACTGGGGCGTCCCCCCAGGCGCTCTACTGAATCCAATACATTCACAAAATACATTTTCATATTCCATCACACTGGGCTGATCATGACATCCATTTCCATGCAGAGTGCTTTCACCTCTTCAACGCCCCGGAGCCAGGATGTGGGGTTCGCTGATGGCAAACACTCGACAGCTCCAGCATTAGCTACAGTCTGACAGATTTGAAAATATCAGAAACAGACACGGAAGGAAAACATTCTTCATTTGAGGACAACAGGTAGTTGTCAGTCCTCTGTCGTGTGTGTCCATATTTGGTTTGTTTCCTGTCCTTGTTTAATGTCATTATTAGTTAATTCTCGTCCAGCTGTGTTTGTCTCGTTATGTGTTAATTACCCTGTGTATATTAGTCCTGTCTTTTGAGTTTGATGTCGTCTGGTCTACTTGTTGTTCCTGGTGTATCCTGTCATCATGTCCTGCATGTCTGCCTGTCCTGCCTTGATGTCCTTATTAAATATTATCATTTGAGTTTATATCCTCGTCTACATGTTCCTGTATCCTCCTCGTGTGTGCACCGTGACAGTAGTATGAATACAGAGCTGCATTAACAAAAACAGACAGAATCATTCTAGAACGATCTTAAATACAGGCAAAAACATTCTAGAGTTGCAGTAACATACAGCTGGAAAAATTATAAATACAATTCTAACAAATAGAGGCAGAAACATTCTAGAGAAACTGTAACAAATACAGTTGCAGGTATTCTAGAACTATCTTGACATACAGACGGAAACATTTGAGAACAACATTACAAAGTACAGTTGGAAACATTCTAGAATAGCTGTAACAAAAACAGCGAGAAAAATCTTGAGTTATTGTAACACATACAGGTGGAAGCATTCTAGAGCTGCAGTAACAAATTCATCTGGAAACATACTAGAATAACTGCACAAAATACAGCCAGAATAATTCTGGAACGACCACAACAAATACAGATAAACTCTTTAGAGCTACAGTAACAAATACAGATAAACAGATAAGTAACTAATACAGCTTCAACATTACAGATACAGAGCACTAACAGACTCAGTAACAAATACAGATAAACTCTTTAGAGCTACAGTAACAAATACAGATAAACTCTTAGCACAATTACTCTGAACAGTACAGTACTAAAACAGAGAGGATTGATGTAGTAAATCCCTAGATAAATCTTAGCAACAACCTTTAGAACAAATACAGTAACTAAATAACGGCTTCTGGTATTCTGAATTATGTAGTTTAGAGAATATTTTAGTGTCAAAAATATAAATACATTTTGTGAATGAGATAAAGTTGAAGTATTTTTTATATTCAATGAAATTACATAATTAAAATATTTCCAAATTTTAGGAAGGGGTTTATCCGAGGGATTGGACAAAATGTTTGAAAATCCCTGTTATAGAACAGCAACAACCATAAAAATACAGCCTAAAACGGCTTCAAATGCTTAAAAAAATGCTGTCAGCAAAAAACCTTTTAAAATGTCCAGGAATATTTCATACTGGAGGAAGTGTGAGGTATATATCAGTTCCGAAGTATGACAGCACACAAATACCGTTTCCTCCTTCCCTCTCTATATTGTGCATGTTTGGAAACTCACAGAGTGATTTATAGCAAACTCTGGATATAAACAAGGACTATCATGACAGTAAACTGGGCCAGAATCTCATGTGTGGAGCTGAGCTACAGAGCCAAAGCTGACAGCGCACATATCACAATCTATTTGAGGTTTAATTACTCTCAAAGCTGTTCTAGAATTGAGTGAAATGTCCACAACCTAACAACATAATTACACCATTATGACTCATTTGAAGGATAACTACATGGACTCATGAAAATGATTGGTCCAGATTTGATTTTAACTTGTTTTCTATATCAGTCCTGGACAGATTTCAAATGGTAATGTATTTAAAGGAATATTCCACCCAAAAATGAGCATTCTCTCATACTCTTCTGTCATTCCCAGCATGCATTGACTTCTTTTGTGTGACTCAAAAGAGATCTTTTGAAAGAATCTTCACATACTGACTATACCTGACAAGCCCTAGAAATAGAAAACATCATGAAACCTCCATAAAAGTATTCATACAAGTAGGTCAGTATAAACATTGTTGTATGCAAAAGATCTGCATGACAATTTTCATAATTTCAGTGAACTATTCCTTTAAAAAATGCACCAATGCATATTTTCTGAAGGTTGTTTAAGCATCCAATTCTGAAGCTCATAACGCATCTCTTTCAGAATAAACCACCTTGACAACTGTACAACACACTCAACTAATTCCACACCACTTCAGATGTCAGTGACATGTTCATAATTTAGCATATGTAGAGTTAGTTGCTGTAGTGCTGCATCTTTAACAGCCAATTCTTTATGACCAAACGCTGTTTAATCTGATCTCTCTGAATCTTCATCATGAATTAATCAATACTCTCCCTCCGTTTGTATCGTTTTAATTATGCAGGGGTATTCTTCACCCCCTCAGGCGCTCATGCTCTGAATTATACCCTCCCTGGGAACAAAACGCACAATCAAACAGAAGTCTAAAATAAACTCGTCTGCAGCTGCGGAGGGGACTTGTGTTTCACGAGTGTCTCGGTGTTACACACAGTGTTGTAAGTTGCATTAGGATGATTTGTAGGTATTCATATGTTAAAGTGTACACATATTTGTAATGGTGGACAGAATAGCATGCTAATTTGCAAAGTATGCATACCCGGATGTCTACTATATGTGGCAAAATGTGCTTCTCCCAATGAAATGCATTTAATTTGACCTTTCATTTTCAGCTCGATCAATGAACTGAAAGTTATATTAATGATGATTTTTAATTTTGGGTTTTTAAAATTATTTGATCAGACTGCTACATTTAAGACATTTTTTCTTCAGTTTTAAAAATCTAATTATATTAGATTTTATTCCATATATTATTTATTCCATAAATATAATCCATATATTATATATAGTCACATGCGCTTCCTTTCTAAGTATTCTATTCTAAAGTTACAACTCAAAGGGTTTACAAAAACTGTCTGATATCATATGCATCAGTGTTTATTCAGAAAAAATATGTATGTTTGCTAGAACCACACTTTGCATACAAATACCTATGAATAATAATGTGATCGGGTTGGTTATAGGCAGCGTACTGTGATTGTTTTTGCATAGGCCTTATGTGTAAAATGCCCGTTATAATTATTTTGAAATGACAATAGATTGAAAACACCGTATTTGCAGTTTTTGAATTGTATTTGAATATACATAAGGAGATACGCTTGCAGATGCGCATACTCGTCCGGATCGCTATGTGACGACTATCAACCTTACACACTTTCTTCTCATGGGAATGAATAGAAATGTAAAACTCAGTTTTTGAATTCAGCAGCAGGTCACACGTCTCACCATCAGCACCTTTCAACCTTTCTCAGTTCTTTCAAGAGCCGATTACAGCCCGTTTGGCCCAAATGTCATATTCTCTCCCCTTTTATTGTCCAATTGACACCTCAGAAACAGGGCAAATTTACCCTCGGTGAGTCGTTCTGCAGACATAATGGACCTCAGACTGACTGGCACGGGTCATGAAAAGTAATGAAAATGTCTACTGGCCCGCCATTAGGACCTTTTCAGAGAATCTCAGTGAATAAGGAGCGAGCTCGCCAAATGATGAGTGCATTTATTGGCTTTAACCCTTTAAATGCCTTTCTGAATAGGCTCCATTAGATTCATATTCAATGAAGGTTAATGGTTAATTGTGGCTATTAAAGGTTTTACTGTCTGTAGAGCATCTAATTGTCTTTTTGATGTGACTAACTGCTTTTCGCCAACATGCTATTTGGCTGTTAGATCAAGGTCTTCATGTAAAGAGGATGTTAAGACATGCAGTGCAGAAACGTGCATGATAAAATCGAACAGAAGAAAATGCATTGATTTTTTTAACAAAATGCGCATGCAAGCTGTTTTCTGAGAATGTGCGAGACTGACTTGAATGTGCAAGAATAAGCTTCTATGCTGTAGAGAAGGATAACAAAATGCTGAAAATGGCACGCATAATCAACGTTTATGATTATGATAATAAATGAAACAATATGATAACAAATTCCAGTTTGCAAAATCAAGCAGCATGAGAGAAAAATAACTGGAAGTGATTGACACTGAACACCTCAAAACACTGGTGCATTAAATTTACAATGGCTGCTTATGCTTTTATGTAAAAAATTAAGTGGACAACTTTTAGAACTCTAAACATACTCCTCAGTCCAAAAAGAGCGTTCATTCTAAGCTGCAAACACGTCTCATTCTGAATTTATGGTGTTGACGTCACAAATATTAGTGATCGACCGATATTGATTTTTTATAACCAATACCGATACCGATTATTTGTACGTTTATGTTCCCGATAACCGATATGCAGAACCGATATTTATTTACTGTTATATAAAGTAATTAAATAACAGAGTGATTCTTCGCTTTGGTTTTTTTTCCTTCTTTCAGTCATCTTAACAACAAAAAAATACTGTTGAAAATTAACATTCTTCATGTCCAAAATTTAATCTTCAAATTACAACAATAAAAACATTTTATTCATAAAAGCATCATCAACAAACACTGATATTAAACAAGCAAAAAATGTCTAATGTTTTCAAATGGAGAAAATAAAGGACAGAAGTCATATCAACTTCATTTTAAACTACAGTTTTAGGTTTTAAAAAAAAACGCTGTTTAATAGTTAAAGAGTGAAGAATAATTCACTGAATAATATTCTCTGGAATATTGAAATAAGCTATAACAAACAAAACATCGAATTTAATTGCATTTCTTATAACTGGCTGTTTTATCAGAATTAATTAAAATGTTTTTGTGTCTAATTATGAAAAACTGCTGCCAGCACGGTTTATCTATATTTACACAGAACTATACTCAAACTGCGATCGCTTGCGGAGATAATTAATTAATTAATTTGATAGAGATGTATTTATTTAGATGTTTAATTGTGAAATAATGGTCTATAGTAAATGTTAATATAGTTTAGCGTGTTTCAAACGAAGTGAATCGTGTATAATGTTACATGCGGTGGTCGTGCTGGAGCTTCTCCTGAGTGAACAGTGTCCACTGCTTCCAGGTGGGTGTGTGTGTTGTGTCCACTGCTCCAAGTGTTGTGTGTGTGTGTCCACTGCTCCAGGTGTGTGTGTGTGTGTCCACTGCTCCAGGTGTGTGTGTGTGTGTGTCCACTGCTGTGTGTGTGTGAGTGTGTGTGTGTGTGTGTGTGTGTGTGCTCCAGGTGTGTCCACTGCTCAAGTGTGGTGTGTGGTGTCTACTGCTCCGGTGTGTGTGTGTGTCCACTGCTCAAGTGTGTGTGTGTGTCCACTGCTCCAGGTGTGTGTGTGTGTCCACTGCTCCAAGTGTGTGTGTACTTGAATGGGTCAAATACAGAGAACACATTTCACTGCTAGTTATACTCTGTATAATTGTGTATGTGACTAATAATAAAAAAAATATTAGTATTATTTTTTTTTTTTTACCGATAACCGATTATGGTAAAATGCTTAAATATCGGGAAAAATATCGGTAAACCAATCTCTAATTCTAAGCTGCAAACACGTCTCATTCTGGATTATAGTGTTGATGTCACAATCATGAAACCACCCAACAACGCCTGTTCAGAAACGTGGTCCCATTTCAGATTTATTCCCCATCTAATTCAGTGTTTGGAAATGTCAGCTCAAGTGTTACTGTCATTAAAGCAAAACGAGACCAAAACAGTCAAATAAACGAGTCAAAATGTTCCACTCAAATTATGTTCAGAATATAGTTTTTAGAATGAAAATTCCTATTTATTTATTGTTAAATTAGACAATAATAAAAATTGAAGCATTTCACTAGTGTCTCAGACATTTGGGCCACACTGAACAAAACACACAGTGACACACACAACACAAAAAAACCTGAAAAGGTTCAAAGAGAGGTGAAATGGTCATGAAAATTTAAATACGACTGTTTTTGGTGCCAAAAACCTCGACTTACATTATGAGTGGACTTCAGGGAAAAAAATGGAATGATAAAAAATGTATGTTATGACCCCTTTTATGTCCAACTATGCCAAAAGTTTCACATCCAGAGCCTCATGTCATGTATACCATCTTGTTTATAATCAAATAACTTGCCCGAGGTAAGCTACGAAAGTAACAAAGTGATCCATAGCCCTCAAACCTCTTCATGGGCAAGAATGCTCCATCACTTTTAGTCTGGAGCACATCTGTCTGTCTCAGATCTAACAGCTGCGTGTAGTTTCTGTCGGCAGCACTGAGAGGATCAATAGCGCAGGCGGGACGGAAGCTGAAAGAGATTAGACCCATAAAGGACTGATGGCAGAAACATTAAGGGAAATTTGTGCTTGCCTGGTGAAGACACACACACCTTTAATCTTCCCAGTGAGAACAGAGGAGTGAGTCAGCACTAAGATGTTACACATGATGTCCGCCAAAAGATCTCTTCTCCTCTGAGGAGTATTAAGTTCTGTAAAACAAGACCTGTCAGAGCCAAAGGTGTGAGTGATGAGATGCTTCCAAAAAAATCAGCTCAGGAGATGTTAGAAACATGAACAAACCCCGAAGTATTAAACTTTGGCGAATATCTCATCTGGTTGAGGAGAGGTGTGCTGCAACTGATCAGATTTCACTTTGCTTAAGTTAATCTTTGAAGAGACAACATTAGCATACATGCTAATTAAATAGATCAGAACCATAAACGTCACTTGTTCTTGTATGTTCTGTTGACAGTTAGCAGTGTTGGGGGGTAACGCATTACAAGTAACGCGAGTTACGTAATAATATTACTTTTTTCAAGTAACTAGTAAAGTAACGCATTACTTTTTAATTTACTAGAAAATATCTGAGTTACTTTTTCAAAAAAGTAATGCCATTTTTTTTCCCATTTATTGATGACAGTGCGCCGTGTGAACATGATCTTACTGTAGATCTAATCTAGACTAAATATGAATGTGTATTAATTCATCCCACTCGCAAAAAACAGATTCAGTATTCATCAAAATGAATTAAAACAGTGAAATACAAACTCAGAATATGACGCAAACCTGCAATAATTAAATATGTTAAACAACACAAATATATCTAATCTCATTTTATTAACCGATGTGTTTGCTGCTGACCTTTGATGATCAGTTCAACCATACTAATAAGCAAAAATTACTTTAGATAAACTAACAATTGTGCTTGATTGCTTTTTTTATTGCTGAAGAGTGTTGAACTTCTCCTGTGTTCTTCTGTACAGACGTGATTTACTCGTCCTTCAGTCTGAGGTTTATTCATTACACTTTTTGGTGTGAAAGGCTTTTATATTTGCTATAAATATAACTTATTGTATTAAAAACAAACAATCAAGCCCTGCTCATATTTAAAAAGTAACGCGAAAGTAACGCAAAAGTAATGTAACGCATTACTTTCCATAAAAAGTAACTAAGTAACGTAATTAGTTACTTTTTTAGGGAGTAACGCAATATTGTAACGCATTACTTTTAAAAGTAACTTTCCCCAACACTGACAGGGAATCTCTGCTTATGGAAGCAGCTCTTTGAGCTCATGATTACCCCGTGCTTAATCACAGAGCTACAGGTGTCCACTGACACGATACCAGAAAAGCCAAGAACAATGACAAGATAATTACAGATGAGCCGCGTCTGAGCTCAAGACCGAGACTATAATCAGAAAGAAATATTAGCGAATGGCTTACTGCAAGATATACACAGTGTTGTTGTTATTAAGTCAAACTAAAACTATTAAAAAAACTGTTTTGGCTAATTGAAGCTAAATGTAAATATTAGATGGATATTAGATTGTTAATTGAAATAAAATTTAATATTAGATGAAAAACTTCAACTTGAAAAACTTAAAAAAAAAAGCAACTATAAGTTTAAGTGCTAAAAGTAGTAAAAATAAAATTGAAAAAAAAATAGAATCTTAAAAAAACTAAAGTGACAAACTATAACAAAATTACTAAAAAATACTAAAGCTTGATTTAAAATGAAAATTGAAAATACAGTTTAAAAAAATACTAAATATTAATAAATCGTAGTACATAAAATACCAAAATAACACTCTTTAATACCTATTATAATTGATAAAATATTAAAAACAGAATTCATTATTTAATGATAAATGTAAACAGATATCACCTTGGAAACTGACTGATTATAAAATTAATAACAATATTGGTCATCATATTTGTTTGTTAAAAAACAACAACAACCTTTAATCAGTCTAATTAAATGTTTAGTAGAGAAGGTTAAAATCATGGTTGAAATCATGTTCATTTATCTCACAGGAAATGTAAGGCCAAGTCAAGCACATTGCATTCTGGGATACATGATTCCACACAGTGTGCACTGCACTAAGTATTTCATGCATATTTAAAATGTGCACCCCCTGCCAAGTTTACATACTGCATCTTGCACAAATTAGCATGAGTAGTATATAGTATACCATTCTGAACATAACCAAAGAAAAAAAGTAAAACATGAGAATGTGTTTCCAGCTTGAGGTCAAACACATTTAGAATCTCTTGCAGGAACGACTGTAAGGGTAATTGTAGTTTCTAGCCAGCAGCAAGGGTTAGCGTAAGGACACAATCTACCCACCACCGCCTCAAATTTACCACAATCCCACTAACAGGCAACCAGAGCAGCAAGACCCCGCTGAGCTCAAGCGGTCCGCTCATTAACACCCCACCAGGGGTCTGTGAGGGGCAATTCCTCAAACTACCCCTCTGCTCTCGCAGTGCTTGATTAAGAGCCACACAGAGACCTGTAAAACACAAGCACCGTCGGCCTGAACGCAGAGCCCTTCGTGTACTTACTTATACTCCATTGTGCTGTTAATGAAGAAAAACATTATGGGGATGATATATTCATTATTAAAGGAATAGAATAGTTTGATCATAAAAGAAACTTGTATTTTTTACTCATCCCGTGTCCTTCTGCACCAGTGTGCTACTCTGATTTAAAATCTGATTTTACTAGGTGGCTGTATAGTTGTTCATGGTGAGTGTTCATTGTGAGCAGCGCAAAGGTGTTCCCAGGAACACATGTACACAATAAAATGTATAACTGTGCACTGAGTCGCTTTGAAAAAGCGTCTCTGCTATGCAAAAATGTAAATGTTCCTGCATAACTGACCAAAACCGTTGAAAATCTGAACACAAATGTGATCTGCTGAAAGTAAAAAGAAGATGGTATTACATTTGTGTGGATTAAAGGAGATTGTTGCAGCTAAAAATTCACATTGTGCAGGGGGAACGTGTGTGTACAGAATTTTGGCGCATTATATAATGCATAACATTCTCAAAGTAACATGAACAATTATATTTGTAGTTCATTTTAGCTTATTACACTCTAAAAAAACTGGGTTAAATACAACCCAGTGCTGGGTAAATACTGGACAGAACACATGCTGGGTTGTTTTCAACCAACAGTTGGATTAAATGTTTAACCCAACCTTCTGGGCAGTAACCCAACCGCTGAGTCTAAACAGCCCAATCGTTGGGTTCGTCCATATTTTACCCAGCGCTGGGTTGTATTTAACCCAGCATTTTTTAGAGTGTAGGACTGTACTGTAACTTGTTTTTGGAAAAACTAACGCACTAGGCTTTTTTTATATGGAGTTTAAAAAGCAGGGGCAGGGCTCTATTCAGCAACAGAAAAGGTTCTGCTATGAACCAAAGAACTTTAATCTGGTGCTGTTTAATGCTGTTTCTTTGTACAATTTCCTGTTGGTGCTGCTAAAGTCATTTGATGCAGTGCAACAGTCTAGCACATGTGAATTTGAACTCGCTAATTTGCAGCTATTATGTCGACAGCTAAAGAGGCAATTATGATGTTTTGAGTCCAATTAGTGTGCGTCATGACTCATGATCTCTGTGTCCCACGAATTGACAGGTTTACCAAGTTAAGCACATTACAACACGACAGTAAAATGTGTTTATTTTCAACATTAGCATATTTATTTGTAACACGACCACTGAAAAGAGAACCAAATCCGATTTCAAGTGTATAGTTTTGACCAAGCTAAACCTCTTTTAACTCTGTTTATCAGTGCTGAACACAGTCGCTCAGACAGAATTCACGGGTAATCCGGGCATCTCTGAAGGCCAATTAAAAGGAATCTTCTTAAGAGCGTGCCAGAGCGCCGCAGTGGTCTTTAATGCCAGTCTGCTCGTGTCTAGTAAGTGTGCTGGCATTTTAAATGCCCGTCGTTTCACAAACAACCCTCATCAGCTTTGTGCCCCCCCGCCGCGTCTTAAGGACAGAGACTCTTGTGCGGCGTGCCGAGACACGCACAAACACAAACGCTGAAATAAACATGCTGCGAAATTACACAGTCTGCTCTCCCCAGATCCTTCCCTCTCGCTTTATTTGTTTCTTTCTCTTTTTTCTTTTTCATTAAGGTTTAAACTACAAAAAAAAAAAACTTACAGAAATCAATAATTCTTGATCATGCCTTCAAGCTCTCCTTGGAAGCTTCTACTTGTGATTTTGGACATCGTAATTATGATGTGATTTTTAAAATGTGATTGTGGTTGGAAATGGTCAAATCATTAAAAGGTTCTAGCAAGATTTTAGAAAGGCTGCGTTACTGCGTTAAGCTGCTAGTGCTGCAGAGATTGTGTATTTTTCACCTCTTTCCTTTGACAAAACCCACTGGCTTTTGGATTATTGCAGAAATTAAGCTCTGTGCCCAACAAAAGTTTATGAATCTTACGTGTTTTGTTCATCATGATAATCTTCACAAATGATTGCAACTAATTCTAAATATAATCCACAGAATATAAATGAACTACACCATGGTCACATGACTTCAGCGTCACCTTCATTAAAGCAAAGTCCCTTTAAGGCAAGTTTTGTTACTCGGCGGCCATTTTTGAAAGCTGTCCAATATGTAGATGAGTTTGTTTCTTCATCAGAACAGATTTTGTGAATTGTAGCATTATATTACTTGCTCCAGTGAATCCTCTGCAGTGAATGGGTGCCGTCAGAATGAGAGTCCAAACAACTCCCCGCCAACAATTAACACCTGGTGAAGTGAAAAACTGCTTGTCTGTAATAAAAAACAGGTCCATCATTGAGGCGTTTTAACTTGGAAACCTCTGTAGTCCCATTTAGCCATTTATTAGCAACTTTTTCATGACAGACATTAATTGTTTGATCAAAATTTTGCTAGGGGCAATTTAGTAGTCAGTGGATATTAGTAGGGACATGTCATAGCATCTCTACTAAATTCTGCTCCCTTGAAAATCATAACAATCGATGTTCTATCGGATCAGATTCCTGCCTAAAGTATTGCAGTCACAGATAAAAAAATATCAAGCGTGAAAACAAAATTTAAAAACGCAAGTAAAAATATATTGCACAAGATTTAAAAATGAAAGCAACATTTTCAGAATAGCAAACAATAAACGTGAATCAAAAAATTAATAATGCATTTTTTTAAATAATAAGCATGAATCAAAACTTTAAACACATTTAAAATCCTATTGCACAAATTTGAAATATCAATGCAAAATTATCTGACTTGCGCACAAAATCAAATTTTCCTTGTTTATATTTATGTTAATTATCTCAGACATTTTCTGCTCATATTTTGATGTTTTGTATGCTTATGCTGTTTTCCCTTCGCTCTTGTTTAACGTTCTGCACTTTCTTTCCCAAATGTTGCGGTTAGAGTTTCATGTAAATCAGGGCGGGTTTAAGTGTCATCATTGGTCCACTAGTTCTTGATTGACAGCTCCTCCTCAGCCAATCAGACTGAAGAGGGGCGGTGACGTCACTCCTGTACGCCTCATTAGCTGCCGATGCTCAGTGTTGTTCACTTGTACAGGTGAAAATGGATAGCCTAACTGTTAGCTGGGTAACATCTTTATATACAGGACACCGTTATATGTGTCTGTCTCTGTTATGTGTGTCTCTGTTATGTGTGTCTGTCTCTGTTATATGTGTCTGTCTCTGTTATATGTGTCTGTCTCTGTTATATGTGTCTGTCTCTGTTATATGTGTCTGTCTCTGTTAATACTTTAGGCGGGAATCTGATCCGATAATGTTCGACTTTGGAAACTAACGTTTTCTTTGGATTGTTTGACTGAGATAATAGGAAAATATAACTTACTTAATTTGTGTTTCCTGATAGCTAAATTTCACATAGCCTACATAAACAAAAATCTGGCTCTAAACCTCTCTTTTTACATGGAAACTATCCAAAGTTCTGTTAATCCCAAAACAGTGAAAACCAAATCGGTATATTCATGCTATGTGTCTTCTGAAGGTGAAAACAAAACATGATTACTACTTGAACCATGGTAATCACAAATTAACTATCGTTTTGCTACATTCTTAGTAAAACTGTGGTTATACCAACAAAAAAAACACACATGGTTACTTACTACACTGTACTATAACAAACAATGGTTCATTTTTAAGGAATTTGTATTTGTGCATTCTTTCTTTCTTTCTTTTTCTTTGTTCTTTACTGTACTGCCTTAATGGTTTGATGCTTTGTAGTGTTTAGTAAAAAAAGATTCCCGATACGCGCTCCGAATCTAAATCAAATGATTTGCGATACTTACTCCACAGACCCAATCTGAATAATGATTCGCGAACCATTTCAGATCGAGAATTTGGAGCACGGTTCGCAAATCATTCATTTGACTCTCGAAATTGATCTGATCAAATGATTCACGATGATCTCAATGATTCGTTTGCAATCTCTGAGATTCACGATACATGCTCCGATCTGAATTCAATGATTCGTGAACTTGCACCGATCCCAATCTGAATCATTCTCTAAATCAAATGATTCACGATCCGTGCTCTAAAGTCCCGATGTGAATAATGATTTGCGAACCATAATTTCAGATCAGGACTAGCGCAGATCGCGAATCATTCAGTTTGCAAAATGATTTGCGAATCCACTCCGAAGTCTCGATCTAAATCAAATGATTTGTGATACAAGATCCAATTAGAGTGCTTCGAAACTTGGTTTAACTGATATTCAGAGTTTCCATCTCCACCTCTCATCATATCCATTTTAAACACTTCGGCTACCTTAAATGTTCTTACTACGCCTATGTATTAAATGTGCATCTTTGAAAGTGCACGGTTTTCTAGCGTATTTACTTTAACTTTTCAGGTAATATCAATGGTTTCAGATACGGCCAAAATTACAACAACAGTAGTTACATACACGTTTTTTAGTTTTCTTTGTTATATTTTCAGGCTTTTATGCCTTTAATGGACTGGACAGTAGAGAGATGACAGGAAAGCATTGGGAAGAGAGAGGGGAGTGGATCAGCAAAGGACCTCGAGACGGGAATCAGACTTGTGTCGGCGCACTAACCACGAGGCTATCGGCGTTGACACATACACATGTATTTAATTATTTAATCAAAATTATTGCTAGGAACAATTTAGTAGTCGCTGGTTATTGATGGGACAATTCTATGCCCTTGTATTTATCCCAAAAAACTCCCTGACTTGAAGACAATGGAATCAGAAGAGCTAAAATGCAAACTCATTTCCAGGTTTTGGCAGCTCTCTATTTGGCTATTGGTTAACTAATCGTCTGCATGGTCGGTGGTATAAGCCCAAAATGAAAGCTGTTTCTAAGAAGGATTACGAGATAACTTTTTTCATTTGCAATAGCAGCCTCGATTATTCATTGAAATCAGGAACGTGACTTAATAAAGTAAATAGGACCATTTTGAGTCTAAGTTTTCATGCTACTCTGCCAAAAATAAGATGTGATTTTTACCATGCATTCAAGTGATTTTGGTTAGAACCAATTAAATTATTGAAAAATATTGGCCAGATTTTTTAAAGGCTGCGTTACTAAAAGCTAAGCT
>CM049796.1:41329844-41357344 GCA_027422405.1 Ptychobarbus kaznakovi | reverse complement strand
TCACTCACTGACTATTCACTACATGATGAATGTCATATTTTACTATATGAGTAAGCAAAAATGAGGACACATCTAAAGACATTACTGCACGCTTTGTTTTATTGCTGCCTGTCTAACATGAAAAAACTGGTCATGGTTGATTACATTAGCTTGCCCTCAGGTGCTGTTCTGCATGTAAACCAATGGATGGCACTATAAGTAGCTAATCATACACACAGCATCCATTTCCACCAGCCTCTTACCAAGCACTTTTAGGTGTTTGCTTTGTTTGTTTTTTGTCCTTTTAACCGATCAAAATAGAGCTCTTTAGTCATGAAGTCAATCTGCAACCTAATTCTCCATGGGTTCCTGCTGGAATTTCCATTGGTTTTTGGTTTTGGATAGCGGTTTTTGATTTATGAGTAAAATCAGGTCTGTGACAATACTTGAAGAGACTTTGTTCTACATCATAATTAGCATACAATCATATTTCAAAATTATGGATTAAAATAAGCGTTGCAACTAACTTATCAAGTAGATAAACTTTCATTCTGTGGCAACAATTTATTTAACTACTCAATAACACAGTAGCTTCAGATATTATTCTGTGTGTGTGTGTGTGTGTGTGTGTGTGTGTGTGTGTGTGTGTGTGTGTGTGTGTGTGTGTGTGTGTGTGTGTGTGTGTGTGTGTGTGTGTGTGTGTGTGTGTGTGTGTGTGTGTGTGTGTGTGTGTGTGTGTGTGTGTGTGTGTGTGTGTGTGTGTGTGTGTGTATGTGTATGTATGTATGTATGTATGAAGAGTTCATTTGCAAAAACAGATATCTCTGTTTTTAACTATTTTCAAAAATCATGTTTTTTTCATTGTGCATTCCAATTCATCTCAATCAAACTGCAGTTGGGTTATTTTGATTAGGTTAAAAAATTACTTAAAAAAACAGCCAACTAACACAATAAAAACATGAAACATTAAAAAATACATGATTTTTGACATAATAAATATTTTTAACATTTATAAAATATTATAACTTGAATTATATACTTGAAATTTCGTTACTCCCCAACACTGTATATATACCTACTAAGATGCGGTGGTTCAAACGTAATGTAATTCCTAAGCAATCATCTCAACACACCGGGATCCAGATGTGCGCATGCGCATGACGCACCCACAAGCCGTGATTTTTGACTCTCCCGGGCCAAAAAAAAAATCCAGAATCCTGTGAGAATCCACGCCTGCTTTTTCACGGACCAATGCCCACTACAAGCCTCTCCAGCACCACTCGCCGTGTGCTTATGTTGGATATTCCACTGCGGTTCCGTTAAATCTGTTGAACGCGTCTTTCTCCGCGCAAACACGCCGGTCGGTCTGAAGCGCGTCGGAACCCATTTGCAGCCCTTGTGGATCGGCTGTGGATTGATGCCTCATTTAAAAGCCCTCTTCGGGGTTTTAAGTTCAAGAAAACACCCGGACCCTTCGCCTTCTTGCCTTTGACTCTTACAGGATAATTAAATGTTTATTTTTGGGCACCGGTGGGGCGCGAGATCTTGCCGGTTGCGGACGATGTTCAGCGTTTTTGTATAAAACACCTTGTCAGTAAAACTTTACCTCAGAAAACACAGTGGATAACTTCCCCGAGGTTATTTTGTGTATCTTTTACCTCAGAAAGTGATGGCGGAGCGGGGGGCACGGCTGCTCGTGTTTTTCGCAAGTCTCATCGTTCTCCGGTTAGGCGGTGCGGATAAAGGTAAGTTCCGTCTCTCTCGTTCGTTATAAACGTTACTTGCGGTGGATGCGTTAACGAGCGCAGCGCGGCATCACCAAATCCAATGATAACGTTAAGCATTGATTAATCTGTTTTACCAGCTCATTGTACCAACACTCATTTTCACCCTGATGTTTACCACTCTGCCCTGCACAGCCTGGTTACTGGGGTTATATTTTGTGGTTTAGTGGTTACATTTGGGTTGGTAGAAGCTGGAAGGTATAAATTCTGCAAAGGGTCATACATGATCTTGCTATTTAGTGACTGATAAAGGTGATCACCCCAGGTTGCTTTGACTATCATGTGCATTGTAAACTTAATGTCATATTAATCATTTAAAAAGAATAAGCCATTACAGATTTGGAGGTTTGGTATAGGCATTGGAAAAGAAGAAGACTTTTAGAAAGCCACTACTGCCCCTCATCCATCCATCCATCCAGAACAAGGGGATGGGGAAACTCTTGACTGAACCTAAAAGAAGAGCTGAGGGTAATGATTGATTGTTGATGGTAATGACAGGGTCAGGTTCAGACATTGGGGAACCTTTACTATTGGGAATGATGAAAGGGAATTTTCTGGCGGACTCAAAGGAAGATCAGTTCCCTCAGCTGCTGCCACTGAGATTGCTGTGAGGGGAATTTGTAAAATGACACCTTAGTCATACCAAACAGGGCTTGACAGGAGACATTTGTGCTGTTTTTGTTCATTATTTGGCTGAAATCGACATTTCCTTTAGCTGTGTTGAAAAAAGGAGATCATTAAAAATATATCTTTCCCTTTTGAATAAGAATCAGCTGTATTTATTGTTCCAATCATGGTTGCAGGGATGTTTGAGACTCAGTCGCTTTTTTAAAGCTAAATTGCTTATGTTGAATCTTTCTCTTTTCTGTGTTTTAAAGGATTCTAGATCGGACTTGAATGGTGCTTTGTACATGTGGCCAGTTTCGAGTTACTAATCATGGTGTCCCTCTGAAAATAAGTTTTTGTTTATTTGAAACACATTTCCCTGAGGTTTCAGACGTGCAGATTTTAAAGCCAAGCCACAAGTGCTCTCTCAAAGATAGTCTTTGCTCGTAAACTGACTATTCACAATGCTTTATAGAGTTTCGTAGATTTCTCGGTGGAAAAAAGTCGAATCCGAATTAGCCTCTGCATTGGTGGCACAAATCTAGTTTATTTCGATTGGGATTAAAAAGAGCTTTTGGGTCATTCTTACAGGATACATTCTTGCATTCAGAAATGGCTAGATGAAGTGGAAGAGAATTCAGGAGTCTTGAGATGTGTTTTAAAAAATCTAACTTGTTTTTAACTCTGTACAGTTTCTTAAGCCAGAAGACTTCTTTCAAAGACAGTCTACTTGTTGGATATTCAGAGTCTTTTTTTACTAAATGCTTTACAGGGATTCGCAAAGTAGTTTTTCTGTTTAGGTTTGATGGAAAATCCTTGTGAAGGTTTGTATAAAATAATTAACATTTCACTTGTTTGTTTTAGTTTAGATTTGGCACGCAACGGTTTATTAGAATCATCCCTTACGTTTTGTTCACACTTCTGTTTCTCAGTAGCTAAATATACATGCCGTTAGTAATCTTATTGACAGCTCAGTTGAAACGGTGCCTTGATATAAAAAGTATGCTTGATTCAAATAAAATTTAGTTTGAAAGATTTGGTGCGTTAAATAATTGCTACGCAAACCTTTGAATCAATTACATTACGAATACACTAAATGCTGCTCTTCATTGCATTGAAATGCATGTGATGCACACACAGATTTCCATTTAGGACACATTTCAATGATTCTGAAAATTTGCAACATTGATTTCTGTGTGCGTAATGTCAGTAAGTGATTTTTCAGTCTTCCAAAGTGAAACAACTCGGAGTACAACAGGCGTTGTAATGTTCTTGTGTTGAGTTCCAACACCAATGCATCATAGACGTCTGTAAAAGGTTTATCAGATCTAAAACAGTTTGCCATCTCTCATGCCACTTTGAGAATGGCAGGGGCTGGTCACAATTGTCATGCTGTCTTGGCGTAATTGCTTTTGGCACAGCAGGTAAACGGCACAAATGGAGACATCTGTAGCTATCTCCATCCCTCATTAGCGGTTTGTGTGTGGTTGGGGCGAGGCGATGGGGGTCTGTGGTCTTGAAAGCAAGCTTAATCCTCATCGATGTCAGACTGAATGATTGAATGACATTTTAGCGCATCCAGTTGACCCCCTCCCGTTGCTGCTGCTAGTGGTTTATCAACAGCCCGATCTCATTCACAAGGCTCGAGGGTAAATTTGTGAATCTCCACACTCACTCTCATACTCTCTTGGTCTGGCGCTTTGCGAGAATGATGCACAAAGCCATTTTCTTGCTGCCTGCAGCTGGTTGAGAAGAAGAAACCAACACAAAGACAAACACATTCATCCCGTGTCATATCTGTGCTCTTGTCTAAGTGAGACTGACAGTGGGCAACAGAGTGTTTGGTTTCTCCCCTTGGCTAATTATCATTTCGTGGAGTTTTTACCTCCTTGATCGCCTATGGCTGATTGATGCTATGTGTACTTGTAGTTGTGAAGTGTGTCAGTTTGTGTTTGGATGGAGAGATGCTCGACTGAACCTATTAAATGTGGAGCCTTGTAATTGTTAGATTTGAGTTAAGTGAGAGATAAACTGTCAGCTTGAAAAACATCTATATTAAAGTGTTTCAGGGGGATTATTGAGTTCCTTATTTTTAGGAGTTGTCCATAGATTTCTGACATTAAAACAGCTTTAACTACTTAATGTATATCATTCATACCAAGGTTGTGCAGCATTCAAGCTAATTTCAACTAGAAAAGCAAGATTTATGCTGTTCAAGATTCAAGTTTGAAAAATGTTTAAGCCTGATGTGTGAAGATTTTATGGACAAGTAAATATAATTTAAGTGCCACATCTAGAAATGTAGTTAATACATTTCATTATTTTTTTAAACTAGTTTTTGTGGACTGTGCTGAAAGAACACTTCATTTCCCAGAATGCATTACCTGTGTTGGACTTCCAGTGAGATGCAGCCAAATGATTCAAGTTTCACTTCATCAATTGAAATGGAGCTAATTCTTAATTTCCAATGTTTTTTGCCCAACCTTGGTACAAACTGTCATTTTAGATAATATAAATTTGAAGGGGTTAGGGTTAAATCTAATCTCTTTTAAAAATCTGGTTGTTCTAGAGGTATAAAAGTAAATTTTGCAAATGCTTTTTAGTCTAGAACACGTGTTGAAACCCTGCGGTTTGGTTTTGTGGAGCCACTGAGATCCATGAGTTTGGAAAATTCCAGCAGGAAAGTTGCTGTTTGCAGTAGGAAGACGTATTTGTCCTTCTCAATATAGCTTTTGACTAGGACCCTCACCCTCAGCCTCTCACTGGGAAAGGTCACAGCCCTGAAAGACGGGGTCACTCTTGATTTCTCCTCCTGCTTTCTCGGTGAATAGAGAGCTCTTGCTGGTTGTTATTGCTTCTCCAACACCTCTCTTGGCTTTTTTGGAGCTTGCTTGTAAGGAATGATTAGACTGAGGATGGTTGTGGTGAAGGCATCGTTTTAATGAGAGCTTGCTGAGAGGAGCCCAGTGTTTGACCCTTGCTGTAAGGGTTTTAGATACATGGCTTTTGTTTGGATTGAAGGTCTTGACAGCTGTGTGTGAGAACCTGAACAAGACATAAACCATCTCTAGTTGTATAGTTCAAATCATCATCCAAAAATCCAATATACTGCTCTTTACACATCTTTAAAGTTGATCCTATGGATTGATGTTTCTGGTACACGACCTAGATGTTCAACTTTTTTTGTTCTACCCCTACTGCATTATCATGATTATTTGATCATTTGTCCTTAGAAACTCAGCATCTGTTCTATATCGAATAGCAATCACTCCTGTTCACCCCCTTCTGTAAGTGCTGTGGTTTTCCCATTGGGTTAAGCAGGAGGCTATGAATAATGGAAGAGAACCTTTGCTGTCTCTAAAACGGTGATTAATTGGTTTAATTTGATCATGGTATACCTTCTGGGCTGTGTACACCACCTGATTTGTCCTCTACTTGCTAATGAATCTCTTGTAGCCGTTGTGTGTATCATGTCTCAGCTAGCCCACTTTGACCTGCCTGTCTATGAAAGTCCACTGAAAGGGATAGTTCACTCGAAAATGAAAATTCAGTCATCATTTACTTTCTCAAACTCAAAAGTGGATATTTTTGGCCATTTAGTAAAAGTCAGTGAGGTCCAAAACAACATTATTTGCACTCCATTGACTGATTTTTTTTTTATAGAAAAAAAACACTAAGACATTTTTCCGAATATCTAGGGCTGCACGATATATCGCATGCAATATTTAATGCGCATCTGTCAGTAAAACCGGTTCTGTAATCACACAGAGCCGTTGTTCACTGACAAGCTGTGCAAATCCAGGTTGATAATGAATGTGGTTTTGCGCAGCTTGTCAGTGAACAACGGCTCTGTGTGGTAAATGCTGCTCCATGTGAAATCACGCATGTGATGGGAATTACCGCTGATTACAGAACCGGCTTTACTGACAAGATGCGCATTAAATATTGCATGCGACATATCGTGCAGCCCTAGAAATATCGGCTTTTGTGTTCCTCTGACAGGTTTGGAAAGACATAGGGGTGAATACATAAGCACAGAACTTTAATTCTTTGGGTGAACTATCCCTTTAACATGATGCATAAAGTGGTTTAGAAGATTGAGATGCCTCCATATTTTAAGAAACGTAACCATTCTTTATTTTGCCGATTTAGTACTGACTTCCAGATAGAGCTGTGTCTTTTGAGCTGACCTTTCGAAAGTAAAAGCAATGGGCTGACATGGTAATTGATCTCTGATTGGTGGGTTTGGGGGTATGTAACCATGTAGAGAATTTTCCAGTTCTCCAGGCCACATGCTAGCTGCCTCCTGCTGATATCAGCTCACTTAGTCTCTGTAGGGAACACGAATTACTGCCTTTCTTCTGCAGAAACCTGCTGAAACGTAGTTAGCCATTTATAGGTCTGAACACTTTGGCCTGATTTAATGGATGGCCTCACTCTAACTCAAAAACACATGTCATTAGATTAGCCATTGAACATTTTCATTGCATTGAAATGTTCATTTCAAGTATTCCTGAAAATACACCATATTGTGATACATCCATTGACTAAAGTGATTGAGAGCAAGCTAATGCCATTCTTTGTAGTTTGTAGCCACCGTGCTTCAATTATTTCTTTCATACCTCAAGCGAAATCACAATCCCTGTCTGAGCCAATCTTCACGTTGTCTTACCTCTTACAAATGATGCATTTAAAAGGGCAGCCAAGCTTACGTTAATGTCTTTTTGTACTCCGCTTTACCGAAAGGCTATAAAGGGCATCCAGGCTCGAAGATGACTGGCGAATGATAAACCAGCCTTTCCTCCCCATTAGCTTTATGGAGGAGTTGCTCTATTTTCTACTTTAGACGGGCTTCGCTTGACCCTGATGTTGGTGATGTGGAGCAAAGTTTGAAACCCAAGTAGGTTACAAATTGTTGTGGAATTATTAAAAAGTTGGTAACTCTATGTGGGCTGTTTGCCCGAGGCTCTGGTTTGTTTGTTGGTTTTTGAACATCATGGCCCATTTTTGGGAGAACTTTACGCTTTTGTTCTTAGACCTAGTGTTCCTGCTCTTTCCTTTTTTGAGTTAAATTTTTGCAAATTAAAGCAACTAATTGTTGACATCCCTCTGATATGTAAAATACTTTTGTATGAAGTTGAATTATTCTAAACTGGCATTTTCTGCTGTGAACCCAAAGTCATAAAATAGTGATAAAAATAGAGTTTGAACTCTCCATAACTAAATTAATATTGATACAAATGTTGAACGAATTATTCAATTTAATAAATAATCACGCAAGTATTTGTAGTATTTTATGAATGACAGCAGCGCAGATTCCAGAGTGCCTGCTGATGGGAATTAATTTATTGATAGTGTTGTTTTCCTCATTGCATTGTCAGGAAGCCAATTAATTTCATCTTGAAGTAGCAGCAGATCACAAATATTTTGCAGGGTTTATCTCGGAAGCAGGCGTCCGCCGCTGTACGTACACTCGCATCTGAAAGAAATTGCTGTTTTTGCTAATTAGACATGATTGAAGGCATGTCAGGAGTACATGGAGTATATACATGGAGTTATAATGGCAGGACACATCCATCAAACACGCAGCGACTCCGAGAACGCCTCCCAGGGGACGATGATTAACCCTTCCCCTGGATGAAATGCATAAATTGTGTGTTTTTCTTCCCCCACCGTTAGCGTGTAATGTCTGTCTGTGGCGTATATGAAGGCCAGGGTGATTTAATCATTGGCTGTATTCCGTCGGGTTCTTAGGGCATCGTCCTTGCTGTGCATACATCAATTACACACACAGACGCACATGCGCTTTAATAAGCCTGCGAGAGTGCTGTTGGCAGTAGCGGTGTCACTGAGACTGATGGTTGTGACAGCAGGCGGGTGATAATTAACCAAGATTCATTCCTGCTATTCACTTTCTCTCTCTCACACACACACACACACACTGTTTGGAGCTGAATAGTGGCAGGTTACTGTGTGTGTGTGTGTGTTTCTTTTTTAAGGGGCACAAATGGTGCACTAAACAAACCAGGGTCTTCGGTTCAAGTGTTCCCTCAGGGCAGAGCAGGTGACTGAGCATTAGCCAGTGGATAGTTTGTCCCATTCTGAATATGGTCTAATTAAATCTTGGAGAAGTGGACTTCACAACTCTTCTTGCTAAGACTAGCTATGCCCTTGATCATCCGGTGGCTATTCATATATAAAATAAACTGTAATGAAGCCTTTTAAACAGCATTCACACAAATTTGAAGAGAAATGTTGAGTGCGGCTGGATTTTTATCTTGTATTAATTGGTGTAAAGTGGGTTTTAAATCGGTATGGTGTCAGATATGAATGTGGCTTTCCATCCCGAAACATTTAGTTTTGAAGATGAGAACTGAGATGTTGAAGGTCAAGATCACCCCTCCAACGTATCTTCATCTCTCCCAATAGTGATATTTCTAATGTGTTATTATTTGATATTATTGCTTTAATGTGTTTTATATGAATTTGATCTAGTATTCAAATTACTGCTTTATTGGCATAATTTAAAGCTAAATTATCTGCAACAGGAGCCTAAACAGTGTGTCCATTCTGACATTAACAAATAGGGTCGGAAATTGATTTTGTGTAGATTGATTTGGACTTGAACGCCCTTTTGACAGGTGAACTTTGTTTTGCGTATTTAAAGAGCTGATGAGTTTAGTTATGTTCTCTTTGTGTTTTCAGAGGTTTGCTCAGGGCCACAGTGGGTTATATTGATGAGTTTTCCTATGGGGAAGCTATTGTGCGTTATGCAGGAAGCCAATAGGAAGAGCTGTTCATCTGTCTGAACTGCCTGTGTAAATATGGCCGTGTGTGTGTGTGTGTGTGTGTGTGTGTGTGTGTGTGTGTGTGTGTGTGTGTGTGTGTGTGTGTGCAGAAAAGGGTTGAAAGAGTCTGTATTTTGGCCTGGATGAGAATAACATAGACTAGATGCTATAAAACTTGACGTGAAAAGACAGCGAGAGCTAGAAATACAGTGCATGCAATGGACCTCATCCATCAACTTGAATTTGTGTAAATTATTCAGAAGTATTATTTGCTTAGAATGCTACGTTAAATGCAATAAAATATTTTGCCTAAGAATGCTTTTAATTAACAATATTTACTCCAATACAATATTCAATGGCAAATTTATGTGTAAATAGTTCATACAGCGTTTTTGATTACATTGTTTTAATTTCAATGCAGTGCTTTACATAAAAATGCTTTTACGCAAATTGTCGCATTACAGTTAAAACATCACATCATGTAAGATTTTTTGCAAACACCTAATGCACCTGATTCCATTGTGTTCGTAAAACTATTCTTGCATCTTCTCATGAAATCAAATACTTAATTAGTAAGTGTCTGTTTATCCAGCAAAACTCAGAACATACTGAAATACTACGATACATCTACTCCAATTAAGAACTTATTGTAACACATAATGTTAGCAAACAACATTTTCACAAAAGCTGCAATACTTTCCCCCGTTTGTCTTTTGAAGGATTTATAATGACCTTGTTGGTGTAAGATACCGTCCTCCTGTGTAACATAAGATTTGAGCCGCAGACAAAGTTTTGTATCGGTTTACTGTGTTCAATGTTACGATCTCTGTCATCATATTGGCCCTGCCGGTGAATTACGGCATGTAATTGAAAAGAGATGGGGGGGAATTTAACGATGTGTATGGCTCCCTGGTGACCTGCGGAAAGCTTTCCCTTATTTTCCCCTTTTCCGCATCCGATGCCATGATTGATGGCCACGGTGTTTATCCGGAACCTCGGCGAGGAAGAGAATGATTGGCCGTGACCAATTCTGTTAGTTGTCCGGGGGGGTTCGGTGGCTCGCTTTTATCCCATGAAACTCCGGTGTCGTTTCAGGACGTGCTGTATTAATGAAAGCCAAGGGCCCGTTTATACACACATCGACGGGGAAATAGAAGCTGCGCTTTTAAATGCAGATTATTCTGAACCTCAGTTATAGTGGTTAACCTTCCTTTCTAGCATATCTCACCCAGAATCCTCAGAGGAGAGCCTCCCGGAGCTGTGAGTCATAGTCTTTTTGTTAGATTACGTGGGTGTCAAAAGCAATGAAAATATTGCAGCCTCGCCTGAGTTTGGGAATTGCAGATGCGACTTTGAGATTCTTGAAATGCAAATGATGAATTGAACAGACTTGGTCACTGGTGCCCTCTACTCTAGGCACGTTATTGCCAGAAGAAAGTCTTTTTATCAGACTTTCCAGGAAGCGTATTGGGTGGATGACGCCTCATTGGATGTTTAACTAAGCTTTCCTTTTGGCTTCCAGTTATTAAATTATAATATACTTTTGCTAAATTTAAATGACTCATTTTCTACATTTCAAATGCGTTGTGAAGGCTGTTTCACAAGACTCAAGCTGGATTGATCTCTGTGGAGTGACCATAACTTTTGAACCAATTATTCACTAAACTTTTAACCTCCTGCAGCATTTCATGGTGTGGTTAAAATGACCTTTGTTTTGGTAAATGCACTGAATCTCTGACGCAAGTCATGTGAAACGGCCTTCAAGGGTTGGTTCACCTAAAAATGAAAATTGTCTTTTTTTTTCACCCTCATCTCTATTAAACACATGTGACTAACTTTCTGCAGAATGCAAAAGAATATTGAGAAATGTCTGTTTTTTGTTTATACAATGCATGTCAATTGAATCCATTGTTTTTTGAACCTCAGCATTCTTCAGATCTTTTCCTTTTATGTTTGTACAGTAATAAATGATGACAGAATTTAATATTTTTTTGTGAGATTATCCCTTTGTAGCATCTCAGGGTCACTAAAAGGTCGAAATGTTCTTCGTTCTTTACCATTTATTTTCATCATTGAATCATAGATGTTTTGATTAATGTCTCACCAAAGTATTGGTTTCTTTAGACCCGGTCACACATGTAGCCCTCCTTTTAAACCCTCAAGCTACAATGTCTCTCTTTCATTGTTGTTCTTTTTTATGTTGTGATGGATTTATCCACTGAAAAAACAATTTATTTTCCCGGTGCAATTTTGCAATGACGACAGTGATAGATAACAGAGATGTCGGTTTATTAACGGTTCCTGAGTAGTTTATTCCGCTCGCTTTGAGGACCAGGATATGTTTCTCCCCCCCATCCAGAGAGTTTGAGCACACATTTCTTTAAAGCCATTCTGAGCGCCTGCTGAGAAGAGATGAAAGGAACGCGTGGAAGAAGAGAGTTGGACTCTAATGGAGGGGGCAGTCACAGACAGGTGAGAATGAGAAATGAAGGATAAAAAACAGAGATGAAGATGAAAACGAAGCCATAGACAGCTAGTTCCTAAGCTTCATGATCCACCCAGCATGAGCTCCACCTAGAGATTATTTTTGATATAAGATCATTCCTTTGACCCACGCCAAAAAAGAAAGAAGGAAAAATGTTGGTGTTTGTAATTAGGGATGGCATTTTAAGTAAAAGTAATATTCGATAATCGCTGGGTATTATTCGATTACTATTCGAAAATCGCACCCCTCCCGAGCATGCACACGCACGCACACACACACGCACACACACACACACACACACACACACATAAAACAGAGAGAGAGGGAGAGAAACCATTCAAGCTTTCAATCTGTATGATAACAAACTGTTTAATTAATTAGAGAATAGTCTATCTTAACCCAAGCCAATTAATGGTTGTAGCGTATGATTGCTAAAACATATTAATAACATAAACGAATGACGGCATTTATTAACAGAACAGTCCGTCGATTATCAACTGCTCATAAGGCTAGGACATTTCTATTTTAAAAATGAGCATGAACATTCATATTTAAAAAAAATCTTAACAGTTTGATAAATTTATCAATGAATATTAGGCTTAAAACATATTGCGCGCTAAACAGAATATCATTCTTAAAACATATTACGCGCTAAAACATATTGTGAACCGCCTGAATGATGGCATGTGAACATTAATTTTTAACGTCTGTCTTCATAACAATTACCTATTTCATATATATATGAGTGTGTGTGTATATATATATGAATATGTTCACGTGCTCGGGAAGAAGACGGGAGTGCAATCTGTTCACAATTAGTCCAGGGAACTTTTAATTGAAACGAGGGAATGAATATAGAGCCCTGCAGCTTCTCAGAATTCTCCGCCTGAGTCTGACAAGAGCCCGCGTTCGCTGTGTCTCGCTCTCTCTCGCTCTCTCTCTCTCTCTCTCTCTCTCTCTCTACAAAGATGCTGTCGCAGCCATTAAAATATTTCCCGTTTGGTTTTTAATAGCAAAGTGGTCATTATTTCGTTTCTTTATTAATTTAATTCAGAAATATATTTGGAACATTTTGTTTGTTAAATTCAAGTTTTTTTTTTTTTTTTTTAAATACCAAGCGGCCAGCGCAAGTTTGATCCGTTTATCCTTCTCAAATAAATTACTAAATAAATAAGATTAAAGTCATAATATTTTAAGAATAAAGTCAAAATTACGATAATAAAATCGCTCGGGCACAGTTCAAAACACCCAGTGCGCCCGAGTCCAACTGAACCGCACTCTGGCCCACCTACACCAAGCCAGGGCCTTAAACGAACCGAGCGGCACGGAGCGATACATTAGAAAAACAGCACGGTAATCACTTTAGAAAATAATCGCACAACCTAATCGATATTCTATAATTAAATCGAATATTCGAAAATCGTGACCCATCCCTATTTGTAATAGGAGCCTCTTAAGTCCCTGTCCACCGGTTCCTGGTTCTTTTCTAGTAGAAATAGAGACAGCACTGTTGTTTGGTCAAGGTTTCTTTATTTGTCACATAATAAATTATACAGGGTATAATCAGAAGTGAAATGTAGAGTCTTTAGTGTAGAGTTTGCAGGTCTTTTCTCTTCCAAACCATTCATGCACACACAGTCAGACTTTATAAACTAGTGGTGCACTGATATACACTAGTCTAAAGTTGGGCTGTAAAGTGTTAGAGGTGACTTTTTTTAGAGGTGCAAGTGTTAATATCGGGCCCTCGTGCGTCTACCAACCCAGAAAACATGAAAAAGAACAACCCAGTAAATTTGTTTTGGTAAGCCTTACTCTGCAAGCTTGTAAAAAGCTTGCAACTTTTCTCTTTTTGCAAGCACAACGGTGTACCAGTTCTAACACCATGGCAAAAGTTTGAGCAAAGCATGTTATCTGTTCTGTCTTTGGCTGCACTGACGAGCACATATCACTATTCAGAGTCCCAGCCTCAGAGGAGACAAGATAGCAGTGGATTTATTGATTTATTTACTTATATTACACTGCTGCCACACAGATCTAATATAAACTTGCGATTTCTTTCCCAGCTGTTTACCATCACAGACATAACCCATTTTTTATAACTCGTTTTTAACATAAACTGGTGTATTTGACAGTTTAAGTGCAATAAGACATGAAAGAGAGCTTAGGTTTAGTACTCGCATGCCGTGTGAGTTTGCTTTGTGCACGTGATTTGGATGTGTACGCTCAGAAAACCCTCTATATCAGAAGTTTAAACGAACATGGTTTAAAACGCATGAATACAGCGCGATAGACATGATAATCAAAACCAAACAGATGTTTTTTAGCAGAGTATCTGAGAAACAAGCTGTAAAGGCACAGCACTATCCTGGAAAAGGGGGCGGGGAGCAGCAGCTCATTTGCATTTAAAGAGACATGCACAAAACGGTGTGTTTCTGCTTCCACTCAAAATGATATAATAAATGATCTGTGGGGTATTTTGAGCTGAAACTTCAGACACATTCTGGGGATACCTGAGACTTATTGAAAAAAGGGGCATAATAGATCTCCTTTAAAAAAACGTCTTTGGCCATTTTGTATCACTGTTTTTCATCATCGTTAACCATAAAACCCCCATTTTTTTATTAAAAGCAGTTCAACAAAGTTTAATGCTCTAGCTGTTTAATGCAAGCATGATTTCTTTGTCAACTTTTTGGTCAAATTTGCTGTCAGGGTGTGTTGGTGCTACTGTCGTTACCGTGATCCATTCTGGAATTTTGATAAGTCGCAGTTTACAGATTTAACAGAAAATTGCGTGGTGCATGATGGGTAATGTCTATGATGGGTATGTTTTCTTTTATTGTTCTAAGACTTATTTGCACTAAGGATGATAACTATAACCATAAAATTCTACTAATCGTTTTAATAGCAAAGTCTGTATGACAACTATAGCAATAACGCATCATTGGAATCATTTTCAGAATGTGTTCCCCTCGTTGAAAACCCAATCTGGATCATAATGTAGTTATTTTAGTTATTGTTCTAGGAGGAATGGATCTTTAGGCTGGGATAACATTTTTATGACAATCACCTCCAACTCTTGTTGAAGTTTCTGCATGAGTTTAAGTTTATTATAACACTAAACTATTTAATTATTTTGGCAACCATAGTTTAAATGGTGAATTTGCAGTTGTGGCAGTGCAAAGGAAAGCATGCTGTATAAGTGTGTGCGCGTGTAATTTACTGTTTTCCTTGTTCTGCTTGGAATCAGTTATTTATTTCCTAATGCCTCAGCTGTGTTTTAATTAAGGATGTGTGCTCGCTGCGCTGTTGGAAATTAATTTACATTTGCCTGAAAATAAGAAGTAATCAAAGATTGCTCAGATCAAAACCGGAGAGACTGCAGCACAATTAAAAGAAACCTGCAGCGCAGAGCCTGTATCGAACAGATATTCACCACTGACCCAGTTTGGGCTCCTCTGGGACTCACGGCGCTTCTAGAACCCGTTTAACTTTCTCGAGCTAATGATGGCGGTCAGGTAGGGAGCACAGACACAGGACGGCGAGAGAAAGTGTGGGTATTATTAACTTTGTTTTATTAGACGACTCCCTACGGGTTAAAGCGCTTTGAGGTGTGAGTGTTAATTGGTGTTGTTTTAAAAGTCTTTGTTCTAACGAATAACAGGGTGTGGAATTGGCGACCAGCACACTTGTTCTTTGAAGAATGTTGGAGCTTTATGGGAAGCATCTGTGTTTTTATGCTGATAGTCCGTACACTGATGTTTACACTTGGTATTAGCATGTCTGATCTCTGGTGGTTCGATCGTGACGGCAGCACTAAATATGATGTAAACGGGGCCCAAAACATGAACCATACTCGCAGTTAGCTGTGGTCCTCTTAAAAGAGACAAGAGTGTGTGTCTTAACATTGTTCCTGTAGATACTTTGCTTGGACCCTTATCTCAGATTGCAGGCTTCTGCGCATGTATGAAGGTGTGCATATGATTTGCTTTGCAGCGTTTTCTCTCTCTTACAGCTTTTATATATCAGACATGCTAATAAGTCGCCATTTCAGGATTCTCAGCATTTGCTAATAACCATAGCCACTTGGCCAATTCATTGAAATATCACTTTTAAAATCATCTTCCACTTGGTAAGTGGATAATACACAATAGCTGCTTTGAAATATTATTAAATAATTTTAGTAAATATTGTTTTAAAAAGTTAGCGCCTTTCGTGTTTGTTTAGCTAATTTGTTTGGTAAGAATACTCCAAGCTCAATTGACCAAGTTTTTCCATAGTTTTTAAATTAACTCCCCAAAATCAACAAAGAAAAGTCAGGGCTACCTACTGTCTAGGTATCAACCATTGCAAAACTTGACTTAAAGGAATAATTCACCCAAATATTAACATTTTTGGCCATTCAAGATGTAGGCTAGATGAGTTTTTCATCATCAAAACACATTTGGAGAAATGTAGAATTGCATCAGTTGCTCCCCAATGGATCCTCTGCAGTGAATGGGTGCCGTCAGAAGGAGTCCAAACATCTGATAAAAACATCACAATAATCCACAAGCAATCCACACCACTCCAGTCCAGCAATTAATGTCGTGTGAAGTGAAAAGCTGTGTGTTTGTAAGAAACAAATCCATAATTAAGACGTTTTGACAATAAATTGTAATTTCTGGCCAAAACACAAGTCCATAACCCATAATGATGCTTCCTCATGTGGAAAAGTCCATCTCAAGTTGTACTCCCACATCAAAATCCACCCACCCACATATTTGTTGTCTGTTTTGGATGGTTTTCGCTTACAAACTGTTTGGTCAGTGCATATTTCTCTCCTGATCCAGGCAAGATGACTTTTTCACTGGAGAAACAATGTTATGTATAGAGGACTCGTATCTTAGCTAGAAGCAATGGTTTGAAGTAAAAACAAATGTTGCAGCTTTTCACTTCACAAGATGTAAACTGATGGACTGGAGTGGTGTGGATTATTGTGATGTTTTAATCAGCTGTTTGGACTCTCATTCTGACGGCACCCATTCACTGCAGAGCATCCATTGCTGAGCAAGTGCTGTAATGCTACATTTCTCCAAATCTGATGAAGAAATAAATTCATCTACATCTTGGATGGCCTGAGGGTGAATACATGTTCAGCAAATTTTAATTTTGGGGTGAATATTCCTTTAAATGTATAATTGTAGTTACACATTCGAAGCCGTTTTTAGTTATTGAACTGCTCCAGGTTTTGAATTTGGTTGTATGTCTTCTCGTTGCCTAAGAGGACCCATCCAATGAGACTTAACGTGAAGGTACAGCTCGGTATATCTGGTTTGTAAATGAATTATGCATTTATATAGCGCTTTTATTGTGTATTGCTGTACACCCAAAGCGCTTTACAATCATGTTTCACGGTGGAGAGGAGAGCGAGTCAAAGACAATCAAGTGATGCGGTGTAAGTGTATGCACACTGACAAGTGTATGCGCTCATACTTTCAAGTGTATGCGCTCATCACACACCAGCTACAGGTGGAGAGGAGAGAGAGTCATAGTAGAGCCAATCCAGTGTATGCGCTCACCACACACCAGCTACAGGTGGAGAGGAGAGAGAGTCATTAGAGTCATAGAGCAATCAAGTGTATGCTCTCACCACACACCAGCTACAGGTGGAGAGGAGAGAGAGTCATAGAGCAATCAAGTGTATGCGCTCAGCTACAGGTGGAGAGGAGAGAGAGTCAACAGTCCAACACACACAATCAAGTGGATGCTCACCAGCTACAGGTGGAGAGGAGAGAGAGTCATAGAGCTAATCAAGTGTATGCTCTCACCACAAACCAGCTACAGGTGGAGAGGAGAGAGAGTCATAGAGACTCAAGTACCACACACCAGCTACAGGTGGAGAGGAGAGAGAGTCATAGAGACAATCAAGTATATGCTTCATAGAGACAATCAAGTGGATGCGCTCACAACACACCAGCTACGGTGGAGGGAGAGAGAGTCATAGAATGCTCACCACAAACCAGCTACAGTGGAGAGGAGAGAGAGTCATAGATCAAGTGTATGCGCTCACCACACACCAGCTACAGATGGAGAGGAGAGAGAGTCATAGAGCCAATCAAGTGTATGCGCTCACCACAAACCAGCTACAGGTGGAGAGGAGAGCCAATCAAGTGTATGCGCTTACAGTCTGCGCTCACCACACACCAGCTACAGGTAAGTGTATGCGCTCACCCACACCAGCTACAGGTGGAGAGGAGAGAGAGTCATAGAGACAATCAAGTGTATGCGCTCACCACACACCAGTACAGGTGGAGAGGAGAGAGAGTCATATGCGCTCACCACACACCAGCTACAGGTGGAGAGGAGAGAGAGTTTGTATGCGCTCACCACACACAGCTACAGGTGGAGAGGAGAGAGAGAGTCATAGAGACATCAAGTGCTGTAGAGGAGAGAGAGTCACCAGCTACAGGTGGAGAGGAGAGAGAGTCATCAAAGCGCTCACCACACACCAGCTACAGGTGGAGAGGAGAGAGAGAGATACAATCATGTATGGCTCACACACACCAGGGGGGGGGGGGTCTCTCTCAGTGTGCCACATCCACTACAGGTGGAGAGGAGAGAGAGTGAGCCAATGTGTATGCGACTCACCACACACCAGAGCACAGGTGGAGAGGAGAGAGAGTCATAGAGCAAATCAGTGTATGCGCTCACCACACACCAGCTACAGGTGGAGAGGAGAGAGAGTCATAGAGCCAATCAAGTGTATGCGCTCACCACACACCAGCTACAGGTGGAGAGGAGAGAGAGTCATAGAGCCAATCAAGTGGATGGGGATTATTAGGAAGCCATGATTGACAAGGGCCAGTGGTGAAGCAGGTTCATTGTGAGGCCGAGCTCCGGTATCAAGTGTTTGTATTGTGTTTTGGGAGACCTGCTCTCTCTGAAGGGCTTTTGTCTGTCGGCCTCTTTCTGCTTCTGAGATGTTCGGTGTAAACCCACTACACCACCGCCTCCTTCTCCTTCTGAAGCCTAAATCAATGAGAAAAGGGCAGCTCGACTGTGATGGGCCTCAGTTTAAAAGACCCAAGGAATAAGAGGAGGAGGGGTGGAGAGAGCGAGCTGTGAGCTGACGCTGGAGACTACATATGGTGCACACACACACACACACACACACACACACACACACACACTCCAGAGGGGCTGCTGAACATCAGTCGTTGCAGTGCTATTCTCATGCGTCTCTCTTGAGAGAGAAAGAGACTGGAGACTACAGCTCTGGAATTACTAAAAAGGACCATAAAAGTATCTTAGAAGTAGTATGTACATGACTCGTGTGCTGTATTCCAAGTCTTCTGAAGATATATGATAGCTTTATGTGAGGAACAGATTGAAATTTAGGGCATATTTAAAAATTTTTGCTCTTTGCTGTCCCTACACTTCAAATACAAGTACATTCAAAGAAAGTAAGTCATATATGTTTGTGGAATGAAAATTGTCTGTTTGTCGACTTATTGACTTATTAAGGATGCTCAATATATCAGAATTATTATCAGTCATATTAGCTTTTATGAATATGGATTTTTTTTTATTAATGTTTATTATTTTTAATAAATATGAGATGCCTATTTGAAAATAATTCTTGATTAGATTTTCAGTGTATTTAAATTTTTATTAATACATTTTATTTTTATGTTTTAGTGCATTTTCATTTATTTATTGCAAAAAAAATGCTATTTAGAATGATTGATTTTTATTTGTAATATATATTAATATAATTTATTTGTAATTTTATATATATAATTTATTTCAAATTGCACAATGTGTGTTCCTAAACTCTTTTGTGCATTCCTCCGTCGGTCTTGTTGTTGGTTCTGTTCTGTGGGAATCAAAGCGGTTTTCTTTTCCAGACTAGTAGCTGCTACTTGTGCGCTTGTGTTAGTGCAGCTGAGGATGGCGGACCACACACACACACACACACACACACACACATCAGAGCAGGTGTTCTGTAAACATCTCACTTTAAGAGCCGTTCACATCCTCAGCAGGAGTCGTTCAGCCCTCCCACACGCTCACTGATGGCTCGGAGATGATTTGGAAATGTTATTGCTCAGAGATTGCTCTTTTATAGCTCAGGAGAGTCTGTAAAGCTGTATTGACTGCATATGTAATGTTGATTGCCACGTCTGTTTTTTTTCTCTCTACACTTTTGATGAAAATTGTGCTGACTTACAATTGCAGGGCATGGGACAATAAGCATTAGAATACATTTCTTTGTATTAGAAGTATATTATCCACACAACTATAGGAGAGAATTACTTACTTTGTAATTGACAATAATCTAGTAACTTGTACACAATATTGCAAGGAGACTGAAAGAAAGGTTGGTAAAGCAGCGTTTACTCTAAGGAATTGTTTTGGTAATGCATAACCAGAAGTTCAATCCCCTAGAAGAGTAGTCTCACTGCTAAATGGACACTTTATAGCTCAAATGGCCTTTTATTGAATTATTAATGCAATTCGTGAGCATCATTTCTGCTTTAAACCCTCTGGAACACTGGCTTGGTTTACTTTCATTATATATAAAAACCTATATAATATAATAATAATATTTAAATAGTTTTAGAAAGAGATTCATGTATTTGAAATCTTTATTTTTTTACTGTTTACTGTGATAAATGAAGTTTAAATAAATACATTTATAACATTTAAAAAATATATATATATTGTATTATTAATAGTATTGATACTTTTTTTTTTTTAAAGATGAGTTATTGTTATCTGAAATTACACATCCAGACCCACCCATAAAGCTTACGTTGTATTTAGTTTCTTTGTAATGGTGCTTTCCACATGCTCACGCTGTGGTTTCGTTTGGATAGTCAAGTCACCCGACGAGAGAAACCCACCACCGCCCCTTTCCCAGCAGCAGCTCTCACTTGACTTGAGCCTGATTCTCGTTATCCACCTGCCTTTTTCCTGCCGGGTGCAGTCGCTGGGAAAATAGAGCTCGCTTCGGAGCGGCATGAAGAAGCACTTGAGTGAACAGCAGCTCTGACAGAACAAGATGAAGCCGAACCCATATCTCAGGCTTGTATGGAGCGAGCGGCTCGTTCTGTTTCACTTGAGATGGACTGACCCTTATTTCAGAGCGCCGTGGCCGTGCCATGAGCGGAATTCTGATGAGCTTCTTGATGTCAGCGCTGTGGAACGTTCTGTCAGATTCCAAAGTAAACGGATCAAATATTTATCCCTTATAAAACGGATGGGTCCGGCTGTAAAATCCGATGGGATCAGCCACTTTGAAGCCATTGTTAGTATTTATAAACAGCCTACAGCTAAGCTAAGGAACTACCTATCATTATTATTATTAACTTTAATTGTATTTGTATTATTTTTACTTAGATTTTTTACTTGTAATTGTATCAATACTTATTATTATTATTATAAGACACACTTTTACCCTCAAAATAGTTTTATTATTTGTATTAAATATTCTATTTGCATTTTTATTTTGGAAACATTTTCCCCTAAATATATTTTATTAATAATAATACTAATTGTATAAATGTAATTATTCACTTATACTTTTCTCCTCCAATTATAAATAATAATTAAATTATTAATAATTATTATATTTTTACTTTTTAGAGACAATTTTCTTAAAATATTTTTTATTATTAATTTTATTTTTACGTTTTAGAGACATTTAAAAAAATATATTATTATTAGTACTATTGATATTATTATTATTATTATTATTAAGTCTTTATCATATTACTCTTGCTTTCTGTTTGTGAAACCTCTTGAGGCAACATTATAGAGATTTGTACCATGATTAAAGGATGTTGAGAAGCATAACGCAAAATAAATAAAGTAACTTTTAGTAGTTTTGCTTTGTTGAATGTTGTCTATTCCAAATTTCTGACTCATCACATTACACCCCGTTGTTTAACTATAGGATCCTCGAGATGTGCTGTAAAAGATGCATGCAAAAAGGCATGAAAATCCATTAGCCATAAGCTATAGAGTTTTCTGTAGTCAGCTATTGTAGAAATGCGGTAGGTATTTCCTTGTTTCCTTGGACATGATAGTATTTGTAAAGATGTAATTTTTTCACAGCACACATTGATACAGGCAGGTTGAATGTAACGTCTCCATTTTAGCGGCGCAGCAGAAATTCTTGCCGGCGTGTTGGGTCTAATGTTTACTTTGATATGCGGTAAGCTATCTGGGGCCTTTGGCAGCGCTGTTGCCCCTGGTTTATTTATTTGAGGATGAATTATACACACTGTCCTTGGTGGGAAAGCCCTCAACTTGATTCTCTGAATTTGGGTTGGGAGATATTGGGGGGATTCTTGCTTATTCCACACTTGTCTTGAAGTCTCATTTTGATTGTGTGTGCATCTATTTGTTTATTGATATACAGGCAGACTATATATTGTATCAGTAAGTGAATGCCATTTATTCTCAAACCTTTTCTAAATCTGTAATTACTGTCTGTTAACTTCATCTCCAGAATCCTTAGACATGCTCTTTGTTGTTTTCTGATCTAAGGCCACTTGTGATGCTTTATTTACGATGGAGTCCAGTGGCGTTTGTGTGCTTGAAGTCGCCCCGCGTCAGCGCTTAATGAAGACCCCTGCCACGTGCTGCCGTCGTTCTGTCAGCGCAGAGATTTTTATTGGCATCCAGAGTCCTTCTACGAGCAACTTTCTTCACGGATACCGCCACGCTCCCTCCTCGGCTGCTCTTTCAGCCTCGAGTCACCATGGTGATGCCAAAAGAGTTCGCTCAGAGCACCCATTAACTCTCCATTCAGTGCTAATTAATAACCCTGCCTCAGACTGGCCAGGAGAAATGGCTCTGCTACGTCCAAAATAACAGGTCCTTCTCTACCTGTCATACAGTAAATTATTGTCCTTTCAATTCCTGGCTCGCCTTCCCTGCTAATATAGCTACATCTAATTTATTATACTTGATTGAATTGGCTACCACTCTTTGTCAAGTTATTATGAGGCATCTTGTTCTGTTGTACGTGTTTTGAGTCAGACTCAGGTCACAGTCGGAGTTTGATTTGTTTTTTGTGAATCCGTTAATTTCAGTAATAGTTTTTTTTTATTCAAAACAATTTGCAAGTGACATTATATTAATGAAAATATAATGTGTATGTGTATATCTCTTCGGCTTGCTCCCTTTCTCTGGGGTCGCCACAGCGGAGTGATCCGCACAACCGATTTGGCACATGTTTTTACGTCGGATGCCCTTCCTGCCTTAACCCAGCCCTGAGAGTGCATTAACTTGTGCAACCCCAGTGCTAGGACACGCTCACTTACTCATTCACACACACTCACTCACTACGGCCAATTTCCTTTGGTCCAATTCACCTATACGGCATGTCTTTGGATTGTGGGGGAAACCGGAGCACCCGGAGGAAACCATGCAAACATGTAGAACATGCAAACTCAACACAGAAAGGAATCCTGGCTCAGCCGGGACTCGAACCAGGGACCTTCTTGCTGTGAGGAAACCGTGCTACCCACTGAGTCACCGTGCCCATTTTCAAAATATATACTCTGTGTGTGTATTTTTTTTAACAATTATTTTTCAGATCCTCAGAGAGTTCTTTGCCATGAGGTGCCATGTTGAACTTCCAGTGACCAGTATGAGAGAGTGAGAGCGATAACACCAAATTTAACACACCTGCTCCCCATTCACACCTGAGACCTTGTAACACTAACGAGTCACATGACACCGGGGAGAGAAAATGGCTAATTGGACCCAATTTGGACACTTTCACTTAGGGGTGTACTCACTTTTGTGGTCAGCGGTTTAGATATTAACGGCTGTGTGTTGAGTTATTTTGAGGGGACAGCAAATGTACAGTTATACAAGCTGTACACTCACTACTTTACATTGTAGCAAAGTGTCATTTCTTCAGTGTTGTCACATGAAAAGATATAATAAAATATTTACACAAATGCGAGGGTGTACTCACTTCTGTGAGATACTGTATGTATATTTCTTGTGTATGTGCACATGTATGTAGACATATTTATTTATTTATTTCTTGTGTATGTATATGTACTGTATGTATATATTATATATAGTGTGTGTGTGGTGTGTGTGTGTGTTATATATAAATATTATATAATTTATTTATGAATATGTATGTTTACTTATTTATGTTACATTATGCATTTTTGTGCACCAATCTACAATCATCTGATATAATCAGTGAATGACTGCAAAGGTTGGGGTCACCTTGTCTAAACCAACACTGAATTTCCTGTGGTAAACGCATGTGTAATAAAGTTACTGCAGGCTACGAGATAACCATGCGTAGGACAATATTGGTTTTGTAACCTTATCTCTGAAAAGCCATAGGATTTGTGCCAGTCCCTCTGTCCTGGAAGAGTTAGTGTGTGTGTGTGTGTGTGTGTGTGTGTTGTGTGTGTTGTGTGTGTGTGTTGTGGTGTTGTGTGTGTGTGTGTGTGTGTGTGTGTGTGTGTGTGTGTGTGTGTGTGTGTGTGTGTGTGTGTTTGTGTGTGTGTGTGTGTGTGTGTGTGTGTGGTGTGTGTGTGAGTGTGTGAGTGTGTGAGTGTGTGAGTGTGAGAGAGAGAGAGAGAGAAAGCGTGTTACAGCTCTTAAACATGTCCTGGCAGAGTTTGTTTGCTGGCGGGCATATCAAGTGTCTCGCTGGTATACCATCGCCCAGAGTGTGTGAGCACGTTCATTTTCTCTGAATGAGACTGTGCACTCGCGTTCACCCCGTGTGACCAAAGCGATTCAGGTTACACAGCAGAGAATGTTTATTTGTATGCTTATTTTCTCACATTCCACCCCCACTAACACTAACACACGCACCCTTTTCTCAGGAGAGCATCTCTGAGGATCAAATCTCGTGTTATGGCAGCCTTTGCATTAAATTAATTTAGTTATTAATCGAATTCCTCTGAGCGGCACGATGCCGGTGTCTCGCTGTCATGGCGATGACCCACCTTGAAATCTATTTGCATTGTAATGGCATGGTAATCCAGCGTTTCTGCCCTGTTCATCTGCGTCTCTCAAATGCCTCCGCACGGAGATGTCAACTAATCCGGCCTCCAAAGAATCAACAGTTAAATCCACGTAAATGCTTTGCAGTCTTGGGCTGACATGCAGTTTCTAAGTTTCACTCAGAATGGTGTTCGGGGAGTTTTAGTCTGAACTCATTATTCTTCTGTGATCTGACACATTTCTCAGGGAAATTTTGAAGAAGTGACGCTTTCTATAAGAAAAAAAATGTGGGGTCTTTCTTGATTATATTCGTAAGGAATTGAATGGGTTGCGAAAAGTGTCTAATAGTTGAAGTCAAATGTGCATTTATGTTGACTATCAAGTGAGATTGTCTTGAGGAATAGTTCACCCAAAATTGTAAACATTTGTTGAAAATGTGCTCACCCTGATGTGGAACAAGATGTGGATCAGTTGGAGAAATGTAGCATTCCATCACTTGCTCAGCAATGGATCCTCTGCAGTGAATGGGTGCCGTCAGAATGAGAGTCCAAACAGCTGATAAAAACATCACAATAATCCACAAGTAATCCACACCTCTCCAGTCCATCAGTTAATGTCTTGTGCAGCCAGAAGCTGTGTTTGTAAGAAACAGATCAATACTTTAAGGCATTTTAACTTTTAACCGTCGCTATTTGGCCAAAATGCAAGTCCATAATCCTTAATAACACTTCCTTCAGTGAAAAAGTCCATCTCCTGTTGTCCATCACATCAAAATCCACCAACATATTTGTATAGAGCAGTTTTGTACTGTTTTGGCTTGTAAACGGTGCTTTATCTGTGCATATTTCTCTCCTGATTCAGATGAGATTACTTTTTCACTATAGACAGCAATATTATGGATTATAGACGGAAGTGATGGTTTGAAGTTAAAAATATCTTGATGGCTTTTTGCTTCACAAGATATTAACTGATGGACTGGAGTGGTGTGGATTATTGTGATGTTTTTATCAGCTGTTTGGACTCTCATTCTGACGGCACCCATTCACTGCAGAGGATCCATTGCTGAGCAAGAGATATAATGCTACATTTCTCCAAATCTGATGAAGAAACAAACTCGCCCACATCGTGGATGCCATTGAGGGTGTTCCAATAAATTTCATTTTTGGGTGAACTATTCCTTTGATTCAAGCTTGATGTTTATATAATATCACACAGCAATATCATATTTATTTTCACAAATGAATGTGGTCCAGTTTGGAGTTGGCAGTTTCTGATTTAGTGAGATTTTGGCTGTATGCAACAGATCTGTCTCACATGAGGGGAGGGGGGGTTATTAACAAGCAGAGCCAAATACACAGACATTCTCCGTTTGACCCGTACACCATGCCAGTTTGATGTTTCCTGGATCTAACGTCTGAAGGTGAGAGCTGCAGAAATCCTTTGTACCGTTAAAAGCAGCCGCGAGCATTGGCTCACACTGAGATGTGAATGCTCATAGCAGAATGATGAAGCTGTGATGTGGTGGTTTAATCTTTAGTAGATTCTTTCGCTGTTGAATCAACATGCTGCAATTTCTTGCAGACTCGTTACTGATAGATTTATAGTTCTACGTTTTTTTCTTTTTCTTTCCATGTAGTAAGCATCACTTTATCTCTTTGGCTTTAGCCTGGTATTAACATATCAGCTTATTTCAGTTTTTTTTTTCACCTTCACAATGTGTTTTTTTTATTGTGGTATTATGTGGCTTTCAGCACAGGTTTCTGTTTAGTACCTCACTTTAGACACCAATTAAAAGCATCTTTTAGATCAGTATTAAGTACCTCACCATAAACGGACCCGTCTTTCTCCGGCTCGGGCCCGAGGGGCTCCATAAATATCATCTCATCTACCAGAGCTGCTGACACAGAGTCCAGGGCGACAATGAATTATTTAGCTCACAGTTCAGGCGTCATGGAATGGCCTCGTCCCAGGTCAGTCCACTTTCTTCCTCCATGACCATGCTGTGCGGGTTCGGTAGACATCACGTGATTCATGAATTCACCTTCGGGTGAACCCCCGGCATAAGAGCCCCTCCTGAACAGAGCTTTTCAATAATGAAGGCGTTCGCTCTGAAGGAAATCTGCTCGCTAAGTGCTCAGGAACATCTCTTGTTGTGCAGGAGGTCAGCCCGACGGCAGCACTGCAATCCAGAAAAAATCCTCACGGAGTAAATCTGTCCATCTGTTATTCTAACGATCTGTCTATCATTCTATTGTACTGTCTATTGAATTTCATCTCAAGTCCTGTTTGTCAATCGTTCTCTTCTACATCTTTGTGTAAGTGTCTGTCTGTTATTCTATCCTTCTTTCTATCTCTCATTTTATGTATCTGTCTGTCTGTCTGTTATTCTATCGTTCTTTCTTTCTCTCATTTTATGTATCTATCTGTCTGTCTGTCTGTCTGTCTGTTTATCTGTCTGTCTGTCTGTCTATCTATCTGTTTGTTTCTCTGTCTGTCTGTCTGTCTGTCTGTCTGTCTGTCTGTCTGTCATTCTTTCTTTCTATCTGTCTGTTTCTCTGTCTGTCTGTCTGTCATTCTTTCTATCTCTAATTTTTATCTATCTGTCTGTCTGTCTGTCTGTCTGTCATGTCGGTCTGTCGTCTGTCTGTCTGTCTGTCTGTCTGTCTGTCTTCCTGTCTGTCTGTCTGTCTGTCTGTCCGTCCGTCCGTCCGTCCGTCCGTAACCGTCCGTCCGTGCAGTTCTTTCTATCTCTATTTGATGTATCATCTGTCTGTCTTGTGCATCTATCTGTCTTATTCTATCATGCATCTATCTGTTATCATTAATCACACTTTCTATTATTCTATGTATCTATCTTTCTGTCTGTCCTATTAGGGGTGCAAG
>CM049796.1:41297403-41329744 GCA_027422405.1 Ptychobarbus kaznakovi | reverse complement strand
TTGTCTGTATAATTTATTCATTTTTCTCTGATTTAGTTATTTAGTACTTCATATTAAAATTATAAATGTTTTGCATTGGCAACTAATTATATGAAATAAGTTTTAGCTCTATAATATACCAGTAAAAATAAATTCCTTTTTATATTTTACAATTAGTGATTAAAAGGGTTTTCTTTAAACTTTCACTAAAGCCATTTAAAACATTTTCATTGTTTGAAATATACGTGAAATAAATAATTTTTTAACATTTTATTTCAGTTAATATTTATCTTAGTTCAAGTAATGAAGGCTGTTTACTGGATTTAGCTCAAACAAAAAGATCCATGACCTTCCATCTGTGTATCATTTAATATATAAAATATCATGTTTACATATTTGCAAATGTAGTATATCTATCTGTGTGCGTGCGTCGTGCGTGCGTGCGTGTGTGTGTGCGCTGTGTGTGCCGTGTTTGTGTGTGCGTGCGTGTTGTGTGTGTGGTGTGTGTGTGTGTGTGTGTGTGTGTGTTGTGTGTGCGAGTGTGTGCGTGCGTGCGCGCGCGTGTGTGTGTTGTGTGTGTGTGTGTGTGTGCGTGTGTGTGTGTTGTGCGTGCGTGCGTGCGTGCGTGCGGTGCGTGCCGTGTGTGCGTGTGTGTTTAATTGTTAAAAAAAGTTACAAAACCAATATTATACATATAATAATATATATACTGCTGCAATTGTGAGGTCTTCTGTTTCGAAATCATGACTTCTCAGGTGAGGCAAGAACTTCCATCCGGACTGTGAAGCAGCCATTAACAGACAGATTTACCTGGAGCTCTACGCCTCTTATGTCTACCTGTCCATGGTGAGAGCAGCCATGTAATTATATGACTGATCACTAGACCTCTGTATTAATCATTACAGATGCTTTTATTCCAAAGAGACTTACACATGAGGAGTTGAAGCAATCAGAATAGAATGAACTGTCTTCAGTGGTTTCATATGGGTTCTTCTCTCCAGGGGTATTATTTTGACAGGGATGACAAGTCTTTGCCCAACTTTGCCAAGTTTTCCACGAGCAGTCTAAGGAGGAGCGAGAACATGCGGAGAAGCTGATGAGTCTGCAGAACCAAAGAGGAGGACGGATCTATCTGCAGGACATCAAGGTATGGGACAGTGCTGGCTCTAATGTCAAATTAATGGAGAAATGAGTAAATGAGTAAGTGTGTGTGTGTGGTGTGTGTGTGTGTGTGGGTGGTGTGTGTGTGGTCTGTGTGTGTTGTGGTGTGTGTGTGTGTGTGTCTGTGTGTGTGTTCCCGTCCGTGTGTGTGTGTCCGTGTGTGTGCAGAACCGGATCGATGAGTGGGGCAGCGGTCACCAGGGATGCACTGGAATGTGCTCTGGAGCTCTGGAAAAGAGCGTAAATCTGTCCTTACTGGAGCTTCACAAGGTGGCAACTCAACACAGCGATCCACATGTAAGTACATGCAAAATAATATTATACATCTTTTTTTTTTTCAGTACTAAAATGAAAACCAATTTTATTTGTTATATTATAGATTAGCATTAACTAAATTAAAATATGTAAAAAAAAATATATATTTTATTTTTAAATAATAAATAAATTTGATAAAGAAATCCCTGTTAATCACTAATTCATGACTTTACATGTAAAATATGTAAAAAATTAAATAAAGTTTAAAAAACAAACTATTTGATTTCATTAAGTTGCAAGCTTAAGGCAACATTTCGAATTTTTGTTTATTTTAATTTGAAGTACTAAAATAACTAAAACTGAAATAAAACATGAATAAAAACGATATAGATATTTAAAAAATGACAAAAAACACACAAAACTTAATCTAAAATAAATCTGAAAAATATAGAGATAAATACTAATGCAAATATGTAAACAAAAAAGTATATTAATTATACAATGATTAAAAAAAAATGACTAAAATAACACTTAGAAAAGAAAAGTCATGGAAATTATTATAGTTCTATTTAATTGGCAAGAAATGTCTATTTTGTCTATTTGTAAAAAATCATTATAAAGTAATAAATACATTTTTAGTCAGAAAGTTTGAAAACCCTGATAACATTACTATATATTAAAAAAACATGTTATACCTTGGTATTTAGTAATAAGAGTGCAACTATACCCAGAATTCCTCCAGTGGGCTGGAAATAGACATAATTCCCTCCGTTCAGTTTTTCATCTCCAGATTGAAGAGTTTGAGCACAAGCACTAGTTTAGATCAGATCTGTGTGATCTCATTCATAAGACCATGAAAGGCAAAACTGACCCTAGATCAGATCGTGCCTGTAGAGTTTTTTTATGTAAAACCGTTAATTAAAATGTAATTACTGGAACTGATCGTTAGTGGTAACGCCACCAGACAAATGTCCCAAAGGTCATTTCAGCCAAAAAGGGAAAAGCGTTCTCAGTATTTCTGCATCTTCTGTCACAGTTTGTGATTTCCTGGAGATGCATTACCTGGACGAGCAGGTGAAGTACCTTAAAGAGCTGGCGGACATGGGTAGCAGCCTGCGGCGGATGGGGCGCTCCTCAGAACAACATGGCCGAATATCTGTTTGACAACACACTCTGGGAAAGAAAAGCTCTTAGACAATCTCTCTCTGTGTTTATGATGCAGTCAGTCCGCCAAGCATGCATGCATAAGACTGCTGTAGTTAACTAGAAATCCTGCCTGAACCCTTCAAGCCCTACAAGATATAGAATATTGCATTTAATGTGGACTAATATGAAATCATTTCAAATGAGCTGATCGCAATAAAAGAATATTACTAGCGAAATTGTTTTCTTGTTTTATGTTCCTATGAATGAATTGAGTTCCTGTATATATATATAGAAGATATTTACTGGCAGAGTATGTAACTAAAACTAGAAAAAGAACAGAGACATTTGAGAACACATGCATAATTAAAGATGAATGAAGTTTAAGAATAAATGCATAATTCATGAAGCTTTTCCTGTCTTGAGTGTAAGTGAGTCAGCACAAAATCAAATCTACATCAAAAGCACAAATGGAAAATATTAAATGTAATAACTATTTCAAAATATTAATAAAAGACCTTGAAAATCATGTACATTCCTATATATAAATTATTTAAGAATAGATTGATGCATAATTTATTTAAGCTTTTAAATGAAAATGAGACAGAAAAAAACTAGACCAAAGCAAAACAAATGACTAATACATAAACTAAAATTAAAATAGAAAATATGAAGGAAAAAACTATAATGGCATAATAATGCATACTAAAATAACACTTAATCACACAGGCCTAGAAGATCACGACATTTCCTGTAGTTTATATAAAAAATATTTAAGAATATATTCATAAAAAAATCTAGATGTGAATGATCTGGAAATCTACGTTCTGTATGCTAGATTTTCCATTGGTACGTATCCATAATATCTACTCTTAATACACACAAATAAGAAGTGGTGCATGTTTTTATACCGTCTGAGTGGCAAAAATAATGATCTTTGATTTTACCCACTTTTCATCTCAATTTGAAAATTAATAATCAGAGAAAAGTGCACAGGTTGTACAAAACCTTTAATTCTGTTACAGTCCATGATGCATTGTGTTTAGGAGGTTTGGAAAGGATCTCTGTGTGGATCTGGACCTTTTCTTTGATATAGTTTGTTTTATAATCGAAAAAATATACATATTTTTTGATATTCTGCAACAATGCTTATGCAAATGGCAACTATCAATGAGAGTGACAGTGGAGATAACATGACCCATAACATGATTTATATGACCTGTCTCCACCCACATACTCTACAGCAACATAATACAAAAACATAATAATGACTAGAAACCATGTCAAATTCTGAGTTGATTGCTGGAATTTATCACCCTTTTCACAGACTATGACGTGTTTCCACAGTTATTAACATCATAAATCTATCTAAAAAAGTTATTCTAAAATGTTAATATTTTGTAAAAAGCACTATACTTTGTGTTTTATTACCTTGCCATTAACTTGAAACTAGTTTCTACATGAGTGTTTCTAATACAACAGCTAAGGGAGTGATGGCAATTTAACATCTTTCCCACTTCTCAACGTAATCAATCTCTCAATATTGTTTCCTCTTTTAGAAAGTCTACCATGGATTTTGCTGTTGGGCAAATGGGAATTTTCTGTTCACCACTCCAGAAGTATACCCAGCTATGACAACTTCCGCTTCTGAGAACCCTGGAAAGGGTTTGATACTGGGTTTCTTAAATGTCTTAAAATGTAGGCAAAACACATGCTAGGCCAGATCTAAACCAGTCTGGAAGAGAATCAATGCTGGTCTAAGCTGGTATTTTCCTCCTAACTCAGAGCTGTTCCTTTGTTTTCAACGCAGCATCCAACAGATCCCCCTCAGCCAATGAGATGCCAGAGCTGTTGGCAGAGTTGTGCTGATTGGCTGTCTGCTGAGTCGCCGTGGGGCTTGGGCTGACGGGATTGGCTGTGCTTGCAGTGGTGCTTCTGCTCATTGGCTAGGTGTTGTTTGCCGTATCGTTGCACAGGTTAGTGTTGCTGTTTGACATCACGGCCCCATTCACACTTCTTGAACTGGCGTGTGTGATCTGAGTTTGCGGCCAAAACAAGGGTGAAAAGAAAGCACCCTCTCTGGTGTAAATGTTGATATGGGTTGTGTCCAGGTGCTATGGCAACCCTTGACTAAGGCATACTTTAGATTACAGTTTGGGTACAGGGTCCGGAGGGGAGAAAGCAGAACCCGAATGTTCAGTATCTTCACTCACCAAGGCAAAGATAAACATATCTAAACCAGTTAGACCAGTTCTAAACCATCTGGAAGAGAATACATGCTGGTCTAAGAGCTGGTATTTTCCACCTAATTCAGAGCTGTTCCTTCGTTTTTCAAACACAGCATCCACAGATCCCCCCTAGCCAATGAGATGCCAGAGTCGTGGGCAGAGTTGTGCTGATTGGCTGTCTGCTGAGTCGCCGTGGGGCTTGGGCTGACGGATTGGCTGTGCTTGCAGTGGTGCTTCTGCTGATTGGCCAGGGTTGTTTTGCCCACGCCGTTGCACAGGTTAGTGTTGCTGTTTGAAGTCGTAGCTGCGTTCACACTCCCTGAACTGGAAGTGTTGATTTGAGCTTGCGACCATGGAGGAGTAAAAGAAAACACCCTTTCGGGTGTAGACGGACATGGGGATGTCCTCCGAAGAGAGTCGCAGAGGCAGGGGACAGCGCAAAGGCAACCCTTGAGTCGGCCGTACTTTGGTTAACAGCTCGGGCAACAGGGTCCGGAAAGGAGAAAGCCGGACCCGAATATTCGCTGTCTTCACCCACCCAAGGAAGGCGAAGGAAGATGCGCGGTGAGTCGGGCGGAGCCAGGACTTGCGAGCCCCTTCAACGGATTCGCCAGGAGCTGGAGCTGTCGCCGTATGCTGCTTCGTGGTCTTGTGGCGAGGAATGGGCGGAGGGACGCAGTGGATGGGCGTCTGAGGGCAACTGTAGAAACCGGGTCTTTCGTATAGAGACATGGATGAGAATGCATCCTCCATTCAGCATTCCGGCGTTGCTGGGCATCGGAGAGCTCTCTGGATGGAGGTAAAGGGGGACCGAGAGAAAGGTGGCGGGGGACGTCGCCGCAGGAGGGAGACTCGGATGTGGGGGTCGAGCGGGGAAATTGGGCGACTGGACACCCAGAATGCGACTCAAGCTACCCAGAAATGGAGTGGAATGATTGGCCTCCTCGTGTTCTTTAATCTGCTCCAGATTGTACTGGAATTTCCATTTCCTCTTTGGGAACGCTGAGAGACAGAGAGAGAACGGTGACCTTGTTACATCCCACAACTGACCTTGAAGATCTTCTGTTAGGCAAAAAGTGCTTTGAAATCTTGAAAATATTGCCTGGCTCATTTTTACTGATCTATGCAACTTCACCATAAAATAAAAATAGACTTTTTGACAGTTCTATGTCTGGAATAGAAATAGTAATTAGTAAGTAGATTAGAAATAAAATATTTCTGACATAAGGGTGAGTAATTAATGACAGAATTTTCATTTTTGGGTGAATTATACATTTACCTAGATGATGCGATATTTGCATATTTAAACATAACATTTTAGAAAACGTATAATACAAATAAATTGTAATGTACTGATCAATCAGTTAATATTTGTACCCTAATCACATGTCCTGCCGTAAATGAATAAGAAAAATAAATAAATTACAATTACTGTATTATTACTGTCAGTATCTGGTATTGTTTTTTTTTTTTTTATTATTATCAATTAACCTTCAATTATTTAACCTTTTTCTACTTAACACATTACATATATAGGGGGTTTATATTTCCAGCTGAATATCCTGTTTCACTTAGAAATGTTACATTACAGAAGTAAAAAGAAAAGTTGTTTTTCACTTTTAGAGGCTATAGAATCAAGAGAATCTACAAAATATTTTTTATATACAAATCTGAAGCATGTTTTGACTGAAATTTGTTTGTGAACCCAAAATGTGCATGTGTGTGCTGTCTTTGTACTGTACAGGTGCATCTCAATAAATAAGAATGTCGTGGAAAAGTTCATTTATTTCAGTAATTCAACTCAAATTGTGGAACTTGTGTATTAAATAAATTCAATGCACACAGACTGAAAGTAGTTTAAGTCTTTGGTTCTTTAATTGTGATGATTTTGGCTTACATTTAACAAAAACCCTCAATATGGTTTAAGTGTGTGTGTGTGTGTGTGTGTGTGTGTGTGTGTGTGTGTGTGTGTGTGTGTGTGTGTGTGTGTGTGTGTGCGTGCGTGCGTGCGTGCGTGCGTGCGTGCGTGCGTGCGTGCGTGCGTGTGTGTGTGAGGATGTTGCGTCACCTGATGTCCAAAGCAGATCCCATAATGAGGGTTTGCGGTGTTCGCGCCTGCAGCTGTGTAAGGCGGCTGAGTTCAGATTCATCCCAGTATTTATCTCTCTCAACCAGAGGAACCAGATCATACATCTCATCCACTGACAGCAGAGACACCTGGGGAAAAGACAACATCTATTCATGTTTGTATAAGCATAGGTGCTTTTACAAAAAGGAGAAATGTTAATGTTTAACACCTTAGCATTGCTAGCTCATGTGACGCAAAACAAAGATTTGATGCAGGTATAAAAAATGTGCACTAAAATACTCCTTATTTTATCATAATAATATATTGCATTATATATTTTCAGGTGCAAAATAAAGTAATATTTTGTGACAAATAGGCTTGCAAGAGTATTTCTACAATGGCATCAGTAACTGAAAACTGCAGTGCTGTAATTCTGCCAACAGATGTCTATAGAAAGTCATTTTGGCCCATGATGCATAATCAAATTAATTATTTAGCGCACCTTATAATACACAAACACAAGTGAAGAGATTTGACCAGAGAGACAGAGAGTCTACAACCAGACACACAAATCCACAGAGCAAGACAGAATGACTCAAAGGAGATCAAGAAACATGTCATTAGGGGGGCAGATGATGTACCTGTAAATTACGGTCCACCAGCCAGTTCGTCTCAAAGTCATCGTCATCCTCCCCAAACGGATTAATGAGCTGCTCTGCCACCTGAAAACGCGCCAATGCAATTATTTTCTGACTTTCTGTTAAAGATGATGTTGCTACATTACATCAGTGTGATGTAACCATTATTAAAGTGGTGTTTCACTAAATTTGTATGTATAACCAAGTTTTGTGTGTCATGTCAGCTACATTAAACAATGTTTATTTAGCACTAAACAGTAATTTTATTCAATAAAACCAGATATTAGGGACTATGATTGTGGAGTGGAGCCCCAACTAATGCGAGGCTTCACTAATAAGATAACACACCTTGAGCCAACCCACATAGAAGAAGAACTGCAACAAGGTGAAGACGGGCAGGTAGAAGTCCAGGTTGTGACCCGGGTAACCCTGGGCGGGGTCGAGGAACTGCCGACCAATCAGACAAGCCAAAAAGAAACTGTACACAGCCACGGTTACAACCTATCAGAGAGCACAGGACATTTACAAACTGTTTAAAAGCATGACAAAAAAACTCATTATTAATAAAATAAGAAAAACTATTCATCATTTACATCAATCATTTCATCCATTCAGTGTGCACAAATGTTCACACCAATCGATTAGAGATCATCGCTGCACATTCCAACCAATCAGCGGTCATCGCTGCACATTCCAACCAATCAGAGGTCATCGCTGCACATTCCAACCAATCAGAGGTCATCGCTGCACATTCTAACTAATCAGAGGTCATCGCTGCACATTCCAACCAATCAGAGGTCATCGCTGCACATTCCAACCAATCAGAGGCCATCGCTGCACATTCCAACCAATCAGAGGTCATCGCTGCACATTCCAACCAATCAGAGGTCATCGCTGCACATTCCAACCAATCAGAGGTAATCGCAGCACATTCCAACCAATCAGAGGCCATCGCTGCACATCGCTGCACATTCCAACCAATCAGAGGTAATCGCAGCACATTCCAACCAATCAGAGATCTTAGCTGCACATTCTAACCAATCAGAGGTCATCGCTGCACATTCCAACCAATCAGAGGCCATCGCTACACATTCCAACCAATCAGAGGTCATCGCAACACATTCCAACCAATCAGAGGCCATCGCTACACATTCCAACCAATCAGAGGTCATCGCAACACATTCCAACCAATCAGAGGTAATTGCAACACATTCAAACCAATCAGAGGTCATCGCTACACATTCAAACCAATCAGAGGTCATCGCAACACATTCCAACCAATCAGAGGTCATCGCTGCACATTCCAACAATTAGAGATAATTTAAAGATTATTTCCCATTCCATTCAGAGATTAATCATACTAAATGAATCAATATTGATTGGTCATACAAATTTGGTCAGTTCAGCTGAATTTAATTTCTGATTTTGCTTGGATCTATACAGGGACTCTGAAATGTTATGAGTGGTGTGTAGTCTGGCTAGTTCTGTCTCTGTCACTATTATTATTACTAGTAAATGAAGCTAGATGAGTTTGAACCATCAAACCTGTTGTTAAACGAGAGGTAGGCTGATCCATTCATATCCATACAGCCTCATACACTGAGAGCGCAGTGTGTTCAACTCCTACCAGGAAAAACCCAGAGAAAAACCTATTGCTCACATGGAGAATTATGAGTCCTTAGTTAAATATCATCTGAATAACTTTACTCAGGCCCAGATGTTACTACTGAAATTACATGATTCCATTAATACTGAAATCCACATAATTTCAAACCAGTGAAACATTCAGTCAAAAAAATTCACTTGCTTGTAAATTAGCGTTTGAATCCGAATCAATTCAGTCAGTGAATCGTTCATAGTCCTTAGACTCCTTCACTAACCAGGGGACAGTTGTTCAACAAGTTTAATCTGGATCAGAATGATCAGGATTTGGAAATCCCATGTTTTTGCTATGCAGGATCAGGTAACCCATCTTACTTAAGCAAGATTGGATTGGATCACCCTGATCCAGATACACACCTTTTCAGATTTCCAAATCTGGATTATTAGTGCTCTATGGAGCCCCTAAAGGGACATGCTAAAGAAGAAAAAAAAAACTACTTCTGACTGGTCCATCTCTGATGATTGTGCCAATGTAGTTTACAATCACGTATTTAAAAAACAACAACAAAACTATAAATTAAATATAATATTTGGGTTTGATATTAACAGCTTTTTGGGGATATATTACATGTTCCAAATGTTTTACCACTTTTAAAGTTTTATTAATTTTTTGTTCCTGTAATCCACTCTTCTACTGGGATCAGAATAATTCAGTTTTTTGGCTCAAAAGTATCCCAATCGAACTAAAACGTTTTTAACAACACATACAGAGGACCAGATCAAAACCAAGATTGGATTTTGTGATCTAGTCCGAATTCAGAATCTTTTTCCCCCTTTTGAACAACCCATTTTCAATATTTGATATTCAATCCGATGGCCAAAATCCGATCAATTACTTTTGGACAACTGGCCCCAGGGGTTAATTTTCTGTTATGTCCAATGATGAAATGATTCAGTCAAAAAGATTCAACTCGCTCGTGAATTAACGGTTTGAATCAAACTCAATTCAGCCGTTACTGACCCCCTCACTGAAACTTTTGTTATTTTTCTGTTATGTCATATCAAAATGAAAATGAAACGGTAAAAAGTTACATGAAAACAGCCTTGAATTCACTTGAACTTGAAGTTAGTGCAATAATCATGCTGTCTAATCAGATTCTTGATATGCCACACCTGTAAGTGGATGGATTATCTCGCAAAGGAAGTGCTCACAACACAGATTTAGACAGATTTGTGAACAATATTTGAGAGAAATAGGCCTCTTGTGTTCATAGAAAAAGTCTTAGAACCTTTGAGTTCAGCTCATGAAAAATGGGGGCAAAACAAAAGTGTTGCATTTATAATTTTTTTCAGTGTAATACTGTATAATCCAGTTATGGAGTACTCAATTTTTTTTTATCTGATTTAGTAATCCAGATTACATGTAATCAATTACTACCCAGCACGGCATGTATGAGTTTTCTTGAATATATTACAAATGTATTCTAGTATGATAAATACCATCATAAATGCAAACATTAAAACATTAAAATTGGATATTAACCAAACATTTTTATTCAATACGAAATAACTCACAAAAAATGATATTTATGACACATACACAATCTAATCACAGAGTGATGAGTCTATATGCACAGAAAGACCTATGTTGAGGATGGCGGTCATCGCGAACATCATTATTGATGCATCCTCACTCGAGCTCTCATGGCCAGACTGACAAACCACATGCAGGAACCCAGAACTTATTATGAGGGGAGGCAGTTCCTCTAACTGCCTCAGTTCCTCAGCCGTCATCAGACCTACAGTACAGGAAAGTTTTCATCCCAAATGAATTCTTCCAAAATTAATAATGTTGACTTTGCATGAAATCATACAGTGATCAGGGGCTGACAAGCTCCAAAAAATCATCCTCAAAATCATGGATCTTGAATTTGTGGATCCGTTACATACACTATATTGTGCCGGTATTGTGTCTGGCTTTTCAGACATGGTACAATGGTAATACCATGTTTTTGGGACATGTACCGTGGCAGGTAATTCCATTAATATAAATATGGTAATCATTTACTGTAATACCCTGGTACATATAAAAAAATACCATAGTATTAATATGTTTTTATTTACCATGGTAATCTTTGAAATTGCTTTGGGAGTACCATATACAGTTCAAACCTAAAAAAGTGCCATGGTACAACCGCTGTACTGAATTAATGTATAATGGTATTTACATTTACTTTCAGCAATACTGTGCTACTAAATATGGTACAGTAAATGTAAAAAAATACCATGGTAAAGTGATGGTAATATTATGGTACTCTGAAACATTTAGGACATGTACTACGGTAGAAGCATGATTTTATGGATGTACCATGGTAGTACCATACTGCATCTTTGCAGTAAATTCAAAATATGAAAATACCATGGTATATGGATTTGGTATATAATTTATTAGCACCATAGTATATCAAAGTACCGTGGTATTATCATGTTTTTGGACATGTAGAATGATAGGCAATGTTTTATGTAATGCATTTTTTGTACCATGGTATTCTTTAAAATACCTTTCTTCAAAGTAACATATACATTTTGACCTTACATAAAGTACAAATAAGATATCAATCATGGTACTCTGAAATATACCAGTGCTACTGAAATTCATATACATGTTACTCCAATATACTTCCAGAAATACTATGCTACTACTATTGTAAATACCACAGTATTCTTGAACATACCATGTACTTGATAATGCTACCATGATATATGTCTTAAAACACAGCATGAATTGTAGGTCTGTTAATACCATGGTACATTTCAAAACACCATGGTATCTATCTAATCTAACACCATTACTTTACCATCGTACCATATAAGCTTGTCTCAAGTTTACCTGTACGTGATCTGATGGTGCCATACATCACAGTGAAGATCAGCAGCTCTCGATATAACAGTTTATAGATGCTTCCTTTCCATCGCAGAAGCAGGCGATAAAAGGTGCCAAAGCTCGCATCTGCCACCCGCCGTGAGTATGTCACCGTCATCGCTACCTCCTCCACTGGACAGTAGACCACTCACTGCCTGTCAATCACAGTCTCTACTGACCTTTCACTATGATTAGAGATGATAAGCATGAACATCCACACCAGGAAACACATGCATGCATGCACAGCACTGACTGTTAGTCAGCATACATCCGCTTCTAACTAATTTCAACAAGCCAGTTATATTCAAATGCATGGGTCAAATGAAGCAAATGTGAGAAGTATTAAAAGAGAAACAGAAAACTTCAGAATGTAAGTCCATCATATCAAATGCAATTTGCTTTCCATTCCTTGTCTGTAGGCCTGAAACACTGTATCTGTAAGAAAGAAGCAACTCTACTCACAGCGTGTGATGTTTCGGGAGTCTTTACCGGAACCGTTAAAGCCGGGAAAGATCGAGCAGGGACGCACGCCTACACCTCCGGTCACTTGACCTGTTAATCTGTTTTCCACTAACAAAGAGGCATTGTGGAAAAGTGTGTGTGTGTGGGGGGGCTTGTTAATCTGAGCAAATCTTTCAAAACTCACATATGCACAAACACTCACACACATTCTACATTAAAAGAGTCATGTATTAATTGCAGTTATGTAATGTAAACGTTATCCAGATACACAGGAAATAAATAATCAACATTTCTTAATCGTTCATGTGGAGTTTAGGCTCCAATAAACACTTTGTGATCACAGAGGCCCTCAGCAGGGTGCTTAGTGCTCGATGTAGGCCCTCTAGTGGAGGAAATGCAGCTCTGCGTGTGGCCCCATTATTAACCCGTGCCTAACCACAAGTGCTGGAACTCCGTTCAGGGAAGGACGGTGCGTCATCCAGTGCTTGATGATACTCAAAACATCAAATAGCTGTAAATTCCTTTTTGAAAGTGCTTTTGCATGAAGAGTCTGTGGAGAAAAGCCGCATTAGGTCACTGGGGTAAGCCTGATTTCTCTTTGTGTTCTGTCATTGTATTTGACATGGGAGACTTTTGATGCATCCTATTATATGGCGCATTTAAAAATGACACTTACACTTCACCCTTTCTATATCAAAAGCAACTACAACATTTTATCATATCATTAATGTCATAACGTTTATTTCCAGTTTTCAGCATATTTAATTATTTAATTATATTATACTTTTATGTATAATAAGGACAAATGTTGTAGTTTTCATATTTCATTTTCATACTTAAATAGACTATTTTCCAGTTTTGTCTCTTTGAGAGCATATTAGGTCGATATGTAACTACATTGTTGCAAACGTTGGGTTATGGTGCAATGCTTTGGTTACATTTTGATAACCTGAATGGAAACTTTAGCAGTGATGCATGCAGAAAAAACTACAATGTCTAAATCTCTGATAGTGAATCTAGTCTGTCTGTATTTAACAGGCTGGGCTGTGAGAAATGCAGCTGAAGTGAGTTTTTAAGAGGTGCTAGACTGGGAATATACTTTCCGTGATGGACGCTTTTGAAGGAATCCATCGTGTGCAGCTCTCCTCCTCTCCTCCGACACGCTCCAGGTCTGTACCAGGGTACGAGGTGCTGGTGGCAGGGAATTCTGGGATAGCTGTTTACTCGTCACCTACATTCTTTGGCAAAGGTGATTTTACAGATCAGCATACAGCAGAGGAAAAGAGATGCCCGGTTGGGAGGTACGTCAAGATTTCACCTAAACAAAACGTACCATAGTATTACTCTGTTTGTTTTATAGATTTATCTTCAACAGGTCTAATGTTATGAACAACTGCTAAATGGTGACAGAGCTAAATCTTTCAACCACAATTATTTTTGTGAATGAATAATGAGGATTTAAACTCATCCTGCAGAATGAGCAGAACTGTAGGCATGCAATATCAATGTGTGAAAATCAATCAGATCTAGGAACATGTAAGTAACAACATAATATAACAAACATAACATTATTAACAAAACACAATACGTAACATAAAAATGCCACAAAACATAATGGAACAAACAACCATTAAACAGAACACACAACATAACAACATAACATAACAGAATGGAACGAGCACAACATACAGAACTGAACAGTAATTTAACATTACATAACGAACAGGATGGAACGAGCATAACACTAGAACCGAACAAACAATTTAACATTACATTACACAACACATAACATAAAACATAACAGGATGGAACGAGCATAACGTACTAGAACTGAACAAACAATTTAACATTACATTACACAACACATAACATAAAAACATAACATGGAACGAGCATAACGTACTAGAACCGAACAAAACAATAAACATTACATTACACAACAACACAACACAACACATAACATAAAACATAACATGGAACGAGCATAACGTACTAGAACCGCAACATAAAACATAACAATGGAAACGAGCATAACGACTATAACCGAACAAACAATTTAACATTAACATTACACAACACAACACAACACAATAAATCACATAACAGGATGGAACGAGTATAAGTACTAAAACCGAACAAACAATTTAACATTAACTACACAACACAACACAACACAACACATAACATAAAACAAACATGGAACACACGTATGGAACAACACATAACCATATGGAAACGAGCATAACAGTACTAGAACTGAACAAATAATTTAACATTACATTACTCAACACATAACATAAAATATGCAACAAAACATAATAGGAACAAACACCTATCAGAACAGAACACACAACACACATAATACAAAATACAAAATAACACACAAGACCTGAACACACAAAACACAAAACACAAAACAACAGAACACACATAACAAAACATACACAACATAACACAATGGAACAAGCATAACATATCAGAATTGAATGAACAATATAACATAACATGACATACATAACAATAATAGAACAAAAATAACATAACACATATAATGATAACATAACCGTGGATGGAACATAAACTGAGCAAACAATATAACATAAAATAACAAACTCAGCATCACAGTATGGAACAAACATAACACACCAGAACCGAAGAAACTAAATAACATAATAATCATAAATAACATACAGAATAGAATAGAATAATTACTGAACTATTTGTTTGAGGCGTTTCACGTGATCCCCGGATGCCTGCGCTCGGTCATGTGACCTGTGATTGACAGCTGGACATTTTTCCTGCTCAATCTCAGAGGAAAGTCTGTCAAAACCCGTCCGAGCCCAAAACAAATCATCACGGATTTCTCGCTCGGAACCGGAACACCGGACGTGATTAGATCTCAGTCGGAAAACTTCAGCGAGATCTGTTGGTATTTTTCTTACTGTTTATCTCATTTCTGTTTATCCGAAATTGATCATTTCGGGAAAGCGGAGCTGCAACTTTGTAACACTGTAACTTTGTTAGATTGTCACATGATTTGTGTTGTCGCGAGCGGGCGTGCGGTGCGCGGTGACCGCGGGTCGCGGGAGTCTTGTAGCCGGGCGCGGTGAGGGGACGGGCGGGGAGCGCACACGGGAAATGCCGCGACTACCGCGGAGCGCTGAGTTACATAAACTGATTTTGATCATAACGACACACGAGCGTGTATGAAATCATCCACAGCTCTATCAGACTATATAAAGGAGGGTGTGGCGTTATGTTTTCATGAATAGATTATTCTTATATTGTAAAAGGAATTTGGAGATGGACCTTGTTTGGATGTTACACTCCTACTGGCAGTGTGGAGGGTTACTTTGGAAATGTAATAGGTTACAGATTACAAGTTACCCTATTTAAAATGTAATAATAGTGTTACTATTTCAATTACGTTATTGATTTAATGTAACTGATTACTTTTTAAATAGTTTTCTAAATGTCTAATATTTCTAATAACTGTTAATCATTTTGAAACATGTAAAGCAGGCAGGGTTAAGCTTACAGTAGTGCTCAACACTGATTACTGTCAGACTTTCAGAAACATTCATCAAAATTAAGATCATAATATTTAATTTTAAAGCACAGCACAAAAAATCAGACTTTAGCACCTCTTTTTACTTTGAGATCATTCTGAGGGTAAATACTGATTTAAAATCATTATATATAGTTTAATAGCTATGATAGTGTTTTTATCAAGTCTTTGCATAGCTGCAGGAAACACTGGCATCTAACAATGCCTGGGGAAAAACAGTTAATCTTAAATAAAGCATATACATAAATCCACATAGGAAATAAAACCGTTATCAATTAAGCACGTGTCCTATTCTGTCCTAAACTCCTGAAACATTGGTGTCTCATATTGTAGAGCAGTCAATGCAATTGTGTGTGTGTGTGTGTGTGTGTGTGTGTGTGTGTGTGTGTGTGTGTGTGTGTGTGTGTGTGTGTGCGTGTGTGTGTGTGTGTGTGTGTGTGTGTGTGTGTGTGTGTGGTGTGTGTGTGTGTGTGTGTGTGTGTGTGTGTGTGTGTGTTGTGTGTGTGTGTGTGTGTGTGTGTGTGTGTGTGTGTGTGTGTGTGGAAAAATTCAGATGTAACCCCATTTGTAATCGTTAACATTTTCATACGTAACTGTAATTTAATTACACATATTTATTTTGTAATTAAATTCCTGTAACATGTAACTAGTTCACTCCCCAACACTGGCAACAGGACAAGTTAGGAATCACAGTCAGAATCTAATTTAGTTTTATAGACTTGAAACATTTTATTTAAATGTAATAATTAATGTCCAATATGCATCCTGAACATGTTCCTTTAGGATTTTTGACATTGTGTTTTTGAGGTTGGTAGACCTGGAGCCAGATCCGAGGCCTGGACTGGGGGGCGATGGAGGGCAGCGGGAGAAGATGCCCCCGGAGGAGGCAGGAGCACATAGACGAGAGACGTACAACATGTCCCGTCTGCGGAGCTCCTCTATGGAGATCAAGGAGAAGGGAACAGAAGTCCTCCGAGAGCAGCTGGATGCTGCACAAAAGGTGCCACATATTCGATTCTATTCTATTCTGCACCAAGAACCATTTTTCAGTGTAAAAGGTTATTTAGGTTTCCTTGTATGTTCTTCAGATCAGTGCTTGGGTTCTTTAAAGGAATAGTTTGCCCAGAAATGAAAATTTGCCTGAAATGCACTCACCCTCAGGTCATCCAAGATGTAGATCAGTTTGTTCTTCCTCAGATCAGATCTGGAGAAATTTACATTTACATTTATGCATTTAGCAGACACTTTTATCCAAATTCAGGCTATACATTTTTTTTGTATGTGTGTTCCCTGGGAATTAAACCCACAACCTTTTGCGCTGCTAACGCAATGCTCTAACTGAGCCACAGGAACAGTTGCATTGCATCACTTGCTCAGCAATGGGTGAATGGGTGCCGTCAGAATGAGAGTCCAAACAGCTGATAAAAACATCACAATAATCCACACCACTCCAGTCCATCAGTTAACATCTGGCAAAAAGCTGCGTGTTTTTCAGCAAATGTTCATTTTTGGGTAAACTGTTGTTTATTTAACAGGCTCTCCTGATGAAATCGATTCTATTCAGATATGTTTTATAGACTCGTCTGTGTTTTCAGGAGCTGAAGTTGAAAGGCGAGGAGTGTGACAGACTGTCTCACATCAGGAATCAGCTGGAGCTGGAATTGGAGGAACTGACCGCCAGTCTATTTGAGGTGGGCGGGACTAATGTGACATCATCACTGACAGTAGATGGACAGTGAACAGAGACTATTGTGTGTCAGTGTAGAGACTGACACATGTGCCATGAAGATGGACATTATATTACATTTAAGCTGAAAATGTAAGCTTTGGTCATCAAACTGTGCCACTGTTTCTTCATTTTTTAGTAAACATTTTGCCTCTAGTAGCTCATTTAAAATGGTGTTGTGGTGACAAATTAATTTTTATTAAAAAACAAATTAACAGTTTAATATTATTGAATATTGTACTAAATTAGAAAATTATTATATAATAATAATAATTTAATAATATAATTATAATTATATATATATATAAAATAAATAATTATTTATTTATAATATTTATTTATTGTTTGTTGGTTTATGGAGCCTCACAAATCATGTTAAATTATAAAAAATATTTTATAATTAAATATATTTATAGAATTATAATATATAATAATATAATTTATAATGATTCATTTTTTATTTATAACTGTAATTTAAATTTTTATATTTTTTATTTCTAATTATATTGATCTTTTTTATTTTCATATAGTGTTGCAATTAGTATTATATAAAAATATTTTTGTAATATATTTAATAATATATATATATATAATATATATATATATAATTAATAATGAATCAAATTTATTTATAATTGTAATTTAATTTATTTTAATTTTAATTTAATTTTTTTTTTTAAATGTTCCATGTAGTCTCACCATTCATGTAAAATTGGCTAAAAATGCTGAATGCATAATAACTATAAAAAACTATTAGCAAAATGCTATTCAAAATAATTTTGATGAACTTTAGCATGTCAGACACAGGACATGTCTGTTTCCCAGAAGTATTTAATGTCACAACCCTGTGCGCGTTCATTCCCTTGTTTCTAGGAGGCCCATAAGATGGTGCGAGAGGCCAACGTGAAACAAGCGGCAGCTGAGAAGCAGCTGAAGGAGGCTCAGGGCAAGGTGCCGTCTCACTCTTTCTGTCTCACTCTCTGCTCACTTCAGGCTCTAAATACATCTGTCCTCTCAGATTGACGTCCTGCAGGCGGAGGTCTCTGCTCTGAAAACCCTGGTGTTGACCTCTACGCCCTCCTCCCCGAACCGCCAGCTCCACCCTCAGCTGCTGTCGCCGGGCTCCAGTCGGGCCTCGTCTCGTCCCGGGGGCCACACGCGCAACAAGAGTGCCAGCGGTGCTCTACAGCTGCAAACGGAGCCCAGCCCGACGGATGCAGCGACGAACCGGGAGGACACAGAGGTACAAACACACTCCTTCTAGGAAGCTAGTTTTGGTCTGTAGCTGCATGGTGAGGGTTTGATCTCTGACTTCCTGCTGTTCTTCCTCTGTTTTCCTCCTCCTCCGCTCCTCCTCATGAGTCTGTCTTTCTCTGATCTGTGCAGTTCCTGTTCTCCTCTCTCTGATACTGTGTGTCTGATTCCTGGTCAGCTGCTCTGTGTGACCTGTGTGTCAACTCTGGCAGGTCTCCATGGCAACAGGGTACAAAGGGTTCCGAAATAGAACTTCATTTATTTAGCTTTCTTGCTTTAAATATAAGGCGAGAAAGAATCCAGCCTAAGGTGGTTTGCTGTCTTTCCTGGTTTAAGGTGGTTTGCTGGTCTTTCCTGGTTTAAGGTGGTTTGCTGGTCTTTCCTGGTTTAAGGTGGTTTGCTGGTCTTTCCTGGTTTAAGGTGGTTTTGCTGGTCTTTCCTGGTTTAAGGTGGTTTAGCTGGTCTGATCAACTAACAACTGCCCAGAACTCCTGTAAAATCATCCTAGACCAGTCTGATCAGCGCGGTGTTGTTATCGTTAACTAAAAGTAATGAAAATATTTTTTGTTAATTAAAATTAATCTAAAATAAAATATTAGATGAAATTAATAACTGAAATGCTGTCTTGGCAACTAACTGAAGTAAGTTTTATTGAAGTACTGAAATTACTCAAGCTAAAATTAAAATAAAATACTGTTAAATAGTTTCAAATATTAAAAATGACAAAAAGCACATAAGAAAAAATGTAAACTAAAATTAAAATGAAATCTGAAAATAAAAAATGCTAATTCAAAATATTAATAAATACTGTAAAATAAGTGAAATATTTTTAAATACTAAAAATATGTTAATAAATCAATGATATTAATAGAAATATGTGAATATATACAAACAATAATTTAAATATAAAAAAGCTACATTCAAAATATTAATACATACTAAAACAAATTATATATTATATTATTATAATAATAGATTATATATATATATATATATATTAGATAAATTATAAATATTTTTTGAGATAATACAGTACATATTAAAATACTATTGTTAATAAAATATTTTATTAAATATCAAAATAATGAAAATATAAAAATAACTAACTAAAAAAATGACTAAATACAAAAAATAATGAAATTTTTTTAGATATGTTAATAAATACTAAATATATTAATAATTAATATTTTATATAATAATTATTTATATTTAAATTATTAATAAATAGTACAAATAATGAAAAGGTTTTACATATAATAATAATAATAACAATTACTAATATATATTAATAAAGCATATTAATAAATACTAAAACGAAAGAAAATGTCAAAATAAAGGCTAATTAAAAACATGAATAAATAACTATATATAAATACTACTTAAACAACAGCAGCGTGGTGTCCAGGTTACACCAGTAATCCACCTTCACTAGTTTGACCTTTTCTCCACTGGGAACAAAACAACATAGAATCAACACATTTAAGAAAAAGAAATGACGTATGAAAGTACCATTCATTAATTGAGTGCTTAAAGGGATAGTTCACCAACAAATGAAAATGTCCCCATAATTTACTCGGAGTTATATTTAAGATGATCCTGGCTTTATAATGGCAGTGAATGGGTGTTATTTTTTCAACAGTCCAAAAGAGGTCCAATAAAGCGCATCCATCCATCTATTTAAAACATTGCCTCGCACGGCTCCGGGGGGGAATAGGGGGTCCTGTAGGGGGTGAGGTGAAATGGGGTCGTGAAATGGGGTGAAAGTGAAATAAACACAAGGGTGGGGTGAATAAAAGGCGTCCTGTAGCGAATCCATGCATTTTTGTACAAATATCCATATTTAAAATGTTATAAACCGTAATCTGTAGCTTCCGCTAACGATCATACGCACGTTCACAGTAGAACGCCGTTTGACGCAGACGTAGCTTAAGCTCCAGTGAGATATGCTAGTCTCGCGAGAACTAACGTTTGTTACAGGAGCAAAGGAAGCAACGTTTCCTTACTTAGCAAAGGAAAACCAGTCTCCTCTTGGACTTATTTCAAAATCCTCTGACATTCTTCTTTACAAATCCTCGTTTTGTTCATCTAACTCATGACCGGTGTTTTGCTTTGCTCTCTCCTCTGCACTTCTGTGTTCGTTATTAATCACCGAGCTTACGCTATGCCTAGCACGTATGACAGTTAGCGGAAGTGAGAGAAAAGCGTTTATATAGTTTACTTACAAAAATGAATCGATTCGCTATAGCAGGCCTTTATTCACCCCCCGAGCCGTGCGAGGCATGTTTTAATATGGATGGATGCACTTTATTGGCCTAAGTTTGGACTGTTGAAAAATAACACCCATTCACTGCCATTATAAAGCCAGGATCATTTTAAATATACTCTGATTGCATTCGTCTGAAAGAAGAAAGTCATATTCACCTAGGATGTCTTGAGAGGGAGTAAATCATGGGGTGATTTTCATTCTTTGGTGAACTCTCTCTTTAAGCAGGATGAACTAAACTCTCTCTCTTTTATCTAGTTGGACTCGGTGTTGTTCGCCGAGTTCCTCTCGTGGAAGGAGCGCCCGGTCTGGATCGCTCCTCGGCGTTCATCAGCAGGGTGTACAGAGAAGATATCGGGCCATGTCTCTCATTCACCTGCTCTGAGGTGTGTGAGCACACGTCTGTCTTCCTCTGATCGTCTGTTTTCTCTCTCTCTGACGTTCTCTTGTGTTTTCCTCCAGTTGTCTCAGTCGGTCCAGTGCGCAGTGGAGAATAACTCTCTTACTATCGAGCCGGTCGCCATGTCGTCTCTGCACACGGTCAAAGCCCTCGAATGTGGAGGACCCAAGTAAGTCATGGAGGATACTCTATAAACAAAACACATCAGTCACTTTCTTTCACGCTTTTGGCCAATCAGATTAATTTAAAGGGAGAGTTCACCCAAATATGAACATTCTGTCATTAATTACTCGCCCTCATGTCGTTCCAAACACGTAAGACCTTCGTTCATCTTCAGAACACTAATTAAGATATTTTTGATTAATTCTGAGAGCTCTCAGACCCTCCATAGACCGCAAGGGTACTATCACGATCAAGGTCCAATAACGTAGTAAGGACATCGGTAAAATAATCCATGTGACATCAGAGGTTCAACCGTAATTTTATGAAGCTACGAGAATACTTTTTGTGTGCAACAGAAAACAAAAATAATGACAATTTCACAAACAACAATTCGTCTCCTCCACGTCACCCTATAGCGCCATTTTGGAGATGATCACAAACGTAAACAACGTATGCAATGTACAGTATCTCACAGAAGTGAGTACACCCCTCACATTTGTGTAAATATTTTATTATATCTTTTCATGTGACAACACTGAAGAAATGACACTTTGCTACAATGTAAAGTAGTGAGTGTACAGCTTGTATAACAGTGTAAATTTGCTGTCCCCTCAAAATAACTCAACACACAGCCATTAATGTCTAAACCGCTGGCCACAAAAGTGAGTACACCCCTAAGTGAAAACAGATATTTTGCCAGTTCTTTTCTTTCTGGAGGAATTAAGAATTAATGTTTATTTTTTTGTTCCTTAAAAATATATAAAATATTAAATAAAATACATGATTATATATTTATATGTGTATTATTGCTGTCAAACAATATACATACATGCATGTGTTTGTATTTATATATACATAATAAGTAAACAAAGTACACACACACACACACACACACACATACACATATATATATGCATTTTGGATGCGATTAATGTTTGACAGCACTAATGTGTGTATATATATATGTGTATGTATAAATTAAATCATTTAATTTAATACCATCATAGCAGCCACACCAGCAGCTCTTTGACTTCTTCACCTGGCTTCAGGTCCAGGTCAAAGTTCAACACCTTTGATTCGGCATGAAGCGCGTGGGACCTCTTTAATCCTGCCTGCATCGGGGCAACAAACACACATGAATCAGACCGATTGCTCTTTGATCTGGGAGGTCACGCTTTAATCACTCTTTAATCACTCTTTAATCACGCTATGATTTGGGGTTGTTTTCACAGCGGTTGCCGGGCACCTATAGAAACGTAAGTCAACGCAAGAACCAAATGTGCATGAAATCCTGTTTACACTAACACATCAAGAATTATTATTTTGATCATTTTTAATAACATTTTATCATTTATTTTTAACACACAATTAAATTATTGATTTTTTTTTTTTTTGCGAAAACCTCTTGTCTTGCAATGCGCATCTCACTTTATATAATTGATCATTTATTTAGTAATGTATAATTTCCTGTCTTCAGGTTTCAGTGTTAGAAACGTTTATGTTGAGAGTAATTAGTTTCACCGAACTGAAGAACAGTGTGTGTGTGTTGTTCCTGGCTGGGCTTGGCTCTTATTGGCTGTTAGTCATTTGATTGACAGCTCTATTGACCAGTGTTCTCTTTTGCTTGAACAGTAAATGTGCGTTGAGCGGCATGTCCCGCCCCTGCCGACATCGCATCAAACTGGGAGATAAAGAGAATTACTACTATATCTCTCCGTCGAGCAGAGCACGAGTACGTGTCTATACTGTATTTCTCCCTCTCTTTCTTCAGAACCACTTATAAGCAGTGTTGGGGAAAGTTACTTTTAAAAGTAATGCGTTACAATATTGCGTTACTCCCTAAAAAAGTAACTAATTACGTTACTTAGTTACTTTTTGTGAAAGTAATGCGTTACGTTACTTTTGCGTTACTTTCGCGTTACTTTTTAAATATGAGCAGGGCTTGATTGTTTGTTTTTAATACAAGAAGTTATATTTATAGCAAATAAAAGCCTTTCACCACACCAAAAAGTGTAATGAATAAACCTCAGACTGAAGGACGAGTAAATCACGTCTGTACAGAAGAACACAGGAGAAGATTCAACACTCTTCAGCAATAAAAAAACACAATTGTTAGTTTATCTAAAGTAATTTTTGCTTATTAGTATGGTTGAACTGATCATCAAAGGTCAGCAGCAAACACATCGGTTAATAAAATGAGATTAGATATATTTGTGTTGTTTAACATATTTAATTATTGCAGGTTTGCGTCATATTCTGAGTTTGTATTTCACTGTTTTAATTCATTTTGATGAATACTGAATCTGTTTTTTTGCGAGTGGGATGAATTAATACACATTCATATTTAGTCTAGATTAGATCTACAGTAAGATCATGTTCACACGGCGCACTGTCATCAATAAATGGAAAAAAGTAACTCAGATATTTTCTAGTAAATTAAAAAGTAATGCGTTACTTTACTAGTTACTTGAAAAAAGTAATATTATTACGTAACTCGCGTTACTTGTAATGCGTTACCCCCAACACTGCTTATAAGCGGTTTATTTCAGCACCGGGTTAATAAACCGCGCTCTCTCCTCACAGATCACCGCCGTGTGTAATTTCTTCACGTACATCAGGTACATCCAGCAGGGCCTCGTCAGACAGGACGGTGAGTAACTCGATGCTAGTCTCCTAGAATTCACTTGGACTGTTTATGGAGGATTGTTTAGGACTAGTTGTGTTCACAAAATCAAAAAATCTGAAACCAACTCATTTATTAATACAATTGCTAATTGATATATATTAACATTTTTGATAAAATTGCATGTGAATGCAAAATATAGATTACTTTAAATATTATGTATATTTTATGTGTATATTATTAATTCATTATTCATTAATTTAAATATATAAGAATTAAAACAATATATTTTCTATATATTACATCTGTAATATACATTTAAAATATATATATTTTTAATAATTTTTAATAAGTAAATATTTGTATTACTCATATGTGACCCTGGAGCACAAAAGCAGTCATAAGTAGCATGTGTGTATTTGTAGCAATAGCCAACAATACATTATATATGGGTCAAAATTATAATTTTTCCTTTATGCCAAAAATCATTAGGATATTACGTAAAGATCATGTTCCATTAATATATTTTGTAAATTTCCTACCATATATATATATGAAAATTACATTTTTGATTAGTAATATGCATTAAGAACTTCATTTGGACAACTTTAAAGGTGATTTTCTCAATATTTATTTTTTTGCATCCTCAGATTCCAGATTTTCAAATAGTTGTATCTCGGCCAAATATTATCATATCCTAACAAACCATACATCAATGGAAAGATGATTAATTCAGCGCTTAGATGATGTATCTAAATGTAAAACAATGTACCCTTATGACTGTTTTGCGGTCCAGGGTCGCATATTTACAGTGCTCAGCGTAAATGAGTACACCCCCTTTGAAAAGTAACATTTTAAACAATATCTCAATGAACACAAAAACATTTTCCAAAATGTTGACAAGACTAAGTTTTATATAACATCTGTTTAACTTATAACATGAAAGTAAGGTTAATAATATAACTTAGAGAACAAAATATAACTTAGAGAACAAAATTTTCAGTTTTACTCAAATTAGGGTGATGCAAAAATGAGTACACCCCACTGAAAGTCTCTGGAGCAAAGCTAAATTTTAGACTACAAATGTCTAATTTAACAAGAATTCAACCACAGGTGAGTCTAATTATTCATTACACAGGTGACAGTTGACTATAAAAGGGTGTTACTTAAAGAAAACCCCTTCCCATTTCATGCTTTCTTATCTTATTACTTTTCAAAGGGGGTGTACTCATTTACGCTGAGCACTGTATATAAATATTGTTTTATTGCAATACTGTATGTCAGAAGAAAATAATAGTAATAATAATGTTCCTGTGGTTGCAGTCCAGCAGATGTTTTGGGAAGTGATGCGTCTGCGGAGAGAGATGAGTGTGGCCAAACTGGGATATTTCCTGACGGAGGGGAGATAGAGAACCAGCACACAAACACTCCCATGCTGGTGTTTTCCAGCTCCAGAACACTAGCACTGCCCGAGTCCACGGATAACAGCTGACTCTCCACAGGCGGTGTGTTGTGTGGCTTTGGGAAACACTGAATGCAGTAAATGTGCCACTTTGTTAACGCTTGAGGTCAATGTTTACAAGACATTCAGATTTCAAGAAGTCAACAACAGGACGTTTTTCTTTTTTAAAAACTTTCTCTCACACTTCTGACTTGTTTTCCTCATCATGGAGAGTTTACATCTCACAGTTCAGACTTCTTCTCCTCAGAAATCTGAATTTATTAGTGCTGTCAAACGATTAATCGCATCCCAAATAAACGTTTTTGTTTACATAATATCTGTATGTGTACTGTGTATTCATTATGTATATATAAATACACACATTCATGTATTTTGAAAATATTTACATGTACATATGTATTCATATAAAATATTTATATGTATTATATTCTTATATTTTATTATATATAAGTATATCTAATATATAAACATAACATATTTTCTTAAATATATAAATGCATGTGTTTGTATTTATATATACATAATTAATATACACAGTATACACACATATATTATGTAAACAAAACTTTTATTTTGAACAGCACTAGAATTATCATCTTTTGGGGGGGGAATTCCAATTTACATCCCATAATTCAAAATTTATCTCAGAATTCTATTTTTCTGTTATTTGCCACACAATAAAAAAAATGGAAAAAAGTAACTGACGTTATATCTCACACTTCTCAATTTTGTCTTGCAGTTTTTAAGTTTATATCCCATAATTTTGATTAATTACTGAGTATCTCGCATTTGAGTGTTTGTCTCAAAAAAATAATTTTCTCAGAATTGGAAGAAAAATGTGAGATATAAACACAATTACAATTCTTATTTTTTTTATTCCGTGGCAGAAATAAGCTACCAAACCAACATTTAACTTGCCATTTGCCAAGAAGTTCAGAGTCATCCATTAAACACATGACGGCAGAGTTCATAGCTTGAACCCTTGAATGTTTTCAGCTCAGAAACATATCAACAGACATCGAGTTTTTAATTCTAGAAAGATAGAAAATAATTGGCTTGTATTTGAAGAAGTCTTATGTTGTTTTCGCTCTAGTCGGAATATAAAAGGTTGATATTCCGATGTCCTGTATGTTCTTCCAAATCTTTTAACAACCGCTCATCATTACCAGTTTGACGAAGACGTGGATGCTTAGACTAGTTGGAAACTCATAATGATAGTAATTCCAACAATAGAATCCGTTCTGGAGTTCTAGAGCAGTGCTTGAACTTCATCTGAAGGTAATCGTGTGCAATGCATACGCACCACTAACGCTTTGTGTCCCAGTGAACTCTTTACAGCTTTGAATGGACAATCCTCCAGAGATCTTTTCTTTTCAGAGACCGTGTGAGTCTCTGGCGCTCCTGCACGCAGCAGATCTTATGTTATGATGCTTAACCATCGTACACAAGTTATGGTCCTTGTACCATGATGCATCGCACTCCGTATTATAGCTTATAACGGTTGCATGATTGACAATCGCTGTCTTACAGCACGAATACAGTGTAGAACTCGCATGTGGTGCACTGTCTTCATATCTAACTTGATATGTGTGAAAACATGCTTTCAGTAGGTTGTATTTTCTGTTTAGTTCTTCAACTGGTTTTGTCAGGCTTGTCTTCATTCGTGACACATTAAATATGGCGTCTTTCGTCAGACTGCCTCCTCATGACCTTTAAACTCCATTAAAACATCTTCAGAATATAAATGTGTGACTCACTTTTGTCTCGTGAATAATGAATACTTTCTCAAAAACAACTATATAGCATCATGTAAGAACTGTGTGATTTATTCATAACAATTTATGTATGAATATACAAACATACATACTGGTCATATATTTTGGACTTCCATACAAGAGGAATATATATATATATAAATATGTATGTGTGATTTTATGAGAATTTAATAACATTTCAGTTTCAGTAGTGTGTTTATGATGCTTAAAATCATAAGTATTTAACAATATGTCAAAGCTTATTTAAATGTATAATATATGCATGATTTCACAGCACAATCTTGGATTCTATTGAGATTAAATTCATCAAATATATAAACATGCGGCACCTAATTTTGAGCCGCAAAACAGAAGTTTAGTACAAGAGTCAAATCATAAAAAAATAACTAATTATATGTCTATGAACAAATATTACCGTTCTTATTTGCGCTATCGTTTAAACGTTTGGGGTTTAAGAGATGTTTTGTTTTTGAAGAAGTCTCTTCTGCTCATCAAGGCATTTATTTGATGACAAATGCAGTTAAAAACAGTCAAATTGTTCAATATTATTTTGATTTTAAATAACTGTTTGTTATTTGAATACATTGTAAAATGTAATTTATTCCTGTGATGCGCAGCTGTATTTTCAGCATCATTACTCCAGTCTTCAGTGTCACATGATCTTCAGAAATCATAATAATATACTGATTTACCGCTCAAGAATCATTTATGATTATTATCAGTGTTAAAAACAGTTGTGCTGCTTCATATTTTTGTTTCAAGATTCTATGATGAATAGAAAGTTCAAAAGAACAGCATTTATTTAAAATATAAATATTTTGTAACATTATAATTGTCTTTACTGTCACTTTTAAACTATGTAATGTGTACTTGCTGAAGAAAAGTATTAATTTATGTGCATAAGATCATACTGACCTATTAATAACAAGGGTAATAAGTCATCATTAAAGCAGGTGTTTTGTACATCAGCTGTGGGCCAACGGCAGATTAAACACAGACAAAAGAGGACACTGGGAGAAATGTTAAAAATGCTTCCCTTCATGTTCTCACACGTTTCATTCAGTCACCAGACTGTGGTTATGAGACTGGAATATTGAACATGTGAACACACATTTTCAGCTTCTTCTCTGACAGCATTCTGCCTTCACCGGCTCGGCTTTCCGAAGGATAAACCTGCAAGAAATAACACTCAAAGTATTAGTTTTGTACATATACTCATATAAACAACAGCTTGAGGCGCAGATTTGAACACACCTTTGGTAGCAGACGAGGAAGAGCGCTATCAAGGCCACGCCCCCTAGGACTGACATCACTGACGCAACAATGGAGGAGGCGGGAAGGGGCGGAGCTACAGGTTCTGCACATGCATGTTTATGTCAGTGTGCTCTTTTATGATTAATATGCCATGGATTGAGGAAAGTGCTGTTACGGTGTGTCAGAGGCGGCTCACCTGTGCAGGTGTGACCTCCAGGTGTGTTCAAACACTGCAGGTGAGGAGGACAGATGGACGGATGAGAGGAACATTCATCAATATCTGAAATTACCCAAAATACAAACATTTTTAATACACTGTGTATCAGATGGATGTTACATTCTAAATTAACTTATATTTATATGAAATTAATATTTATTTTATTTAATAGTAAATATTAATTGTTTATTATTTTATCATTAATATTTACTGTTTAATTTAATATGTTATTTATATGTGAATTTAATTTAATGAGTGTCCACTAATGTAAAAGAAATGAGTGGAACATACATCAGTATTTAAATAGTTCTATACTTTATTTACTATTAAATAGTTCAATTATTTAATATTTCATATCAATTGTTTAACATTTTATTGTTAATATTTACTAGTAAATGTAATACATATAATAATCTTTTCATATTTAATGTAATATTTGATATTTAGTTTATAAATGTACATGAATGTCCAAATGTTCAATGTTTTAATAAATTGGGTGTCAGGCGGATCAGTCAAGTTTAATATTTAATTTAGTTTGATTCGAATATTAATTGTTTAATATTGTATAATTAATATTTACTATTTAATTTAATATTATGCATTTTACACGCAACTTTTAATGTAATATTTGGTATTTAATGTCATATTTAATAAAACAAAATGTTTAATTTAATTCAATAAAAATGTACATGAATGTTTCAAAACAAGCAATAAAATATTGACATGACCAATAAAAACATTGTTTTAATAAATTCGGTGTCAGATGGATCAGTCAGTTTCCAAATTTTCTTTTGAAAATACTTCAATTTAATTTGTTTTGAATATTTAATTGTATTTAATATTAACTGTGTAATATTGTATAATTAATATTTTTCAATTTAATTTAATATTTAATCTAATGTTATTTTACTATGTAATATTTTATATATAATACGTGACCCTGGAGCACAAAAGCAGTCATAAGTAGCACAGGTATATTTATAGCAATAGCCAACAATACGTTATATATGGGTCAAAATTATACATTTTTCTTTTATGCCAAAAATCATTAGGACATTAAGTAAAGATCATGTTCCATGAAGATATTTTGTAAATGTCCTACCATATATATATACGAAAGTGTGATTTTTGTTTAGTAATATGCATTGCTAAGAACTTAATATGGACAATTTTAAAGGTAAATATTTAGATTTTTTTTTGCATCATCAGATTCCAGATTTTCAAATAGTTGTATCTCAGCCAAATATTGTCCGATCCTAATAAACCATACATCAATGGAAATCTTATTTATTCAGATGATGTATAAATCTCTATTTCAAGAATTGACCTTCTGACTGGTTTTGTGGTCCAGGGTCACATATTTAACGTAACATTGCATTGAACCTTGGCAGGTGGGCGGTTGAGGGGTCCACTGGTGGGTGTTGGGGTCACAGCTGATTTGTGTGGCTCCCTGGAGCAGGTATCCAGCAGGACACTGATACATCACCGCAGATTCACACAGAACAGAGAAACCCAGACTCAACCGCGGGACCGCGCCACAGACCGGCTCTGAAAATATTGTCAGAGTATGAATAACACGTCAAATAAAAGCATGATTTGATTGTTTTCGGTCACTAATAATACCAGTGTCAGGTTCTCTCCATGCTGAGAGGTTCATGTGGGCGATGCGTGTGCAGGGCAGCAGGTCGTCGGGGTGGAGTGTGTGTGCGAAGGGGTCAAAGGGCACCAGCCGGATGTGTGTGTTGTCACAGATGATGCGGGACAGAGATGTGGAGCGCAGAGCGTCTCTCTGAGCGGAGCTGAACACACCTTCATTCTGCCACCAGAACCTAACCCGCATTGAATTGTGTCCTTCACATCACGCCAGACTGATATCTCACAGTATTTGTCTCAAACTGAATATCACATTACCTGTCCCCGTCTCGGAGCGCTTTGAACTGTTTGGCGATCAGGCAGGCTAGCAGCGGCCCCACGCGGCCCCCGGGCAGAGCCGGCTCTGAAATGGCCCCGACCCACACGTCTATGTTCTTAGCTGTTCCATAGAGATGCAGCAGCTTCCTGGCCAGAACTCCATTACCCAGAATGCCTGCTAAACCAGACTCATTCACAGGTGCGCCGAGCCCGCAGAGCTCTCGCCACGCACTGTAACCTGCAGAGAGAGAAATAACACCGGGCAAAATAAAAGTCTAGCACAACATACTCGGATTAAGAGAAGTTAGTGACATTAGTACAAAGAGAATGTGTTAAAACTGGTATTAAATAGTTTAAATTATAGTGTAGACAGCAAATACAATTCATGCTTTGATATAAAAAAATATATTGTAATATGTTTAGGTTAAAATAAAAGTCTAGTGTGACATCTTCAGGTTAAAGTAAGATTTAGGGTAAGAAATGCAATTAGCAAACAATTACTAAATCGTTCTAAGTAAGGAGAGAGATAATGTCAGGAAACTTTATTTATTTATTTTTAGAAGATCAAAGTTAGCAAGCAAGCCAATAAATTAATTCATTAATTAATAATTTGCATATTTATCTTCTCAAGTCATTTAAATTATTGTATTTTTTTGCACATGTTTATATTTTCTAAGTGTAAACATGACAGGAGCTTTAATAAGTTATAATATAATTATAAGTAAGCTGCCTTCATAAACATAAATCATGGCTTACAGGTCTGAAATAAGACGAAGTAATTTGTACACTTTTTACTTTTTTATTTTAAACATGTCAGGAGTTATCATACGTTGTAACTGAATCTTTACTTACAAAGCTGAAAAAAAAAATACAATAAAACCTATTTAATCCAATAAATGTACAATCAATGTATTTAAATCAATACTGAAACAAAAAGTTAAATTAAAGTGCACTATTTTAGTTAATATTTCTGTATATTTAAGATTATTAGAGTACTTGTATTTTCCCAAATCTACTGGAATCAATTAAGATAAATCTTGCCGGTAGTCTTGCTATTTTGTAGTGTTTTAAGTCACATACTGATTAAAAAAATGACTATTTTATCCTATATTTTGCATTTAAACAGATCTGAAAAATACTCAACACAAGTGTGAACACAGGTGCTTCTACTTGATTTTGTTGCACAAACTAATGTAGCAGCCCATTTACATAAAAATAAAAAAGCCAGATCATGCTTAGTCGAGTGTTACCAGCATATCAGAATCAG